>OX421396.1:14546056-15146056 GCA_949126875.1 Lochmaea capreae
TAAGTCCCATATATCTTATCTTAACTAACACTATTACTAGAAGTTTAAATCGCTTTTTCTCATAACATGTGCAGTATCAACCAAAAAAAATCTCTTCCTCCATTCTAACGATTTTTTTTTATTTTAAATATTTTTTACAGTATTTCTATTAAAAGTAGACTAGACATTAATTTGGTTCTTTTACAGTGACTTGCAGTCACGAATACTTACCTTCTAAAATCCGGTGCACACTAGTTCGCTCCCGTGGTCAGAAATACCTGTTAATCCTGTACTAATTCGCTCCGATGACCGTATGCTAATTCGCTCCCATGTGATAAGGCGATTAAGCACCTACCTGCTTACTTTCTAAGAATACCAATGCAAAAGAAAAGTCATTATCTGTATGCAACATTATATTTACATTTTATACATGCAATTTATAGTGTATTTGGTAGAAATTTGTGAGACATACATTTTACAAACTCAGATTGGCTTATTTCTTTTTGCCGTAACGACGATATTTTATGTTCAACAAATTGTTGGCGTAAGTGAACAGCCCTGCGGTATACTTTTTTTTATTATTGACACTACGTATTTTAATATAAGTATCAATTTGAATATTTTTTAAATTTTCTAAAAATTGAAATATATTTGGGTGGTTAGTATAAAATAACTTATAACGCATTAAATTTTGAATGAAAGCTTTCGCAAGCGTTTGTAGTTCGTTCTAGCGATGAACTATTTTCAGCCCACATATCAGGGGGAAAATCAGCGTTTTCCGAAATGTAGTTTTCTACTAGGTAATCGGCAAATTTTTGCACGGCAACATGTTGAGGTAAGATGTGTGCAAAATCAAATGCGAAGCAGTCACCCACTTCGGAAGGATCCAAAAATGGAAGACCAAACACATATCTTAAGTATCTTCCGACGTCGTTGTCTTCGGTATACGCATTTGATAACCCCAATTTTTGAATTTGTCGCCAACTATGCAAAGACAAAAATTTTGTATGAATGTATGTTTTCGCAGTTGTTATTATGTTGTTGATGATTTCCGGGTGTGTGAAAATATTTCATTCATAAGGTTAAACTCGGAAATCATCAACAACAAAAATATCTTAATTGTTGTCAACCGTTAAAAAAAATACTTACCACGACTGGCCAAGATGAAATCTTAGTTCAGAAGAAGGAAAAACTTGACGTGCAGCAGAGTGAATAGCCTTTTCAAAATCCGCATAGATAACTTCAGGATTAAAAGTGATCTTCAGTTTTGAACATTGATCTTTTATACAATTGAATGCAGTAGCATACGTATTTGCTTGTTTATTTGGAAGCAAAAAGAAGACTAATGGAATGCGCGAGGGTACTGCCACCTATCGAGTCCCAACAGTACTAAAATTGCGGATGTAATGAGAACTGTAACGCCGTTAGTTGTAGTTAATTTTAGTTTACAGATACTTCCTATGCCAACCTAACCTAACAACTCCTGAGAAAATTAAAGGTATTTATTTTATAGTTTACTTTTACAAAGTATCTGCATATCAAATTATTCGCCAGTTGGGAAGGTGCAAACACCAACCAAAATTTATACAAGGAAATTAATTAATGGTGAGTTTTATACAACTTATTATTCTATAATTTTAACATTCATACAATGTACAGTCTACCTGAGAAAAAGTAAACACCTAATTTTTATGTTGTAGCCATTCCATCCACAAGCAAGCGGTTTGAGGAGAATGGATGAGAGTAAATTAAACCATCACTATCAGATAATGGTACGTATAAAATAAAATATCTTCTGTCTATTCCTTTTGTTATATTATTTAGTTTACTGAACTTCTAATTTTTATGTTATAGCTATTCCTTCCACAATTAACAGCTCAGAGGGGGATGCATTTGAAAGTATTGAGCAATGATCAAATAATGGTATGTATAACATAAAATATCTTCTGTCTGTATGATCCTTTTGTTATACTATTTGGTTTGTTTAATTCTCATCAAAAACAAACTTAATTACATATTTCATAGTAATATATGAGTAAATGAATAAATTGTCTACAGATGATGCAATTATGGAGGTTCTACCTTTAAGAGGGGCAAAAAAGGATTTCCCGATGAAAGGTACAAGCATTTTTCAAAGGTAAGCAAAAAATGGACCATAAATGCCATATTTCATTAAAAGTAAAATTACAGTAAATTTGAATATGCCGCCAAAAACTGTAAAATTACAGGAATCTGCTTTTTCAGCTGTTAGCGAAGTTCACAACCATGTAAAAAGTGTTAAAAGTACTGTTGGGACTCTCAAGGTGACGCCACCCGTCAAAATTAATTCGTCGTAGGGAGCGCCACGGTCAGATGCCTATCTATCAGTTGGTTATCTATGGTATGTACCCCTAAAATCAATTCAATGACATCCTTTTGCGTTTCCGTTTAGTGTACTTAATGAGTAAAGCATAGTGATAAAAGTAAGAAAACTAAAAAAGATATAAGAATAAAAAACATAGTACTGATTGGGTACAGTATTTTGTACCTAAAATCAATCCAATCAATTCTTTAGTTTTATTTTGGTTGAAATAGATGCGTTCCTACAAAATCAACGTCTAGGTGAAATTCTTATTAAATTCAAATTATGGGTGAATTCGAGTCAACGCTGTTACTAGAAATTGATACAAGTAGAAAGTATTACTTGGAGATCAATTTAATTTAAAATGTATGAGAATTAAACACTTAATGTATCTTAAAAAGCATTTCATGTATTAAGAAATAAAATACAATATTTACAATACAGGTTACTACACATTTTTATAAATAGTCACATAATACTTCAGCAACATAATTTTAAATTTAAATCATTCTCAACAATTAAGGGGTTAACCATCGGCTAAGTTGTGTAACGTAATTAACACTTTAAATTATAATTTGTACAGTTCGGTACCTCTGTGTTAGAAAAGAACAAATCAAAGTATTCCACACGACCTTGGAGACACAGAAAGTGTCCACAAATTATAACTTATTTTGTTAATTGCATTAGGACAAATTTACCGTAAAATGTGTAAAACTAAGGTGAAAAACGTTTTAATATAAAATTGGACAGTCTTTAGTATACTTACAATAAGTTTCAAATTAAAATGAACGGATTTTGAGACAGAATTTTATTTATAAACTGCAGCTCGCAAATTTTATTTTAATTTTAAAACTTTCTGTAATATAGGTATCGAACATACACTCCTATTTATACATTTATTATAGTTAGAATATAGAATTATATAAGAAAAAACATTTATTTGGACACATTCTTCAAATTAGCGTCTTAACATATTTAACTTATTCGTATCCCAATAAAACGATTGGTCAATTAAGAATGAGCAAAGTATTATCGGTTTATCAACAATAAAAAATATATTCCTACCGTTAAAAAATATCAATAATTTGCGAAAAAATTTTTATTTCTCAGAATATTTAGGTAGAGATTGATTGAATTGTTGTACTAGAAGAAGAATTGGCATTATATTTACCCCTAAAGCAATATTAAATTAACGGTTCAGTAAATTGAAATGGTTGATTGAATAAAAAAATGAAAATATACTCCGTTCTTATTTTAAATTAAAAATAATGGTTCATTTTAATACATTTATTGTATATTATGAAATAGATTCTCTTGCTCTTACTAGTTACTTAGATTAAAAATAAAATAATCAGATAGAATTCTTCCTTCGTTTAAATAAAAAGTTTATAGTTTGTTAAAATTAATAAAAACGTCCCCATTAAACGAGGACCTGACTTAAACGGTGAAAAATGTTGAAGTATAAAATACCTAAATGGATTCGAAGAGAATTAAAGACCGAATCCAATAATAAATCAAATATTTACCTGTCATATTGTCTATAAGCTTATTCCTATGGATTCGAAAAAGCCTGGCTTGAATAAGATTGAAATAAATTTGAAGAAAAGGTCAGAATAAACCGAAGCACAAACTGTAAGCTGCTGCCCAGTATGGAAATGTATCGATTCTAAAACTATTTGGGAATAACACAATTAGACGTCAAAAAAAGAAGACAACGGAAATTAATTTTCTCATTTACACATGTGAGTAACTCATTGGTTTGTAATGTCTCGGTGAAGGACATTTTATAGTAATCTGGTATTTTCTAAATTTGGTATTTTTTCCAGCATAAAGGATTCTGTACAATATTACAGGACGGTATCCGTTAATCTATCGTTGCTTCCTTTCCTTTCATAAGTTTTACTTTGCACATTCTTTTGGGTAAAATCTATCAATGCAAAAACAGACCCACAGATAGAAAGATATGTTAGAAATTGATTTAAAAATATTCTAATAAAATCTAGAGTGTAATATCCTAGAAAAATAGCTTGAAAAAATACTATTAACTGAATCACATACTAACCACGATACACGATTCTCCATCACATTCTCAAAACAATTATTTACAAGTTTAAAAACCACCAGTTTGTGAAAATTGTATACCAAATAAATAAAATAAAAATTTATATTAGGGTTTTGTCTTCATTTTATGAGGAATGACTTTCAAAACAAACGAAAATAAGATTTCATGTAGGTACTAGGTTAGCTTATATATTTTGGTATTATAGTATTTACATTTCAACTGCTCTTGTGCTGGGTGGTTCAACAGGAAATGTTAGACTGATTATGACTCTACTTATTATTACTCTGCTTTTATTAATTTGGTTTTTAGTAACTGTGGGTGTCGTTACAGCTAAGGCTACATTCGTAATAAATTTGCCATTCACAATAACTTCAAAGTCGACTTTAACGCAAGCGCGTTCGTATCTAAATAATTGTCAGGATTCCTTCAACATAATGGTCGAAGCATCATTCTGTCTGTATTTAGTTCAGTCTGAGGTTAGAGGTTATAATATATAATTTTTATTTATTTTTTATAGCAGTATATACTGGAGTTTAGTAGTGATGGACAACGCGGAATGTAAATTCAATGATGAAAATAAATGATGATCAATTCCATGAAAATGTCAAACTATCAGACAGATGTCAGATATATCAAAAAACAAATAACAAAAATTAATGCGCATGTCCCATAGCCGGCACGAAGTGCAAGTCGAAGTGAAAGTTTGCAGCTTGCAAGAAATTTCGACGACTTCAACTCTGACGCCAAATTGCGTTGTGAACGATCACACTGAAATAGATTTGCTTAGCTTACGTGCCAAAATGCCACTTGGCCAGCGAATTGATTACTAATATAGCCTAAATAATCTCAATTTTGCATGTTCAGTGTTAACTATCAGTTTTATTAAAAGAATATTCGAACCCACGCTCTTTGGTTGTTGCTCCATTGACCATCATAAACGAGTCAGACAACATTGAAATCCTTAGCATGCTCCCAGAACAAATCTTGACTGGTCTGGGATGCTTTCAAAAACTCTTAACAAACAACAAAGGTATTGCTTAAGTGGGTTCCGGGGCCGAAAAGTTTTGTAGTTGGTGGTGTATATCTCGGTGGATTCAAACAAAACATCAGACGTACTGAAACCACGTGCTTAAGCGAACTCCTGTTTAAAAAAACTCTCGGAGTCGCTGACCAACGACTTATTAAACCTAAGTAATGATCAAGTAAAGAAAGTGGCAGAAGTACATAACCAATTTGTCGGTTGTAGATGAAAGAGACACATTATCTTCGAATGCGTGAAAAGACTGTTAAAGAGTGATGACAACTGGTTTCTTCACCAAGAGCATAAAAAGTCAAAAGACTGAGGTGCCGAGGACCTGAACCTTTGACTTGATGTACAATCAATCGACCATCACAAAAGATTACTTATTCGTTAAACCGATTAAAACGATATTTAATCTGGGGATTGGTGTGGGTTGATTATGTTTGGATCCAAAAGTATTTGTACTTACTCTATTATATCTACCTACTTTTGAATATTTTTCTACTGGAGAAGGCGATAATAATAAACAATATTCCACATGATTATTTATAGTATTATAAGAAATTTTGTTTTTAACATAAATAATTATTGTAAAATAAAACTCATCCGATTATAAATTCTTAAAAATGAAGACAAAACCACATTTTACAGGAACTACAATAACAACGATCTTATTAATCTAGCTTATCGTCAACAAGTACAATACCTAGGCTGAAAAACAGAATTTTTGTACCCCAGGAACGAAATCACGGAAAGGTCCATTTCCTTTCAAGTACGTTTACATATTTTTCTACGAGTTGAAATTATTTAATACTGAATTATTTTTATTCATGCCCATTTTCATAATGCACTTTACGACTTTAAACCAGTCCAGTGAATTTCATAAAACCACTTTAGTCGTTAAAGTCACTTTTACTATAAAGTGAGGTTCGACGTCACTTTAGACTTTAACCTATAACATTTTTATGTTTTGTCATCCATGTCATCAAATATTTCATCTGACTCCATGATGGCAACAAGCTCGGACGAAGAAGAAAACATAGTGTTGAGAATTCGTCGTCCAAAAACGTACAAGATACGAATAAATAAATTTGACGCTCGGTCGGACTTCGAATTTTATTATAGATTTCGATTAAGTTTCTTCACTTTCTAATAGATATTATGTGATATTTAGGATATGACATCATTTATATAGTTTTGTTTCAGCGTTTTGAGGAACTTTCGGTACACTCATTGCACAGGATTGCACTTTAATCGTTGCTTATATTTTTAATTTGGTAAACAATATAGACGTTTTCACTTCTTACCTGTTATTGTCTTTCAAAAAATGACAGAACTTTTAACGTGAAGATAGCCAGTTGTTAGAATTTAGACAATCAAGTTTGCCATCATGCATCACAAAAAGTGAAAGCCTAACTTTACTTAAAGTAACCAAACAAGGTGATTATGAAAAAAGATGACTATCGAGTTCTTAAAGTAACTTTAAGGAGTTTATTATGAAAATAGCCGTTATTCCATTTAACTCAGAGTTCGAGGGACATTGATCAAATACCAACAATATAAGATTATTTAATGTTACAATTGTTTTTTTTTATTGAACTTATTAAGGACTACTTAAAATCAAGTATGTTGCAAGAGTGTCAAGTCGAACTTACGTTGATGTTAATAAATGTTCATAAAATCGACACGTAGCTAATCATAAAAGGCTAGCTATCACTATGTGAAGGTTTAATGAAACTGTAATAGTGTCAAAATTACATTTCATATAGTTATAGGATGATTATCGTTCAATGAAACTGTATTGGAAGATATGACACTGTTTGAGACTGTAAAAAGAACAAGATCTGTAACCCTTAAACATTGTTAATGGTAGAACTACTAATTTTTTGGAAAAGTTGAGGATCCACTGTCCATAGAAAAATCATCTGAACGAAGGTGCTAAAAGCGCACCATTAATAAATAACAATTATTTCCACGTATTTGTAATAACAAGCACTAAGAAAATAGGAAACTAATGGTTCTGGTCAACTATCCTCTGATAATAGTTCATCCAAAATTATTGTATATATCTTCTTGATATCATCAGTATGATTCATATAATCAGTAAGTTTAAATAAATTACTACTAATCCGGTATGATTTTTTTTAAGAATCTGATGTATAGCAGTAGTTTATAATTTGTGATAATAGTTGTGTTACTAATTAAATAGGCATTATGTGTTCTGTATGGTTTTATGCTAATACCAATATGTTAATTAATAGCGAGGTTCACTAGAATCAATTTTTGTTGTTTTTGTAAGGATGAGCCATTGCGTGGAGTAGTAGAACTAGCCTATTGACGACGAGAGAACATCTCCAAAATTGAAAGACTAGCCTGTATATACATTACAGGAGCATGAGAACATGCCCAACGGCATCCTTGGAAGTGGAAAGTGTTGCAGAAAGAGCAAGATACAGACTAAGTAGCGAGGTAATCATTAAAAAAACCACCTCTTCACTTCTTAGAAATTAAAAAATCTGGGACATGCCACAAGATGGTATGATGAAAAGGTATAACTTTTCAAATAAATTTGTTACGGAATTAAGCAACAAGAAGGAATGGGATTCAAATACCATCACCAGACTTGGAAACAATGTCATTCAATGGTACACAGACGGTTCAAAAGCAATAGAAGGAAGTGGGATAGGAGTGTAAGGGCCAGGAACCAAACACTATGAAAGCTTGGGAAAAACCCCAAGTATCTTTCAAGCGGAAATTCACGCCATAAGAAAGTGTGACAAAGGATATAGAAGGCAAAATATTATCATAATGTCGGATAGTCAAGCAGCCATTAAAGCGCTGAGTTCTTGTGTAATCAGTTCCAAAATGGTGTGGGAATGCCTAGGCAAACTTAATGAACTAGGCGAGAACAATATAGTCACCTTACTGTGGATTCCAGGACACACTGGAATAGAAAATGAACTAGCGAAGAGGGGGACTGAAATACCCTTTTGGGGGCCGGAACCCTTTTGCGGAATCAGCTCCAATGTAATATTGGAAGAAATAGGTAAAGTCGATGAAAAGAGAAGATCTGACAATTGGAAAGATCTAGTAGGGGTTAGGCAATCAAAGATTCTTCTGGGTGACTACAATCTGTTGAGATCAAATTAATGCATAAGTCAAAGCAAAACTGCACTAAGAGTTTTAATAGGAATTCTAACGGAAATAGTGGAGGAAGAAGATTGTAGATTTTGTGGAATGGAAGAAGAAACCTCCATCCACATACTTGCGAACTGCACAGTAATTCAGAATCCTAGGGCACAGTACCTGGGAGACTACTGGATAGAAGAGGGACAGTTACCTAAGTTGAGGCCTGCAGATACCCTAAAATTCCTCCGGGAAATAGGACTAAAGGAGCTACAAGTCTCTGAGACTCTCCTCAGAAACTAAGTAGAAGAAAGGGGACACAATAGATCTTTTAGGTCTCAGTGAATATTACCCCAAAATAGATACATACATACATACAAGGATGAGGTTTTGTATGGGGAGGACGGAGTTGTTTCCGAAGACCGGCAGGTAGATTTTTGTTAGGGTCGAGTTGTCTCCGGCAAAGGGTCGAGTGACAAGTAGAAAGTGATTGAATACACCACAAGGAACATACAAATTCTACCATTATAATGTTATTGTAATTGATTATTCCAAAATTGTTTTACTTCAAGTATTGATTTGTTAAAGTGTAATATTCCTTGCCTTTAACATGTTCTTGAAGAAAGTAACTGGCGTTTAAATCCCGTTACACCAAGGCTGGCTCCGGCCAATGAAAAATCTTCTGTCATTTTAGAAATTTCTAAACCATTTCTAACCTAGCTTTAATCACTAGTACTTTGAATGAGAAATTAGTTGTATAATCTCAAAATTTGAAGAGAAAAGTATTTAAATAAGATTATCCACATAATCTGACGTCGCAACTATAATATGACATTTTAAATCAGATCATTGGTTATTTATCAAGAAGGGTTAAAGAAGTAGATATTTAGTTTAAAATAACCCCATAATATACTATCACAATGGGTTTAATTTATAATGTGATCACCTTTAGCTCACGTATGCACTCCGTTATTCATTTTTACATTTCAAACTTACCGCTCAAATGAAATTTCTCGCGGAACAATTTGGTTGGTCGGAGCCAATCAAGGTGTAACGAGGTCTAAATGCTTCAGACAAAGTATACTTGAATTGGATGGGAGACAACTCGGACATGGCCCTTTTTGAAGACCCCGACCAAAGTATGTTAATAAATACCATTAGATTAAATTGCTCGATAGAAAATTCGTTGTTATTGGTATATATTTGATTGTAGAAATAATAATAAAACGTCATGAAAATGATTTTTTAGTTGTATCAATAACGTTAATAAACGACCCTGAGCATAATTCTAACAATTTTAACAGACCAATTCAATCAGAATTGCCACACTTTTTAAATTTAATTACAACAATTCAGGTATTAATATAATTTAATGAGATTTCAGTCGTAGAAAAATAATATAATGAATAACTGTTTGTAATATATTGAAGAAAAAATATATTCTGGCAAAATAATTTCATCATTTGGACTAAGAAAGTCATTGCCAAGACACTTTGTACTATTCACAGTAAAACTTATAGAACTACTATGCGTTTTAATATAATTAAAACTAACAATTAGAATATGATTTATATTCTAATAGCTAGTTGTTTTTCGATTTTTTTTTTACTTAAAACTTAAGATAAAAATATGTTTCCACCTATTAGTGTATAGTATGTATAAAACTGATTTTGACATATATTTTAGGAACATTTACTTTGGCTGCAATTTTGTTGACTGATAGTTTAAGACTGATCAAATTTAATTATAATTCAAGTGTAGTGGATTCCATCAATGGAAATATATTTTGATGCCTTTCTGGCATATTGTAAATTGCTGTATATTTGATTGCAGCTTTGTGCAATGACTTAATATTTCATCATCTTCGAAATGTGGGTTACTGTTAAAAATGTAGGTAAATTGGGATGTTAGATGGTAATATCAGTTAATAGGTAGAAAATATGGAACATCAAACTTAAAAATTGTGAATAATGCTTAAAACATTTTTAGATTCCCCAAAATATATATAAAACCCATTTAAATACCTACGTTTCTTGTAAAACTTGTAGTTATAACCTACAAGTTCAGCAATCGCACTCAACGTCTACTAATATGATAACTTATAGAGTGAAAGCAGAAGGAAATGAAGTTTAAAATGTCAATTGTATTGGAAAATTATTTTCTTTTATAAAGGGCATCTTATAGAGCATTAAATAATCAGGAGGGTGAATGTATTTGTATTTAATTTTCAATAAATTTTTATTATATTTATAAAATATTCAATACAAACACTAATATATTCACTATTCTTTACTAAACTTGACATGAAAAGAAAAAATTATTTTCAAAAAATAACTTACCGATATCCAACTGACACTATTATTCTAACCATACATTAACATAGGTATTTTGGACGATGTCTGTGTATGAGCACTTTTATGAAATGTATTATCGTTGTGATGCTCAAGGGCGGTTTTTTCTGTATTACCTTGTTTTAAATATTCAGTTTGATACATACTTTTGTTAAATAAGAAAGCAATTGACATATTCTCTGGAGCCTTCGGCTATAGAGATTCTGGAGTAACTGTATTTGTTTGAATATTTTAATAGCATAAAATATATTAAATCTTTAAATAATTACATTATAAAAAAAAAGATGTTTTAATATAAATTAGCTAAACTTATAGGAAAGTATATTTTTGTAAATACCGAAAATTCCAAAGAGCACAATAAATGCTAATAAAAATACAATTCATAAAATTAATTATAAATAAAAATTAGGCTAATTTTTGTATTTAATATGGTAAATTTGACCATATGCATTTTCTTGGAGAAAAATATTAATATACGATATGGCTGGTATTTGAAATTTGTCATTATCTCAATAAAATTATGTAGAGCAACTGTTTCATAGTTTCAGAACTTATGTTTTGGCAGATATTTAATGTTTTCAAATCTATGTACATCGCTGTGCAGATGAATAGCTTGCCATCAAAAATCCCTACCTTCTATTAGTGTTTATGCCTCACTTGAATACTTTCATAATGTGATTGAAGAAAAATCGATCAATACGGTTTATAAAGTAAAAAACTTTACTTCCAAAATAGAAAGCAATTTAATAACGCCACATATATGCCGGTTATGCTCCTTGGAATGTTTTAAAATGAGAAAAAGAATCAAACAAAATGACAACTCAATCAACGCTCTAATAAAAACAAAATATTACATCACATACTTATGTAAATCAATTTTTCATAGAGCGTTTGCGCCTTTAGCAACGCTACCACACTGTAATCCCATATTTTTGATGTACACAATTGAAGTCACAATTTAATTAGGTAACCGAAAATTGTCTATATAAAAATATTTACAGTTCCCTTGATATACAAATTGTGTTCAATTATCATTCAGCATGCGTTTTGTTTGGAATTCAAAACGTTCTTACAAAAATATATGGATTATAGCAGAGCGATGTGTTCTTTTGTAAGTAAAATCCGGGATTTCTGTACAAAGCGATTCTTGTATTTACCTATATGTATAAGAATTGTAATCACCTTTTTTTAAAAATTATCTCAAAAAACCCATGATCCTAGCGAGCGAATTTTGAGTATTTACCTGTAAAAATTGGTTTCAGCCAAGGACTAATCCAAGGTTTCAGCAATTAATAAGTTTGGGTATAGTTTCAGTAAAGACAAAATACCCTACTACTATTACGTCATTATAAACTCGACAATAAAATTTTTTATTTGAATCATTGGTTTTGGTGATATTTGTTAGTTGCTCGAGAGTATTATTAATTGAAACAATTATTTTATAGTTCTACAACAAACTTGCAAATAGCAATTTTTATAAAGTTGTTAAGAAGCTCGAAACATTTAATAAATCTATATTTATAGGGACCTTATTCTATGATTTAACGCTTTTGTCGACATCAGTACGAAAAAATCTAAAACGTTTTAGGTCATAAACCAATATATCAACAGCAATCTTTGAAGACGAAAATTAGTTACTATTAACTTCAAATGTTCTAATAACCATAGGTGTAGTAAAAAATGAACTATTCTAATTTTAGGCAACGAGCAAAAATCCAGGATTTTTCTTTCGAAAAAAAAACATACAATAGCCTTTATCTCTCTCACCGACGTTATTCAGAAGACCTTTTATTTTTCCTTTTCATGTAGAAACTTGTGTGAAGCAACTAGGTAAATTGTTCATTAAAAAAGTTAATAAAAATGTACACCTAAATTTCCAAAGCCACTTTTCTAATCAGAATCCTCTTCTGCGGCTTGGTCGAAACCAGTCAGATCGGCCGTTTGAAGATGACTCTTCATAAGGGCATATTCTATAAGCGCCAAATGGCAGAATATATATTGATCGGGCATTTGGATGGAATAAGCTCGTTGTGATCTTATCCGTTCTACGGTGCCTCGTATATCAGCAGTATTTACATCTTCCAATCTGGAGATGCAAATGTCCAATGTGCAGAATGTACCTATGGAAAAATAAAATAATACATGAATTGATGGTTTTACATACGTACATCTTGCGGTGCGATTTACCGGCTCGTGACGAAAGTAGGTGTGAGGTAACAAAGGAAGTAATCAGTAACTGCAATGTGTGTGCCGCCATCTACATTTCACTCACTTAGGTCCGGTTGTACAATGGGCTGTTAAACCGATATCCGGCTTTTGGTATTTTATTAAAGTATGTAGGTACTAGTTTGCAAAAATTAATTTACAAATTTTTTATACCGAATATTTTACGAGAAAACTGGAAATTAGGAATTCCTAAATGTTTGCAACTTTCACTACAGATACGTCACTTCACTAAGTATTTCTAATTTAGATGTTTTATGAACTAATAGCCAGTTACAAAAAGGCCATTCGAATTTGAAGTTTGAAGAACTGTCAAAGTCTGTAATATAGTTGAGTGTTTTGGTTTTGTTTACAGTTTATTCAAGCTTGACGTTTCAATATTATAAAAAAAATTGTGTCAATACTTTTTTGGTTGAGTTTAGTTAGCTTTTCTCCACAATTTTTCATGTTGGAATAATGTCAATATCGTGTAAATCTTGTTTTTTATCTTACTGGACGAACACAACAGTTACAACGCCTGATAAAAAGTTTGTAACTGTGCCTGCAGTACCAGTTAAAAGAAAATTTGGTTTGAGGCTGCTAGAAGCAAATATAAACAGACTAAAACTAATTACTATTTCTGTGAAGATCATTTTTATGTAAGTAATTGTATACGTGTGTGTATGTTTGATTTTTAGTTTGAAAGTGACATGGACAAATTATACTAAACACTCGATGATGGGAGGAAAAAAAAACAATTCCTAAGTCACTATAACAGCAATATGACATAAGTATAACCTATAAGTACTTCATCACATCAGAATTGTGGTCCTATGTCAACCCTTATGTAGCTAACTTCTGTTCTAGTGAGCATACGTCACATTATGAATGGCGGATTATTTAAATCGTCCAAAAGTTGAATTTTCAAATCGGCATAAAAACCTTGTGAGAATAAAAATATTAAAAATAATCGATTTCCAATATGGTTTTGTCCACCACTAACTATTAACATAGAGAAAACATCATATTTTTGTTAAGTTTAACACCCCATTGTAGCTTAGTAAAGGCTCAAGTGTGAACTCAGGTTCTGCGTCAGATTACTGTTGATTTAAACCTTAAGCTTAGTAAAGCCAACAAGAGGGTAGGTTTAATGTAAGCTTAGCACGGAACATAAATTGTTATCATGTTCCGTGGCTTAAATATAAATAAATGGTATGCAAACATAACCTGTACTTAATTTATTTTCAAATTAAAAGTTTATCAAAGTTAAATATGGATATTTTAACCCATGATGAGGATTTTTTGGAAGACCTTGGGAGGGATCATGAGTTTATTCAAAGATTTCGTCTTTCTAAAGAAACTGTTCGCTTTGTGACATATTGTATATCAGAGGAAATTACTTGCAAAACTAATAGTTACGAACAATCTCCCCAAATGCCAAATTAGTTAGGTGACATCTTCATTTGACAAACCTATTTTAACCAATTTACTTCATACGCATGCGTTAGTTCGAAATAAGTTCTACCAACACTTGTAAATATAGGTTTAGTAGATCTGCTACTGAACCATGTTTCTACAACAGGTTTAGGGTTGAGCTAAGCTTATATTTTAAGCCCAGCTCAGTTGAGCTCAATTTTAAGCTTCAAATGTACAACCGAGCCTTAATAATGTTGCCAGGCTTCAATTATAAACTAAATATTTAATTGCTACTGTGGAAACCCGATCACAATATTTTCAACTATATTTCACCTGTTCCAATATTAATATTATCAAACATCTTTCAACTAACCTGTTCGACCGATACCTGCACTACAATGCACAACGATAGGCGGTCCTCTAGGATGACCAGCCCAAGTATCACCTAAAGAAACAACCATACTGGCCTGTTTTCTTCTTACTCTTTCCATAAATTCTAGCATGGCTTTCGCAGAATGAGGAACTCCATAATCCGGCCACGAGGTGAATTGCCAATGAGAAACTTTACGTGTTTCCTCAGTCTAAAAGAACAAAATTGAAACAAATTATTTTAAGTAATTTTGGGACATTTTAAACTGTCGGCCGTCTCTGTTGCCTGTCGCTTTTTCCGGTCTCGGTAGCTTGCTGCAAAGTATTTATGAGTGGTTTTTTTACTATTTTACATGCAGGTGTGCACATATTTATCTTTTATATGTAGAATTTCATATATGTGCAACAGAAAGCACTAGACATAAAATTATATATCTCGAAGAGGGAACAGTATACTTCCCCACCACGAAACCACAGCAGAATAACTCTCGGCGAAATACATGGAACTGATCGGTTCAAAAAATTCGTCATAATTATTGACAAACTTTTATTGCCGCCTGTTTAGAAAATAGTATTTTACTAAACAAGTGGCTTAAATAACGTGAAAAATTTCCCAATATTCAAAATTCTACATTATGTAGGA
The DNA here is from genome assembly GCA_949126875.1 of Lochmaea capreae. Taxonomy (NCBI): domain Eukaryota; kingdom Metazoa; phylum Arthropoda; class Insecta; order Coleoptera; family Chrysomelidae; genus Lochmaea; species Lochmaea capreae. The sequence goes on from OX421396.1 coordinate 14,561,567, forward strand.
TTTTATATCGCACAAGTGCAAAATTTTTTTTTATATACAATCGTAATGTAACACTTCAAGTGATTTTGAAAAGTTTTAGACGATTGTCATAACAGTTACCATTTTTATGCATATAGGTAGGCCCATTTCGGGACATTTGAATCGCAAGATAACCATATTATTGTCAATATTAACAATAATTTATAGTATAAATTTTATATAGCTTAGCATGAACTTTATATGTATACCGGGTGTCCAGAATCTCTCCTGCCAAACGGAAACTGCAGTTACTAGAGGTGATTTTAAGTCGATTTAGCTCAAATTACCTTAATCCGAAAATGTTTCCTAAGGGAGCTACAGCCCTTTGAAGAAGACGTCCTCATATGAGTTTTCTTCAAATTATTCAAAAATACAGTTACTTAAAATATTCAAACTTGGTATAATCAATAAACAGTTACAAACCAGTCGCTTTTCTAGTAGGTACTCTCTTTGTTCAGAGGTATGCTGTCTTATTCTTTAATATTATTTAATGTTTTTTTTTTCTAATTAATGGTATAACTAAAAATTCTCATTATTTTAGAGACTTTCAAATGGACAAATTTACAATTTACAGATCACATAAATAATCTTAAGATAAAGTAAAATCCTCAAAAAACTTACTTTATTATTTGTTAAATTAATAGTAGTAACAGTATAATCTGTATCAGTTTCTACAGCCTCTGTTTTAACTAAAAATTGTCCATAAGTAACTTCCCCTCCCACTTCAGGTTCCCAATACTGATGACATTTAGGTCTTCCTCTTTCCATAGCTCTTGTTGTCATTACTATCACTAATGTATGTTGTTCCCAAATCATACGCCAAAAATCTGGCGTTGTTTTAGCAAGAGGACCTGAAATAAATAGTTTAAAATTAGTATGGACTACTCGTATATACACAAGGATTTATTAAATTGATAAACAAATTTAACTCATTCATTCATTAATGATTTTGATACAGTTATTTATATTCACAATAAGCTTACTACACTTGATAGATTTAGAATTGAACAATATAACACCACTTTTGTTTAATAGAATACAAAGATTGTTGGTCATGCATCGGTTGATTCATAGTTTTATTTTATTTCAGTCTCAAAATATTTAGGATTTAAATATTGAATATGTAATTTTGTTGTGTAACAATCCCAACACGCAATTTTCCTGGAAGTTAAAAGTATACTATTGAATACATTTTAATAAAATGAAAAGATTACATCTCGACAAAGGTACATTTGGAACTTAGAGCATTTTATTTACAAAAATTATTAATTAATTGCCTTGTCTAAAGTACTATATTGATAGGTTAGGTTTGTGGTGAGCTGGTCGATTCGGCATTCCACTGCGACTTGCAAGTCTATTGTGACTCACAGCTATTCAAATTTAACCAAACAAATTAAGCTTTTTAAAAAAAGCCAATTAGTTTATTCGGTGAATTATATTTCTGGTCTAAGGGCGAGAGAAATGTCCAGCCAAACAACAAATATATCGTTCGGCACGTCGGATCTTGCGACAGTCCTCCTCCCATTATACAACGTAGGTCATACCTCATATAGTTCACTTGTTTGGATACATTCTTTGGAGAATGTATAAATACCTTTGAATTAATCAATCCTGGTTGATTGTGTCAAGAATTTGTAACTCATTTGACAGTTCAGGTATTTAATGTTAGTTTGGCGAAACTTCATGAAATCCCAAATGCAGGTTCTAGTATGATAAAACCATGTCGTATAGTCAAGCAGCCATTAAAGCACTGAGCTCTAGAGTAATCACTTCCAAAAAGGTGTGGGAGTGCCTAGGCATACTCAATGAACTTGGCGAGAACAATATAGTAACCTTACTGTGGATTACAGGACACACTGGAATAGAAGGAAATGAAATAGCAGATGGGCTTGCGAAGAGGGGGACTGAAAGATCCTTTTGGGGGCCGGAACCCTTTTGCGGTATCAACCCCAATGTAATATTGGAAGAAATAGGCAAATCGAAGAAAATAGAAGATCTGATCATTGGAAAGATCTAGTCGGGCTTAAACAATCAATTATACTGATGGGTGGCTACAACCAGTTGAGATCTTATGAATACAGTCAAAGTAAAACTGCACTAAGAGTTTTAACAGGGATCCTAACGGGACATTGCCGCCTGAACGGGCACCTGAAAAAGCTCAAAATAGTGGAGGAAGAAAAATGTAGATTATGTGGCAGGGAAGAAGAAACCTCCATCCACATACTTGCGAATTGCACTGCAATTCAGAATCCTAGGGCACAGCACCTAGGAGATTATTGGATATAAGAGGGACATTTACCTAAGTTGAAGCATGCAGATATCCTAAAATTCCTCAGGGAAAATGGACTAAAGGAGCTACTAGTCTCTGAAACGTTTCTCAGGAACTAAGTAGAAGTAAGGGGAACAATAGATCTTTTAGGTCTCAGTGAATGTCTCCCCATTATACATACATACAAATACATACAAATACACTTTGTTGACTATTACTATTGAGAGCCTCTTTGGAAGTTTGATACCAACCCCGACGTTAAGTGAAAGCTAAGTGATTTTAAACCCCCTTGTCTGTACATGAAAAATAATTGCCTCGAAGTATGCTCCTTTCAGCAAAAGCTGAATCAATGGCGCAAATGCTCCTTCGGTGTTAAGAAATATGGCGAACGCAATCTTTTTGTCAATGGTCTGGGTGTTTTCCTAATCAATGTTGTGTATCGCAAAATCTGTTGATTTGCCAGTTTTATAAGCCCATTGGTAGCACTATTTCAAGTTCTTTTAGCGGGAAAGAAGTTAGGCGAATTGGTCTAATCGTGTAATTCCACATCAGACTAACTCTATATATGTACTATTGTTTTTTTACTGGGCAAAAAATACAATATATATATTATATTATATTTAACGTCACTCTCAATTTATACATTTATTTAAATTTTATCATCGTTGCTATACATTTTCAAAAACCACTATAAATTTTTTAAAATAATGGAAAATATATCTAGATTTTAAAAATCCACTATAAATTTCATTGAAAATACTGAAAAATATATATCAATACAAAAAATTTAATAGAAATTTACTATTTACACTAGAATCGCATAAATGACAGGCGGTATACGGGCAGTTGGTGGAAGCAACGAATATAAACGCTTATAGAAGCGTAGGTCAGTTGATGGGCTAGCTAACAGATCCTTTAGTTCAGTTACGGCCGATTTCATAAAGAAACATAATGGATACTTTTAGTTTAAAGGATCCTTTAATAAATATTATTGATTTCATAACCAATTTAAAGTATGCTTTAAACGTAAAGTATCCTTTAAGGTTAAAGTGTCGATTTCTCGACTTTAACTCGCTAAAGTGTCATTTAATTACAATATAACCTCAAAATTTTTATATTTGTGATTTTTTGTGCCACCAGCTACGTTTGCTAGTTTTGTGTTAGTTCAGTCGTTGATCATAATAAATGAATAATTTTCAAACCTCTAGTTCTAGTTCATCTGATGAAGAATTTATTTATATTAAAAGACCAAAAGTGTACGAGTAAAGGAAATAACAGACTGTTTTTATTCTACAATAAATAAAATACACACAAAAAATTTGTTTTAGATGTAATACATACCTTTTCTGCATTACTAACTTTATTAGTAGTTTTGCATTCTAAGATATACTTAAATTTTTCAATTTCTTAAATCAATCTCATTTCTTCTTCTGGAGAAAAATTTGAAGAGCGAACTTACTTATTATTTTTCAAAATTTTCATTTTTTTCCAAATAAATCGCTTCTACAAATAATACAAACGCCAGAACTTTTAACAAAACTTAACCTTATTTATTTAGACAGGAACGGAAAAAGTAGCCAAATATGGCAGATTTTTCTATTTCATGTCAAAATCCATGAGTTCCAGGTTAACCAACACTTTAAAAATTACTTATTGATACTTTATGGAAAGGACACTTTAATATTCATTATGGCACCAAACGACGGCAATAGCTACTTTAAAGGGTACTTTAGTGTAAAGTCTCCTTTCGGTAAAGTGGACGTTAGTTATTTATTATGAAATCGGCCGTTAGCCAGCCACCGTTGGGCCTTTTCGGAAATTCGCTTCAGTACGCTCCCTTTCGATTTTTGAGACAAATTTCGTTTCATTTGAATTAAAATTAGGAATATCAGAATTAAATTCCCTTTTATTGACTAAATCATAAATGTTTAAGGATTAAGAGGAAATAAACAGAAAGAAATGAAAAGAGGGAGTGAGTGGACCTAAGAAATGTGAGTGAAATTATGGCAATGACAGTCTCCTAACCATCTGGTGTGGGAGTGTCGCAAGGCCCTCAACAGACTAGGTAGTCATAATAGAGTGACCCTAGCCTGGGTACCAGGTCACCAAGGAATAAAAGGCAATGAAAAGGCTGATGAATTAGCCAAGCAGGGAGCTACTGAGGTCATGATAGGGCCAGAACCTTCCTGTGGAATTGCAAAAAACCTCACTAAGGAGAGCATCCACCAATGGATAAACAATCAGGCGCTGTGCTGGTGGCATGAAACCCCAGGACAAAGGCACGCTAAACTATTCCTTAAAAGCCCTTCGGCCAAACTGTCACGCGACCTACTATGTCAAAGTCGAGAAACGACGAGGATGATGGTGGGAATGCTGACCGGACATTGTAGGCTGAGGAAGCATATGCATGCAATTGGCCTAGCAGATGACAGCCTATGTAGGTTTTGCCAGGAAGAAGACGAAACTGCGGAGCACATACTTTGTGAGTGCGAAGGCCTAGTAAGGGTGCGGTTTCACCTATTCGGAGAAGAAAAACCGAGGGCAGAAAGCTATGCACGGGAGGCGGTATCCAGGCTAATAAATATAATAAAAAGAATAAAGCTAGATATCGAGCTCTAAGGATAGGGGGGACCACAATAGATCTGCAAAGGTCAAAGTGGGATAGGACAGAGAGCCACTCCATTTCTAATCTAATCTAATCTCCTAACCATTTGTCATCTCAAAAAAACGCGCTGTTGCCATATCTTTTACTGGAGCTTACTGAAGCGAGCTTTCGAAAAGCGAGGCATGTTGAAATTCCCCGACTACAAAACTAATAGTAATCGAGCTGTCAGAGAAGTGAAGATAAATAATAAAATTCTCAAACAAATAACACAATCTCATGTAAAAAATAACAATAACACAAATGGTGGCTGTTTGGCAAGTTCAGAGAAGGTGATCTGTGGCCGGTGCTTGACGCATGCGTTGTGTCTTTATGTTATAATTTTTGCTGCATGAATCCACCTTTGTAGCAGAAATAATTATACACATTATAATCCGATAATAAAATGGATACTGTTGATAATACATTTTTTGGTGTGAGAGTGAAATGCCTTATTTTTTTAGGATAGTAACCATTTGAACAATTGCGGTTTTGTAATTTTCAAAAACAGAAATAATTGTATATATTATTCGAGAAAATATATTAACAAAAGTTACTTTCATATGTTGTGTTGGTGTAACTTATTAATACTAAAATATATAGCTTACCTTGTGTATTAATAAAAGCATTCTTTTGCTTATATCCATCTACAAAATTAGCATGAATGTAATCACTATCTTTATCATTATCCAATTCGGAGAGGATCACTCGACTATGGTCGTAGCACAGCACATCGGTATATCTATTTTTGGGTAAATTATTTTTTGATTTGGCTATGTTGAACGTTCCATCGGGGGGTCTTGACCTAAAACAACAATAATAATTGTTTTAATATCAAAAAATATCAAGTTATTATTACGAGAAGTCATATTTCATTGACTACTTAAAATAATATACAGAATTGCTAAAAAGTACCTATTCAACCACTTAAACTCCTTTCCGATTTCATTTACGCCTGATATAAAGAAAAGCTCGTGGTCAGTTGAATTGCAAATAAATAAGGTATTATAAGCACCGTACATAAAGGATCAGGAGTAACAAGGTCTCTAAAGTACATAGGTAGCCTATAATCCTATAAACTATTAAAGTTCATCTGACGTCGCCATATTGCGTACTCACAGGTTTCCAATTTTCCGGGAAATCACCGAAAACCCTTTTTCACAAATATATCCGTAACGGTAAGTTGTATTTAAAAAAGTTCCGAATAAAAGTTGTAGAGCGACCAATTTTACGTCCAAATATATCCTCGTAAGCTTATTTTTATTCAGTCTTGTAGATTTGTCAGACTTTTCAACGATAAGCTGAAAACGGCGGGGAGTTCCCAGGCAATAACAGCTGGCGGTGGGGTTGAGCGGAATGGTGAGTGTGAGTAGTTAATTACGTACATAACTACAAAACCGAGATGGTTTTTTGTCAATATAAAATATTGTGGTTAGTTGTGGATATGTCGCTATTATCGCATTCTTATCATTCCTTTCACAGGGTTTAATGTATTCATGTGATTTCAGCGTTGTTTTCAGTCCAGGATTATGCTCTTAGGACGGATAATATCTACCTTGTACTGATGAGGCGCAAATACGCCGAAACCGGTCTGCAAGTGATATTGTCCCTTCTAATTATAAACCAGAATGGTTAGAACCCCGTTTAATTTGGAAGTGTAATTCATTATCTGCGGGGCATATAACCCGAGAAGTAGATGTTGCTTCCTAGTGAACGGTCTACCCTTTGGAAAGTAATTTTCGAATTTGTAAGGCGTTTTAATAGTTTAATACTATTTTGTTAGGTATTACATTTTTGAAAAATACTGTACATCACTTCTATAAATAAATTTAGATCACTAGACGGTGATAATTTAAAAAGTACCTAATGGCTATTGTCATGATTCAAGTAATTATAACGTAATATACTTGCATATCTGAATTTAATCCGGCAAACTGTTAATTCATTATAGACGATTTTTGCAAATGGCGTATGCTGAAGCAAGCTCAAATGCAGATTTCTTCTCAGAAGCCGAAGATGCTTTACCACTAACTTTGAAAAATATCTTAACAATTAATGTTAACAAAACCGAATATACAGATTGCGTAAATTACTTTGGAACCCTGGCCTCGGATTACACAAGTACGACAAGGATATATGAAAGAGAAAGAATAATTGTGCGCGGTCATCACTTTGTTTCATCTTAGGGGTGTATACTTATTTCCCGAGACTGGCCGAATGGTCCTTTACAGAGAGAATTCACTAGTTGGTGGTAAACGGTGGTATTCAGTATGCTCCCAACATGGAAGGAGTGAGGGTGTTGAAGAAATAAAAAAATACAATCGTTATTACGTAACCTGTACATCTTAAAATTCATTTTTGTCAACATGATCATTTCAGACCAAGTTGACAATTTCTAACTACAATAGAATATTATTTTAGCCATTGTAACTTGAAAATAAAACAGCATTTCTTGAGAGAACCATAATTAATAAACTAAAAATCCCTTCCATTAATAAATTAAATTGAAAAAATAAAATAAGTAGGTAGGTACCTACACCTATTCTAAACATAAAATATAAACTTCCTGAAAAAATAAAAATCCATTCTAAAGGTAAACATGATTTTAATGAATTAAGTGCTCAAATAAACCACCTTCCTGTGCCAGACAATAACAAAATCTGTGATAAAGATTTGATCTCATATCTCTAAGATTATTTGGCGTAATGTTGGCACAAACGTGCTGTATTTTCACCCTCGACAAAAAGTCAACGATAACGAGACAAAAATATCATTTGTACAAATTAATCTGCGCTTCTGGCAACAGCGGTTAAAATAGGGGGGCAATGAGCATTCGGCCAGTCTCGGGAAATAAGTATACACCCCTAAGGTGAAACAAAGCACACGCCTTAATGACCACGCATAATTATTCTTTCTCTCTCTTTCAGCTGTTTTTCTGTCGTACTTGTGTAATCTGGACGGTTCGGATGTACTTTACGCAATCTGTATATCTGATTCTCATATAGAAAAAATCGAAGCTTTTGCTAGAACTGACCTACACCAAGTCGTTGAGAAAGAAGATTTGGAAAGCTATTACGGACCCTCTGCAAAAACCCTTCTATATTTAAAATAGTTCCTGGTCATAAAATAATACTCCATGTATTATCAAAATAATATATAGAAAAAATTACCATTGTTAAAAAAATATACCACAAACTCCAAAGAAAGCGGTTGGTATATTTTCGAAATCTGTACACACCAATGAACCATCAGGACCTATATCCCAAGAAACTACAGTAAATTTAATTAATGAAAATGCTCTTATGCTGAAAAATATAAGAGAATGATGAATTTAATAGGATATTAATTAAAAAAGAATTAATATTCTACGGGCCAATAGTTGGCACTGCCCATTTGAACTGAAGAAATATAAAATGCGAAATTAGTAGGATCAGTGGCAAAAATAAAAATAAATAAGGTTCTTTTAATACACTCGATTTCCAATTCTCTCAGCTCCGAGATACAGAGGTTTCAAGTTTAAAATTTAAAAATGAATATTGGTTACAATTTTTATATCGCTCTGTAGTTTTTTTAAAAATTGGCCATGCAGTTGTATGAACCAAAAAGTCACATTTTTGTGAATAAGTTCTTCAAATTAATGTCGTCAGTAGCGTAATACCTAAATCAAGTACCCGTTTTTTTTTCTTATTTTAAGATAATATTTTTATTTAAACTAACCTGATTTCGGCATACTCCTGCATCAAGCCGGATCGCCCCCTATCTCTAACGTAATCAACTAATTGCATCGCCGTCAAAGCGGCCCCATCTCCATGTAGAGAATCATCATCAGAGAAACCACTGGAAGCGCTACTTGGAGGATTCAGATTCGCTTCTTCGGCCCAACTATCGACGCCGTTACCAGATCCTGAGATATCAATGTCGCTTGGAGCAGATGTGCGTTTCTGGGGCGACGGCGTTTTACCTTCTAGAAGAAAAAATATAATTGAAAATATATTTTGTTTGTAATTTCAAACTAATATCTATTACAAAGGGTATATTGGTAAAAATTGTTTAAATTCTCAAGCCGTATAGGACGAATAAAGAATAATAGAATCGAACTAGTCTGAAATAAGTAATTACAATACTTTTGTCTCACAAAATCATTTTTCAATTTTTTTGTCTCACTTTTAATGTATTTTGATATTTTGTTGCCTCGTTCATTCATGTCATAGATATTATGTTATGCGTTCTTAATTCTGACATTTACTGTCTAGGGGACAAGTTTGTTGGGGTGGTTTCTTTCCAATGCTACGAAAAAAAAACATTTTGATCAAAGACTTTCATAAAATACTCACCTTCAGAAGAATGTGTGGAATAACATGATACAATGGCTATAGACATTGGTTCTTAGACCAATGATAGCCTACGTTTCAGTGGATAAGGCGTTAACCATTAAGCATGCTTGCCTGTGTGTTTGTATTACGGTGGCCAAACAAACTACTCCCACAATTGCGTTGGAGGTTCTGTTGAATCCGCGACCACTACACATTTTAATGACTTAATGGGACAACCCATTGACCGCAACAGCCACAATTAAAGCTTTAACAATCAGTTTCAAATAGTTGTACAAGATAGGGACAACTGGAAGAAATATGTACCCATACAGGCTGGGTCAACTGCGTGGAAGAAATGAACAGACAGGTAAGAAGCGTTCAGTAGTCAAGCCAAGCTGCACTAAGGGTATCCGATTCCTTGGAGACCTAAATACACTCGGAGACCATTGCAAGGGCACGTTAGCCTGGGTACCAGGTGCACAATGGTTATAAAGGCAACGAAAGAGCGGATTCCAAATCACAGGTTCTGGCTCGTACAAAATTGAAAATTTCAATATAAGGTCATTCGACCACTTCATATTGAAAGTTAGGACAGCACTGTTGGCAAATCGAACCAAGTCGCACTATTGAAGAGGGTAGTGTGTTCGTGGCACGTGTATGGGGCAGGTCTCAGTTTCCTTTGAACCGTGTTCAACTTATCGACAAGTGACGGGACTAACCGCGCCGACCGAGAATCGACAAGCCTGCCCGATCCGTCGGTCTGAGGTTCGGTAAGTCTGGCCCAAGACTAGCCAATCAACGCGCCGTGAGGTGCCGGATTTACCAGAGCTGAAACAGGCGAAACAGTTCGTTGGGGGAGGCTTGTCACAATTTACGGCAAGCCTAATAACCGAAGAAAGATAGTAGTACGTATGCTAACGTGGTACTGTAATCTAATGGGGTTGACAAACGAAGCCATGTGTAGATTATGTCACCAAGCGATTTCTTGTACTAGGCGAAGAGAAACCACCGTCAAGAAACTAAACTACATGAATGATTCAGTCTCGAAGCTGCTGGACTACATGAAAGTGTTGGGCTGGAGAATGTATCCAGATTTATAGGTCTGAACAAGTCGCAGTGGAATAGGCTAGTTAGCGACCTAATCAAATCTAATCTTATTCGCCTCTTACCCATATTTCTTGAAGCCACCACCAATTCTCATCGCCTGCGAATGTGCTTCTAGAGATTCTACAGGATATTTTCTTAACATCGCTAAGACCTTACAGAAACCTTTTTTTATTCCAATTAACAGCTTAGTATGCCATATCGATTTTTTGAAATATATTAATTGTTAGTAACATACAGGGTCCGGCAAACCCCTGTCGTAGCTCTATAACTCTTATTGTATATAACCTACATATTTATTTAGAAGGTATATGGAAACGGTAACTAAAATCAAACATTTTAAAATTATGCTCATGTATACAGGGTGGTCCATTAGTAAACTGGACAAATGACGTAATTTTTTTTAAATGTAATGCCATATTTTTTTTACATTTTAGGAACCGAAATAGTTAGTACTGTACACTCCCAAATTTTTTTTGTAAAACTCCCAGCCATCTCGGAGAAAACCACCTTTTTTCCAAAAAATTTAAATTTGCACATCCCTTTTTAAAAAATCGCAACTTTATGTACAAAGACAAAGGACTGAAGATTTTCTTACACTCAGTTTGAAATTTTTATTCTGAACTTAATTTAAATGGAAGTTATTTCAGTTTTTTCAAATGGGACACCCTGTGTAAATATTCATCAATGGATACTGAATTTTATCTCCTTCAACTTTGCTATTCACTCTCAGTACCTAACTTCCCTCGTTTAAAAGTTATTTGAAGAACAACACATTTTTGGTAAAAAAGTATTATTTTCTGATGAAGCTTCATTTCATAAGAATGGATTCGTTAACAGGCACAATTTCCATTATTATGCCAAAGAAAATCTCCACATAATCAGAGAAACACACAGCCAAGATCGATGGAGTGTGAATGTTTGGGGAGGTATAATTGGGAAACATGTGATTGGGCTGCATTTTTTCGAAGGCAATTTAAATGGCCTGATGTATCTCGATTTTTTGGCTAACTATTTTTACTTGAAAACGTTCCTCTAGAAAGACAGTCAATGTGGTACAACATGCTGGAGCGGGAGCGCATTATTTACGTGTGGTAGCTCATGCATTACATCAACAGTTTCCTAATAGATGGATCGGCAGAAATGGTCCAAAAAAAATGACTGGATCACCGGACTTAACAAAACCTGATTTTTTCAAGAGGGGTTATGTTAAGAATCTTGTTTATCAAACGCCACCTACAACATCTGAAGATATGAAGGAGCGGCATCATTTAACGAACGAGTAGATTTATGTATAAGAGAAAATGGCAGACATTTCGAGCACCTTTTATAAAATAAGACTGGAGAATTTTTAAATAAACTAGAATTGTTGTTAATAATGGCCTTTTATTAATATTAAAAACATATAAAATTGGTATTTTGAAAACAAAAACATTGTTCATTAATTCATTAATCGATTGTCTACTTAGATTTTTGCCAAAAATGTGTTTTTTTTTTCAAATAACTTTTAAACGACGGAAATTAGATGTGACTGAGAGTGAATAGCAAAGTTGAAGGGGATAAAATTCAGTATCAATTGATGAATATTTACACAGGGTGTCCCATTTGAAAAAACTGAGATAACTTCCATTTAAGTTTTTGGAATGTAAAATTCATGCAAGACCATCCTGTACAGAATAAAAATTTCAAACTAAGTCTAAAAGAATCTTCAGTCCTTTGTCTTTGTACATACCTAATTTTAAAGCTTTAGCTTTAAATCTTATAAAGTTGCGATTTTTTAAAAAGAGATGTGCAAATTTGAATTTTTTGGGAAAAAGGTGGTTTTCTCCGAGATGGCTGGGAGTTTTACAAAAAAAATTTGGGAGTGTACAGTACTAACTATTTCGGTTCATAAAACGTGAAAAAATATGGCATTACATTTAAAAAAAATTACGTCATTTGTCCAGTTTACTAATGGACCACCCTGTATACATGAACATAATTTTAAAATGTTTGATTGTAGTTACCGTTTCCGTATACCTTTTAAATAAATATGTAGGTTATATACAATAAGAGTTATCGAGCTACGACAGAGGTTTGCCGGACCCTGTATATCTTTTGTATAAGCGATTTTTGATTTTCTAATCTTTAAATTAAAGCATGTTTTCGTCAAGCAATGATTACCAGTGATAATAGCTTTCCTTCTATAAAATAAACTTACCATAATTTGAAATTGGCGATTCTGGTCTGGTACTAGTCATTGACAGTACACAGTGCGACAACCAACCATTATGGTCCAGGACTAGGGAGCCACCCAGTTGGGTGGGCAGAGATTCCCTGGGAATATGACTTGATAACTGAGCCACTGATACTGTATAGACCCTTTCCCTCAACTTTTCTCTAACAAATAGTCGAAGAATTTTAAACGGCGCTTTGAACCATAGAGGGGCAGTAACGATGAGCACCTTTTTCAATTTGGCAGGATAACCACCCTGAAACAAAAAAAAAGTTATTAAAACCAACCGATCTATTTATTTTATTATCATTTTTGTAATGGTTAGCTTAAAATCATTTCTAGCTCTCAAATGACAAGCAATATGCGACTTTTTTTTGCACAGGGCGTTCTAAATAATCAAAACATTTTGAATGAGTATGTCTTAAGTACGACCCTGTAATCACATTTTTTAGTGGTGTGTACAAGTAGACTCCGTTTCACATAAGAAGAAGCCACGTGAAGTTTGCCAACTGACTTGCGCAGAAACCAAAATCAGTCTTGTTTACCTATATCGCCTCGCAAAGACCGTTTCATGCCATTGGCGTTACATACATGATAAATTGCTTTTTGCCAATTTTCTTTAGTAACTTGTAATAGGGACCTGTCTAATAATGCTTGCACATCTTTTAGTTTGAATGTAGTATTATGTCGACCTATAAAACTTTTGACTTGTGCCCATATCAGTTCTATCGGATTTAATTGGCAGTGATGGGGGAAGTCGCAATACGTCAATACCACGGATCCGAACTGCAAATTTTCTGCCATTGTCACTATTAACCGAAACTAATAATCACAATAATTACTTTGTAGTTCTTTCTAAATTCACTAAATGAATAATTGCTGACAGTCAGACTGCAACTACCTTTGAAACAAAAATACACAAATTCCATGTTCAGGTAGGGGAATTATCTCTGAAATTATAATCCCACCCCGTCTGCCTGCCATTAAGACTCGCAATAGTTCCTGAAAATTGTTTCAACAATAATAATATGCAAGTCATTAATATGTTCATAAAAAAAATTACAACTGAACACACCAAAATAATATAGGCATTCAATAATATTAATAAATATTTCAGTAATCCGAATGTCTCTATACCTTAAAAATAATAATACGTACCCACCCCTGAAATGACTTGTTCCGACAGTTTTATTACCCGCACCGATTGCGATTTTACTTTGCTAAAAATACTTTGACACTTTAAGGATTTTTTTGACAGTTTTTGATGTAATGTTTTGTTTCACATTAATCATTTAGAGTCCGACCACAATAACTTTGGAACATCACGTGATTCAACGTAGGGCCGCCTCGAATGCGATGCCGATCTCTGAATGGCTGCGGCTTAGAGCCAGCGGCGGAGCAACGGGCGCTTTATTTTATGTAGCTTCTTCGTGTTCATTTCAGTGTTAACAGCAGACCAGACAGTACTTTGCTTTGTGAAATTCTTGTGAAATTTTGTTGTTGCGAATAGTGAATTTTTCATGTCTTGGAACTTGTGTCATGTCTCCCAAGAGAGTGAAACAAGGAAAAGCTTTGCATAATGAATCAAAAGGAAATTATAGATCGGGTTGCTGCATTTATGCCCACTTATGTATTGGATCAGTTGTTGGAAAATCATGGACACAAAGTTTTGAGATTGCCGCCATATCATCCTGAATGGAATCCTATTGAAAAATATGGGCATCAGTCAAAAATTGGGTAGCATTAAATATAGGTTATTTAGAACCACCAAAGTGATGTCTATCTAGAATTGAAGTTAGGTATTTTTCCAATTAAACAGCCTGGCATTAAAATTGTACTACATATCTTGGGTATTTATTTCTTGTATACTAAAATGCTTCATATATTTTGATGATAATATGTAAATAAACCAAACTGGTAATTAATTTAGTGTTTAGTTTTATTCTAAAGTTTATTATTTTAATTAAGTTCAAATGCAAATATTTATTATCTTATATAATATATGAAAAATGTGACTGATCTATTTTACAACTACTGAAACTACATTATGTGAACATCAACGATCTTCTATTGACATTTTTATTTTATTTTTACGTTCGGAAAACAATCCCATTTCAAAGTTTTTAAATTTTAAAGTTCAAAACCGAAATCCAGACATCAAGAGAACTGCACTAAGAGATTTCCTTTGTCAGAAATAAATAAACTCGTTCCAAAAATTTCCTCAAGAGAAAATTGTAACCAACAGTATGGAAAAACTTTTATTTCCCAACTAATTTTGTACGGATATTTAAAATTAAAAGTATCTTCATGTAAACAATAGTTAAAAATGAAGATATATATTATTTATAGATGTTTATTTCTAGTTATGCCGTTCAGAAATAAACTACGTCAGTTATAAACAACTCCATAACAATGAAAATACAATTAAATATAAAGTGTAGAGTTTTATTTCAATGTACAATATTATAGAATGAATACATTTAATGCTATACTTCGACTAAAAATAATAAATCAAAAACCTCTATCGATATAAACATTGATCTGATAAAATAACAATCAAAAACACAATGAAACTAGATTTCTCCCTAGAATTGCGCCTAGCATGCAATATAAATGGCACTAAACCGATTAAATTTGCAATAGAGGAGTTCAGTCTAGGGTCAGTGTAGCCAACAAAAAGTGGTTTTTCTGACAATAATGACAGTTAATGTCTACCATTCAAAACATAAGGTTTTTGCAGGTTTTTTATCATTGCAAACATCTATATTGCTTTATCAAAACAATGAATACACCCCCGAAGCGAAAATCTTAAAATTTAAAATGACGTATTAGCTGAATAATCAACGCATGAATGGCCAATAATTCCAGAAACTTTTGGCATGTCACCATTTTATTTCTGATATTCTGTCACTAGTTATGTCAGATGTCAGTTTTATTTGTTTTTATTGATATTCGTTTAATCGTTCATGTTTATTTTCAATTAGGCTTTTCTAGTTCTAGTTAGTTTTATCTCTTAATTATTTTCATTGCTTTTTCCAGTGACATCTGACATAACTAGTGACATAATGACAGAAATGAAATGGTGAATTTCCAAAAGTCCCTGAAATATTGGCCACTGATGCGTTGATGTATTCGTTGAGTATTCAGCTAAAACGTCATATTAAATTTTAAGATTCACGCTTCGGGGGTGTATTCATTGTCGTAATAAAGCAATTTAGATGTTCGTAATGATAAAAAACCTGCGAAAATCTTATGTTTTGAATGCTAGACATTAACTGTCATTATTGTCAGAAAAACCACTTTTTGTTGGCTACACTGACTGACCTTAGACTGAACTCCTCTATTGCATCGAATTGCAGAAACTGATCAGCTGGGTCTCAACTGCGCATTGTTTCGATCAAGAAGTCTTGCATTGCATTGCAGGTTGTATTGCACCATGTCAAGCGGCCTTAAATAGAAACAATTTCGCAACGCTCAGAATGAATGAAATCTTCATTACATCTTCTCAAATACATTCAAATGAAATGAGACGATTTTGTAACAAAAAAAATGAATATTAGTCATTTTTATTTTGTTTTCGTCTTTAGGAATTTTTATTTAAAAAAGTATTTTACTTTATCGATTAACATGGATTTTGAAGGAGTTCATAAACAGTTCTCAAACAATTTTTTTTAAATTTACCTCTTTAATGCCAAAACATTTCTTGTGAGCACCACCTGTGTGGTTGATGTACCACTGGTCACTTGTTATACATGGTGAATTTTCAATAGATATAGAATCAAAAATAGTATAAAATAAGTAAACCAAAAAGCACCCCTGTTCCTCTACAGTACAAGCCAATCAAGTGCGAACACGAGGACTATAATTTCAGTAAGTCCAGTTTTCTACTGACCGACTTACAGCAAATTGAACCAACGAAAACTCGGCCATGGGCCAGCATAGTTATTACTGTAAGTGCGAAAACACGGAAAAATATTTGTATAAATTGTACATGATAAGGAACAGATCGTTTAAAAGTTTACCTATATTGTTTTTAAGTGCTGATTAAAGCAAAATTAAATACAAATGTAGCGTCCTCTTGTACGTCTATGTACGGTGAAGTTGATTGTAGTGTTAAAACGGGTGAATTATCAGTTGCCCCTGTTTTTAAATCTCGCATTCGCACTAGACTGGTTTTGTCTGTAGAAACAAAAATAGTATAAAGAAAGTAAATTAAAAAACACACTGGTCCTCTATATTACCTGTGAAACAATCTAACTACGAACACACGTGTTGTAACAATTTCCGATGCAGAAACTTAGACAGGGACGAGAAAAATCTTACTACATCTTACCAAGGGGAAAGGGGGGGGGGTCAAAACTCATGTAACTAATGTTATTTTTAAATAATATTTATATATGAATTTGTTGTAAGTAAAAACAAATTTTATATAGTTTGTAATTAAGACAACAACAATAGTGTCCCCATGTTTACAAGAGGGGCATATAAAATTTAGAATAAATTGAATTAAATTAACACACAAAAACCACAAACTAAATAAAAATAGGACGGAAATAGATTAAACACTACATGTAAACAGAAAGAG
This sequence comes from Lochmaea capreae, assembly GCA_949126875.1. Lineage (NCBI taxonomy): Eukaryota > Metazoa > Arthropoda > Insecta > Coleoptera > Chrysomelidae > Lochmaea > Lochmaea capreae. The sequence goes on from OX421396.1 coordinate 14,578,712, forward strand.
GATACTGATGGCCTAGTCGCTAGAGGAAGTATCGATTCACGAATAATAAAAATAACTTCAATGGAAACATTTTAATGAAATGTTATGGTAATAATCGGAACAGATACCTACTTCTAAAGAGGTATTTATAAACATTAACAAGTATTTGAAAAATTGGTAATAATAAGACCATTGGTATGAATGTTGCTGATTTTATACTATATTCTAAATTTGTTATGTGGGTTGTAGAGGTTCGTACAGACCAAAATACAAAAACAGCTCGTTAACACATACGTCCACACCACAATAGTTTCTTTCAATCCTTCCCACCTGTGTACAGTTCGTAGAGTTCGCTAGAGTGTTCCAGATATTAAAATTAATTTTAAAAACATTCAAGAAATAGTTATTTAATTATAATATAAAAATAAATAAAAAATAATGTCATTGCTGGGAAAACGATGTAATAATTGCTTGTGCAGCCTATTTTTTATTAAAACAAAGTGTCGATTTGAAAAAAAAGGAAACGTAATACAACTAGGCTATGGTGACAAAGAAGTTTATTTAAAAATCGCACTATATATGGTGGAATTCATTTGCTCCGATAATATCAAAACAAGATACAAATTATCGGAAGTGTATTTCATCTAGAGAAAGATTGGATTTGTTTTTGCGGTTTTTGGCCACAGGGGATTCTTATACAAGTATTTGTGTACTTTTCTCTCTGCCACCTGCAGGACATTAAAATCACTAGCCACCTGTTCACGAAGGAACCCTTTGACTTTACCGACTGGACTCGGAACCCACAACGAAATGCCGAGCGGTTCTAGAACTGTTCGCGAACTCGCGTACATACCAAGCTCGGAAAATTTTCGGGATAAGTTCGAGAACAGCTCGCGAACTTGGTCTGTACCCCGCTTAATAACCACATAAGCCACATATCTAATAAATATCACTTGAAATACAAAATACCGCAATTAATAAAGAAATACTCGATTGGATCAACGACAGAATAACAAGTATAGGAGTCTGAATAAATAATTGAATGTGGGACAAAGATGAATAGGTACAACAGGATGATTACAGTAGAAACGGTGGAGCTTTACCATCACGTGACTGCTCCACCGTTTCTACTGTATGAAGCATACAACCGACAATCGGCGAAGGACCTGGAGTAACGGAATGGGTGGTGTGAAGACACAAAAAGCTCAAGAGGCTGAGGTATAAGTGGCGATTGGACCAGCATCCGAGAAAGAAAAAAAAAGCACCTTTGCATAAAACGATAAATAAAAGAGAAATAAGAATCAGAACAAAAATATTTTTAACGAACAATTAAAATGACTATGAAGTGTAGGTACCAACAGTTAGAAAAAAATCTCATGGGAAAAATTTCGGGCAAAACCATAAGACACTGAGACATTTCATGACCAGCAAAGAGATCACTATGATTAATATCAAAAATAGAAATGGATGGCATATTTCCAAGAATTAACCAAAACAGGAAACAACTAGAAAAAGGAAAGAAGAAGAATCCATTAAAAATATGAGGATGAAAATATTAAAAATTATTGCTTCTTCATTATGCATTTGTCCACTATTAAATATTAATATTAAATAAACATGATATTTTTGTTATTGGTGATTAAACGTAGAAAAATTTCACAAGGTAAAAGCAAAAACAGTTTAAGAATATTTTGAAGAAGACCTAAACCATACAAGAATATGTAAGAAAAACTCTTTTCAGTGCTCTAAATATAATATAGAAATGAAATTTATCAAAACATAATATAATATAATGAAAATTGTAGAATTCCATAGAACAGAAAAGAAAAGGTTGTTTTAAACAGGTTAAGAATAAGACATTCAGCCCTCACACACCAGCATTTGTTTAATCAAGAACCACCAAAGCAGTGCTTAACGTGTGATGTGCCTCTAACCATAAAACATATTATACTATTAGATTGTGCAAATTTAAGTATTAAAAGAACAGTTAACAACATTCCGTCTAATATGAACCGCTCATTAAGTGAAAACTGTGAAAAAATGCTCAAATTTCTGAAAGACTCCAAATTCTGTTTAAAAATATAAGTACCTATTGTATGTTTTTTCATGTAGTCATAGTTGTCCCCGCTCATAACCCTATGGCTAGATGCAATAAATAATAAAAAGTAGTAAAAATAATAGTATAAAACTATTAAAACGCCTTAAAAATTAGAAAATTTCTTTCCAAATGGTAGACCGTTCACTACGAAGTAACATCTACTTCTCGGGCGCATACAATGAATTACACTTCCAAGTTAAACGGGGTTGGTATATATGCAATATAGAACCAACCATTTATTGTCTGCGGGGCATATAGCCCGAGAAGTAGATGCTGCTTCCTAGTGAACGGTCTACCCTTTGGAAAGTAATTTTCTAATTTGTAAGGCGTTTTAATAGTTTTATACTATTATTTCGACTTCTATTGATAACACGATTTACTTAAATATGACAATTGTTACAGGAAACTGTAATTAAGTAAATAAATTGCACAATATAATAGCTAGCAACAAAATTACAATAAATAATTCATAAAATGGTAAAATTAAATTAAAATAATAGAATAAACTTACGATTATTTGGTAAAAAATTTGATAAACAAAATTTCAGTTTCAACTACACAAAGTTCAATTTCATGATGCAATTTTTTGCAAACCGACGAGAGGGAACGGATGCGCTGTCGCATTGATTATACCCATCCTATGCCAAAAAGGGACTAAGTAGTACGTTCCGATGTATGCCAGGTGCAGTTTCGCAGTTTAATTTAATCCCAAATTGAGAGGGGCCCGAATAGACATCACATGGTGTATTAAAAATGCATCATTCGGTAAAACTAGGGAGACAAACCTAGGCGAATGAAGAATTTATATGTAAATTTACGTTAAATCATACGGTAAGGATACATTGCTTTCAGTAAGGGAGTGAAAATTAACATTACAGAAGGAAGAGAAACAATGAACAATATTATTTTGAAAAATTATAAAACATAGTCGACTACGTTAAGTTTTAAACGGATTTCTATGTTTTCCGAAGAAAAATAGAAATACAGGGTGTCCCAGGAATGAGATGCCAAAACTTGGGAATTAGTATAAAGGTAGTGTTAAAATAATGTCAGTACTTCATATAATTTTTTTTTCTCCGGACCTCCTTTGTTGAGTTATAGAGGGTTTTAAAGTTAGAAATTAAAAATACATTTTTTTTCATATCTCCAAAACTATAATTTCGAACCTGATGAAAATTTGGTGGATTGTCCAGTACATCAATTCATTGATTTTGTCCATACCAGTAAGTATACTAATGTTGCAGAAGTAAGGATCGGACTTGGCTCACCGGATAAAAGGTCAGAACTTTTAATGTGACAAAGTTTAAAATACTGTTAGTTAATTCTCCAACTATTTTTCTGATTCTGATTCTGATATTATTATTCTTGTTTGTATTTTCCTATTATGTTACTCTCGATAATTCTTACTTTTAATATACGTTTTTATGAAAATTATGAGTTAATTTGTTCTGCTGAACATTACTTAAAGAATGGTTGAGGCATATGATACATACATTGCCAGCTGGTTAATGCATATAACAAATAATTGACTGCAACCTACTTGGTTATAACCCATTTTATAAATAATGATAGAATCTGAATATGCTCTGCGGTGTCTTACGAAATTCCATATTTCTCGGAAACCACTGATGTTATCGATTTGGACAAAGGGTACCTTTTTTCAGAAAAATAGTTGGAGAATTAACTAACAGTATTTTAAAGTTTGTTGCCTTGTCTCATTAAAAGTTTTATCCGGTGAGCCAAGTCCGATCCTGACTTCTGCAACATTAGTATACTGGTATGGACAAAATAAATGAATTGATGTACTTGACAATCCACCAAATTTTCATCAGGTTCGAAATTATAGTTTTGGAGATATGAATAAAAATGTATTTTTAATTTCTAACTTTAAAGCCATATAACTCAACAAAGGAGGTCCGTAGAAAAAAAATGATATGAAGTACTGACATTATTTTAACACCACCTACCGATTCCCAGGTTTTGGCCTGTCATTCCTGGGACACCCTGTATACGTAGTGGTCCACGTAAGCTTTTTTTAATGGAAAACTCTCGACGAAAAATGATGAAGGTGATCGTGCACTCTCAGATCATTTATGATATAGTGCGGAGTTTTACAGATTTTAAAGTAAGAGGTGACATCACTGCATTTTGATTACTTAATTGAAAGAACCTTTGTCCACGACCACTTAATAGTAAGTCAATATTTTACCTCCTATAACAAAAGGTATATGGTACCTACCCATATATCTACTAGATTGAATCATAATTCTGGCTAGAGATGCGGGTACAGTATGAAATAAATTATTAAATTTGCGTATTTTGTTTAGGAAATTGGTTTCTGAAATATATCGTATCGATAAAATATCGAAATTTTTAGTATTGATACTTTTCATAACGATATTTTCTAATATTGATATTTTTAAAACACTATATTTATAACGGAACGGTGTATCGATACTTTACATAGTATCGCCCATCTCTATAAGTCACATTATTTGACGTACTCCAGAAATTTATTAATTTTGACGTTAGACAACGCAAACGTCACCCTGCGTGAATAATGGGTATCATACATTGCTCGTTTAATAATATACTATTATTAACGTTTTTCTGCATTTTATGCTATGTGTATTGTATTCCACTAGGTAAGATTCACCGTACATCGTTAAAGATTAAGGAAATATGAAAGAAAAGTCAATTATTTTACTGATGATATATTTTAATACTGTCCAGTGCAAAAGAAAATAGGATGTTCAACTTCATATTTTTTTAGGTATCTAATAGTGGGTTATTCAAAAATAAAATTATTTTATATTTTCTCCACCGATTAACAGGAAAAAATAGAAAATAGTATATTATAAAACGAGTGACGAAAGATGTTTTTGACACTAGGTGCTTACTATACTTTTTCCACACCCGCAGGGTCTTAATTATGTTAGATTTTAATTACATTCATAAGATGACAGACAATGACTGACGTGTCATTGAAAAACTACGTCACTAGAGTCAACGTGAAGTTGTCGATAACCTTCATTGTTGTTCTATGTTTCAGCTTCTTCATGACAAATAAATAATATGTTGACCAGGGCCGGACCGTGACCTTTGGGAGCCCTGGGCTAACGATATCTGGGGCTCCACGAAATTATATAAATTAGGCATTTTCTTAAAAAATGTTTTATGAGGGAAAATTTAACATTCGAAACTTGTAAGTTTTTTATTTCAAACGAAAATACATTATAACCTTAGGTAAAAGTAGTTAAAATAAATAGGTATACCTTCTTTATCCTTAGTGAACAAAAAAATTAAAGCCATTAATTCTTAACCTATAAACATAACTTAAACAAGACAGAGTTGAAAGTATTAATAAATGAACATAACATAACAACAATAAGAAATTTAGAAAATAACTTATCTACACTTTTGTGCTGCAAATTCTTTTATTTGCTTTTCAGATTTCAAGTCTTAAAACTATACAACGGAGACCTTACTTGCAGATTAAGCGGTAGGGAAACGGAGACAGTGAAATATTTACATGCGAGATTCTTGTTCGCAAAAGACAGTTATTACTTGGCCAACCGCAAGGAAACGTTGAGCTATATAGCAAACACCCAGCTAAGTACTTGTACAAACTGGTGCAGGGGACAAAGAACGCACGTGCAAAAATACAATAAGCCATTAGGCTGCAGTGTTATCGGAGACTTGTCTGACGAGCTCGGGAAAAAAAATCGCTGGTTTAATTGCTCAGCAGCTTGTTGCCACAATTTTTTGGCAACCTTCCTGGTAAGCCCTTCCGTAAATACACAGTAAATTAATTCAGAATGTTCAGTCATAAATTCAACCAAAATCCGTTGATTATTGTTTATTACTCATTGTCAATGTAATAAATATAAAAATTTTTCTTAACAAAAATGAAGTAGAATAATAAAAATTTAAAAACTGTTAATTACACCGACCGACAGAGCCGCGCCGACCCCTCACAGCGCCTGTGTGCGAAATCTCTGAAGCGCCTTTTTTTTCACGAATCTTAATGTTTTATCACGTTCTTCTTCTTGTTTTCTTTTCCGTATCAAATTCTGGTAACCAGATAATTTCTTTTTTCTATCTTGATCACTACCACTCATCGTAGAAACACGTTAAAACCATCAGTAACACACAAACTTGTAAGATTTGGAAGGTAAACTATAATAATAATAAAACTCGGTGATACTGTAACTATCCAAATTTACTGGTTTCAGTACAACGGCTATACATAGACTAAACATTCCAAAATAATCTAATTCCCAGATAGTCCACTTCACTTTTCAAAAACCCTAAACTTGTCCTGTCTTCTTTTCAAGCTTGGTCGTATATTATATATTTTATTACCGATGATATAAACAAAACGACACGTGTTCGAAAGTATATTCCATCTTTGTTAGTCTTGTATACCTAATAAATCAAGTGAAGTGATCTTTGGTATTGGGCCTTGTCTAATAAATACAATATGCTAGAAATATGATATAACAAACTATTTATTGTTTTTATTGCTAGACCTTCTCCTTATTATAAAAAAATAATGCGCACCTTGCCCACACTTTTTATTGAATGACTGTTCAATCAATTTTTGTTTTAGCTCTCTCATTCCTTAAAGCACCGAATAATGTTGATTATTATGCTTAAAGTTGGTATGTCGGTGAGTCCCCGAACCCCGCGTCGGGTTGCGTTCATAAATTCATTCAAACAAACTCATGACGGCTTTTTTTATTTTAACGCTGAGCTCGTAATTATTGTAAACTAAAACCCAAATCGTAAATTTGAACCACAAACGTAAATATTATCTTGGGACACTTGTTCAATAAGCACAATATTATATTTTGTTGTTTACGAGGCATTTGTTGCGTCTATTATACCTATTTACTTATCGATACTCACCTACGAGGAAATATAAAATATACTATGTTGTTCTGTAAGTGTAACAAAAATAATTTCGATAGCGGCGCCCCTTTTGCCTTGGCGCCTGTGTGCGCCGCACACTTCGCACACACGGGCGGCGCGGCCCTGCCGACCGATATCCAATACGCATGCTTCTTGGCTACTCAGCGGTTTAGGCGGGATACTCTTATCGGTCCGAATCATGAAAGATTGAATCTCTCTCGTTTCACGCAACCCTTAATACACCAATCTCATGGATGCATTTTGTAAAAACACACGCAAGCACGTATAGACAGAATAGTCCCTCGAGCTGTGAGAATATGAGAGAAAAAACATAATTATTTCAAAATTATCCAGATGAAATATTTAAAAGTATTTATTACTAAACCCTGAACTTGAATTATTAGTCCGGGAGCGGTAAATGTTGCCGTGTGCAGTAATAGGTCTAAGGATAAAAAAGTAATATTCTTATGTATTTTGAGCCGCTGAATCCGAATATGCCTGGCGTTTTTGCGAAAAACCGGTACGTTTTGTTTAAATCGCAATTGGTTAAACAAATTATGAACAAATGGTTTTTTCAGTTCAGACAATTTTTTTTATGAAAATATGGCCCATTTTAGAAAGAAAAGGTCTCTTGTAATTTTTTCGTATTCGTATTTAAAAAGTTATAAATTTTTGAAAGTCGAAAAATCGACAATTTTTACTAACTTTTGACCTACTGAACATTTTTCAAAATGGAAAAATCCTACTTGTTCTTTGAACCTTACTCAACAAATTGGTATACTTCGATATTAGCACAAGTCCGGCGTTTGGCACTTATCGCGATTGACAATTAAGCGCTTTCTCAACGTTGCAGGCAAGCCTCGATCACCGCGCGCCGAACACAGGCCGATCTGTTCTGGCGCGCATTATATGTCGTTAACTTACAATGAATTCTGCCTTTAAAAGATCAATAACAAAAATTTGGCATTAACATTAACAAACAATAATACCAATAAAATGTCAACTAAAATATTCATTTGACGGTACTATTATATTGATTTTGAGACATTTTTTTTGAGCGCTTTAAAAAGAGCTATTGAAATATTCTCAAATTATGGAAAAGAATGTATTTTTCGAAATTTTGTTTAATAGTGTATCTTATTGAATACATATTTAATGTACATTATAACGTTATATCACAGTCAGTATGTGTACTACAATTCCACGCAAATGCTGTTGTCCAATGCTTGAGAAAGCGGTTAATTGTCAATCGCGATAAGTTCCAAACGCCAGACTTGCGCTAATATCGGAGTATACCAATTTGTAGAGTAAGGTTCAAAGAACAAGTAGGATTTTTTCATTTTGAAAAATGTTCAGTAGGTCAAAAGTTGGTAAAAATCGTCGATTTTTCGACTTTCAAAAATTTCTAACTTTTTAAATAAGTACTATACGGGAAAATGACAAGAGACCTTTTCTTTCTAAAATGGGTCATATTTACATAAAAAAAAATTGTCTGAACGGAAAAAACTATTTGTTGATGATTTGTTTAAACAATTGCGACTTAAACAAAACGTACCGGTTTTTCGCAAAAACGCCGGGCATATTCTGATTCAGCGGCTAAAAATATATATGAATATCACTTTTTTATCCTTGGACCTACTATTGCACACGGCAGCATTGACCTCTCCCGGACTATATCGTTTTAGACCAATTTTTTTAATTAAAGATTCGCTACCCCACTTTCTCGGACAAGAAATATTTCTAATAATTGTTATATTTTCTATACAATTTTTAGGTACACATCCTCATGTCTTTGGCCTATTTAATGAAAGCCAGGGGCGCAGCTATTGTCGTATCAATGATATAGGACGCCCCACGCTACAAGGGCCCCCTCGAGTGAACACAAAAATTCATAAAATGTTATTCCATAATCCCTGTCGATCTCGAGATCCCGAAAAGTTTAGCGTGCGGTCTTAATCAAGACAATAATAAAGAGTTGTCAGTCGATCTTTATGGTCAATTAATTGATTTGAAAACATGCTTGCGATTTAAAATTCAGAATATGAATTCGATTAAAGAACTAACGGTTACAACTGCAACAGCCGAAAGAAGCTTTTCCAAATTAAGATTGATTAAAAATTATCTTGCCGAACAAAGAAATTAATTTGTTTGTAAACAACTTTTTAAAATAAATATATATTTATTTCATTTAAAAAAAAGGCCACTATTTATATGATGAAATCCCCTATTTCACGGTAGTCGAGTAAAAGGCCCCCCTGACAAATTTGTATAAAGGGCCTATTTATGGTAAGCTAAACCACTGATGAAAGCATATGTTTTAGCAGTGATGAAAATTATCCGACCTGCCACGATAATGAATAACAGATGGTTTTATTTATATACGATCCTGAATTTTCTCAAAGTGAATTGATTTATCAACTTTTTGATTGTTTCACTTCCTTTGAATCGATTGCCGATTCCAGTAAAACTGTAGAGGTACTCAAAAGTATGGAAAACGGGATACCTTCGTCCACAGGATGCGTGGATCAGATAAGAAACTCCCCACTGATATCGAGCGAAAGTTTGAGGGTGTGGACAACTGCACTTAATTTTAATCAAAACATAACCATACTGAAGCCAAGTACAGACAAAAAGCACGTTTCAAGTTCAAGTTTCAAAAGACTGACTATTCTACTATTTCAGACAAAAATGCGATTCTATACACTTGGTACAAGGCCCATTAAAAAAAAAATATGCTCATTTGTCTCTGGTTTACTAAAAATTGTAAATTGCGCATACTTGGTTCTTCAGTATTGATTGAATGAGAATTTAAGATATTTATTATTGTAGGATCTAATTTGCGCTATTATTTTAACAATGTACATGCACATTTTTATTAAGTGTTTGCTAGTAATTAGAAATATCTAAGGCCAAACAGCATTAGAATAAGCTCATTTATCGACGTCATTGAAAGATTCACTTCACACTTTGAACAAATACAAGTAAAAGGAAAAGATGCGTAATAGTAAATTCAAACAAGAGGACACTTTTTTGGAAAATATTCGATTGTAATGTAAAATTTGTCAAAAAAATGTTACACAAAAAGTAAACCAAATTTACCTGTTGCCACTATTTCGTTGAACGATTGTGGTGGCAATAAAAAACGAGGGTTTGTAGTAAACGTTTTATCAATGCATGGTTATACCAGTGGCGGCTCCTCGAAGGAGGCTCAGCCTCCTCAACAATTTATTCAGCAAATAGCACCAGAAATATTTTGTTCATTATTCTTAATTTTATTTCCTGTTTATCTAATAATTTTCAAATTTTACAATTAATTCCCCGTTTTCACTAGTTATTTTTGAATCTGACAACAGTGCCCTGAGGCTAGATTCTACAAACATCTCAATTACGAAACACGTGTTGCTCAACACAGTTGCCGTTTTTTCGACTAGTCCAATTGCTAATACCGTAAAAAATAGTGGAAATGGCAACACTCTCAGGAGGCTTGCTTCTAGCGGTCGCGATGATACACGAATACGGAATACAGAATACGAGTGGCAAGGCAAGGCAATTTGGTAGACAAGAAACTACATTATAAACACCTTTTTTATGAAATTATAGATACTATTAAAGGTCAAATTGAGATTCGATTTTCCGATTTACATGAATTGAAATTTTTCGACTTGTCGAATAAAAGCTTATTCGAATGTTTTTCAAAAGTCTCCCAATACACTTTTAGAAAACTTGTTCTAAAATATAAATTTTTTGATAAAATAGCACTGCACAATGAATTATGCGTTGTATACTAGGGATAAAGATATTTTAGGTCAGTACGACAGTCACGCCGATATGATAAAATTTATGATAAATAATGATTTCCAACAAGTTTTACCTAAGGTTTTATAAACTACTTTGTTTGACAGTCATCGTTCCTGTCACGTCGGCATCGGTGGAGAGATCATTTTCTACTCTCAAACGAATTAAATCGTTTATACAATGTTAGTTTAAGATCTATTGAAAAATATTTAGTAAAACGCTTAAAACAAAATGATACATTTTATGATAATATTATTGATCATTTTTCGCAAACTAAAGACTGTAGGATTTCGTTAATATATAAAAAAAAGTAAATAAAATCAATAAAAAAAACAAAATACGAAATATTCTAAAAAAATATTAAAAACCCAAAAAAATAAAAAAGCAAAAAAACGAACAAAAAAATTTTTTGGTAACAGAAACTATATACCTCCACGTTGGTTCTTGCTAGGCAACAATTAATTTTGTCAATGAAGTAGCTGGTACGGTCGCTGCGCAAAGGTTAAATTAATTGGCTGGATAGATTATATTTTTACAAAAACATTTTATCTCCAGCCTCCTCTCTTAAAAAGTTCACGAGCCGCCACTAGGTTATACAATGTACCAAATTTGAAATTGAAACTTAACAGCTAAGGTCGCAGTCACCATTAAGAACTTTTGGAAAAAGGTAAATTGGATGTAGTTTGCGTTTGGCATCGGAGTTTCTATAATAACAAAAAATAATCAGTATTTGGGAAATACTGCATTTCGGCTTTTTCTCTTTGACTGTAATTAAGACTGAACACTACTTGTGTGTATATCCAACTCATTAAATAGAAATTGAATTAACGAATAGTTCGGCGTATTTCAAATAATAGCGATTCTCTGAATCTCGCATGTGTGTGTCCGGTTTTGAAGTAACCTAACCACATCATGAATATGACAGTGAGGACATAATTATGATAGGAAAGTACAAGAGTGAAATAAATATGAAAATTGTGTATAATGAAGTTCAGCTAACAGACCAATAAAACTAATTGGATTTGTTTTTTAATTGGTCGTATAAATGATTTGTGGATTTTTTATGATTTAATTTAATGATAATTCTATGAAGTATTAAATGAAATCGTCTATATTTTGATTGTTTTTATATAGAAGTCGTTTATTCAAAGATTTGTTTATTTTTGGGTGTTGATGAGTTTCGCGATTATTGTTTACTGTTTCTCAGATTTTAATATATAGTTGTGAGTAAAATTAGTTTGCACCGCTCCACAATTTGTCGGCGAGACAAATAAATCTGTAAGCAGAAGCAGAACCGGTTTCAGACAAAGTTTTCATTATTGCAGGATCCTAACGCACTAGCGATTTATGTACTCTCTTTTTCCCATGAATATCAGTTTTACCGATAACTGTAATAATGGATTTTTTTGAAACTTTTGTCAATATGTATTCTTTCAGCAGCTCTCCATGCTTTGACCCATTATTTTCTTGTTTCAGTTGACTGTGCATATTATTTTCTATCATTTTTTGCGTAGATAGCGACTAGAACATACCAAATTTCTTTCTGTCTATTGTCTCAAATGCTTACTCCCCACTTTCAGAAATCTCAAAACCTTTGGTAAAAAATTTTAACAATAAAATATTCATGTTTTTTACATACAACAATCAAACAACTTATTATTTTTTCTTATTTTCTTGGGAATCAAACCACAATAATGTTTTTTTATTATATTTAACATTGGTAACCAAATTTGACTACATTCGGCTGAAATACTAGCTACACATTTATCTGAATTTAGTTGTTAGAAAGAGAAATTTCCAATAATCAATTACCGGCGTTATCAGGATAGCATCATAAGTTTTTATCCAGGTTTTCTTATGATTTATCTTTGGAATGGTTGTTAATCGATACACACTTCAATACACAAAATCACCAAACTGAGTTATACATATTTTGAAAACAAAATAATCATACACAAAAAAGTAACAACAAACGCGTTTATATGAACAAAATTTCCAAAATAAGCAAGAAAAAAGCGCTATCCCAATAAAAACCGTTCCTGGAACGTGCACTTCACTGGATTCCATTTCTAGTGGACTACATATCGTTAGAATGTCATGAAATGAAATATTTTATTTCTCATTTTACCAGAGGTGTGATCTACTATGAATGGACCTTAATAAAATTTGACAACAAAGTTTTGTAGTCTTAAACTTCAAAATATTATTGATTGTCTAGTTGTCAAATTTTTTTCGTTGTCAGATAGGGACCAAAAATTTTTCATTTATTCATTTTATTAGTTAATCTTGACAACGGTAGCTGGAACGCTACCGAAACGTTGGAATAAAAAAAAATAAATAAATAAAAAAACATTATTGTGGTTTGATTCCCAAGAAAATAAGAAAAAATAACAAGTAATGCCACAAGGAACTTATAGAAGATATTCAAACAACTTATATTCAATAATTATATTCACTGCGACATGGAATCAAGCAGAATAAATAAATAAACTATGACATTGTTTATGTTGGCATAGAATAAAACGTCTGTTTACTCTTCTCGTATATTCATTGTTCGGAGCCTGTAACAAATATGTATTTACAAACAAAATAGTTTTAGTGAATAAAACAAAATCTCAATCACAGCAACATCTAAGAACATAATAGGGTCAATTTTATAAGAAGTGGTTAAAAATTAACGGCAAGCCGTTATATTTGACGAAGTTTGCGCTATTACAAATGTTTTAATTTATACATAGTCAATATTAGGATTTGAATTTTAACAGATTTGGTGTCCAATTAAGAGTTCTCCGTTCTTATTTTAAATATTATTATGCGTACAGAATAGTAAAATGGAGTTAGCAGATTGTCTAATTTTTAACGATGCGCTAAAAGTTAACATTTGCTTACAGAATTGCACCTATTAGGAAAACTTCGTCAAATATAACGGCTTGCCGTTAATTTTTAACCACTTCTTATAGAATTGACCCTAATATCTGGTAAATAACAGAAATGAACTAAACCCACCCTGGAACATTAATACTCAATGTGGACTAACAGAATCAAAGGTTCGCTTGTTGGTAGGTCAAGACTCGAAATGATTTATGGCTTTTTGTTATCTTTTCGGCTTTTTAATCCTCAAAGTGACCTTGCCGCATATAGCCAAATGCAGTCTTATCCAGTCTTATCATGCGGGTCATACGATTCAACAAAGGAATACTCACAGTTTTTGTTTTCTTTTATTGCATTTAATCATAACTTCCAAATAAAATCCGTAAGATGAATAAGACAGACTTATACAATTTTGACGGGAAAAAAAGGATATGTATTTAGTTTTCAGCGATTCTAAAAAGCCAAGTTTTTATTTAAAAATTATGTCAGTTTTGTGACTTTGACAATATGAATAATAAGAAGCAGTTTTCCGGTTATTTTATTGTGAAACAGTGCAAACTAATTTTACTCACAACTATACCTACTTCTAAAATTAAATTTTATTATAACAATGTACAGATTCGAAGTGTTTCAATAAACAAAATTTATAGAATAAAGAGGTTGATTTTTGTAACAAAAAAATTTACAAAGATTCTTCCACAAAACAAGTGTCTTGACACTTTATTCACTTATTTAAAACCCAATGGGCGTAATTGAAAATAAAAAATCACAATTGTTCGTTAGCCTTAAATCGATTGCTGCTTCAATCGACTGTCAATCAGTACGTTTTGTGATCAAGAATCGTTTTGTATTCAATTTACTAACAAATACAACTCGTTGATTAATTAAATTTAAACTAAAGGCAGTCTAAGTTGACATTTTAAAAAATTTTATGTGTTGGTAGAGTTGACGCAGATAGAGAACACTTCAGGCACGTCATCAATATATGCGCTAGTTTTCAACCGATTCTAGTTTCGTTTAAACCATTTAAATTTACTGAAAATACCTACTATACCTTGTTTTTAATCTAAGAGGAGCGATTTGAATTTAAGTTGGCATTTCTGCTGCCTAGTGATTGGTCAGATTGCCACCAGTTTCACACAGCTCTTTTGATACCGCTGACACTGACATTTGTCAGTTTTGTGTTTATTTATGTAAAAATAGTCATTAGTTCAATCATTACTACGACGTTTGTTGTTTATTGTTTATTTTTAACAAAGTATTATATTTTACTCAAGGTATTTGCTATTTTTATTATTTATTCCCTTTCATGAAAAAAATCCATGCTTCTTTTTTCTTGTTAATATTATAAGTTTCACATCAAGTTTTACATACATTGCAGTACTATATTATGGTATTTTTCGATAACAAAACTTCTGTTCAATTTAAGTTTTGCTACACCAAAGCCTCAAATGTTAAAAAAAATTAATCATACAATTGCATTTCTATATTCTCATTAACCCTCAAATTCTCAAAAAATTTCACATAAACTATACCTTGTTTTTAAACTAGGAGGAGCATTTTAGGAAACCTCAACCACACCACTAAAAGTTACTAGATTGGGAGTGTGTTCCGAAAGGGTGGTGTTCAGACTTTTTGAACTAAATGAAAATTACGTGAAATATGTATTGTACTGATCGCTATTGTCGTGGCCAATAAGGGATCTAGGCATGTCTAAATATAGAATGATGATTGGCCACAGGTCATTGTGAAAGTAGTAATCATATGTCACATTATTGTGGAAAGATGTAGGTAAGGTTATAATAAGTAGTTTATGTAAAATGTTTTAAGAATTTTAGGATTAATGAGAATATAGAAATGCAATTGTATGATTAACTTTTTTTTAACATTTGCCTTTTTGGTGTAGCAAAATTAAAAGTGAACAGAACTTTTGTTATCGAAAAATACCATAATGTAGTACTGCAATGTATGTAAAACTTGATGTGAAACTTATATTATTAACAAGAAAATAGAAGCTTGGATTTTTCTAATGAAAGGGAATAAATAATAAAAGAGCAAATACCTTGGGTAAATTATAATGCTTTCTTAAAAATAAACAATAAACAACAAGCGTGGTAGTAATGATTGAACTAATGACTATTTTTATATAAATAAACACAAAACTGACAAATGTCAGTGTCAGTGGTATCAAAAGAGCTGTGTGAAACTGGTGGCAATCTGACCAATCACTAGGCAGCAGAAATGCCAACTTAAATTCAAATCGCTCCTCTTAGTTTAAAAACAAGGTATACTTATTATAACCTTACATCTTTTCACAATAATGTGACATTTGGTTACTACTTTCGCAATGACCTGTGGCCAATCATCATTCAATATTTAGACATGCCTTGATCCCTCATTGGCCACGACAACAGCGAGCAGTACAATACATATTTCACGTAATTTTCATTTAGTTCAAAAAGTCTGAACACGACCCTTTCGGAACACACTCCCAATCTAGTAACTTTTAGTGGTGTGGTTGAGGTTTCCTAAAATGCTTCTCCTAGTTTAAAAACAAGGTATAGAGTTCATATAAAAGCCTTCTTGGTGTGCGTCATCGTTTGTGACGTATATCCAGGTTTTGGATATATCGATATATTATTTCTTATTTTGATATATAGCTAACGTCGTTGATTGAGCTAACGTTTAATTTCATAATAAAATCATCAGGATCGTATTCAGCCAAATTCGAAAAGACTATGAAATTAATAATACTTGGGATATCTAAACACTGCAAAATAAAACAAATTGTATATTCAATTTACATATTAAAATAATTTTCCATTAGTAAATATAGTCCTGCAAAAGAATTATACAGCGTGTTCAATTAAGTCTGCACCCTATAAGACCCTATTTTATTCTCAAGTTTTTGGAAAAAGTTATTCTTCACTTATAATTCTTATTGTTAGTGAATTTTATTGTTTTATTTGTTTAAATGAGGCCGCTGTCTCATTGGCGAGTGGCGAGTTGCATCCCAAAAAAAGGCAACCGTCGAATTGCATCCGTAATCCAAAAAGGTGTTCATTAATAATCACCTATCATGGTCAAAGGCTGGTCAAATTTTACAGCAATGTTGCCGATATATTATTTGAATCGTAAATATTTTTATAAAAATTGGAACATATATCTGTATGAGATTTGAAAATCGTCATCATACTTTCTTACGCTATATTTTAATAAAAAAAACATAAGAGGTTCTCTTAACTACCCTACCCTACCCCAATCGAAAAATGGAATTGTTTAAATTAAATTAATATATTATTCACTATATTGTTACAAAACTGTATTAGTCGCAGTTTCGGAAATAAAATTTAGTATCAGTTACGATATCAGAATAAACATGACAACAATGGTAACAATGCCCGCTTTTATTTAATTATCTACCAGTTTTAGACACCATATTAAATTTGTTAATGGGATGCAACTCAGCGGTTGGACGGATGCAATTCAGCGGTCAAAAGTTTGGCCTGCTCATTGATGTTTTTACTGACCCCATGTATTTGATGTTCATAACTTTACACATAATAGATAAAAATGAAATATTTAAACAATCCCAATGAAATATTTAGGATTAACTTATTTTATATTAATTTCACTCATTGATATATAAAAATTACTAACTTGGTGCACTGAAGTTAAAGGTATCAATGGTTTACAAGCATCTTTTTCTAACTGAAAATACTTGAGAACTTTCAAAATAAGATGCTGCTCTTTTTTCGTACATCGAGGCATATTTTTGTATTATCTAAATAAATAAAATGCTAACAATAAGATTAATATTCACTTTTCATAAATTACAATTGACCGTAAACAACAAAGTACAGACCTGACGAGAACTGTCAGTGGGACATTGTCGCTACGAAAGGTACGTCTGCATCGGAAATTGAACGATATAATTTTGCCCGATTAATAGGTCGTGCTTGCGCGTAATCTAAGCATCAACCAATCAAATTTTTGTAAGTCAAATATTAGGGTTAACGTTTGTAATACGTTTAAACGGTTCATTATTGTGATATTTTGATTAGGAGTTATCACAGACCTCCCTTTTTTTCTATTTCTCCTAACGTAATGTGTTAGAAGGATATAAACAATCAATGACGCACACCAAAAAGGCTATTATATGAACTATACATACTATTCAAATTCTTAAAATACCCATCTAAAAGTCAAAGTCGAACTATCCTTTCATAAAATTATTAAACGGTTCTATCGCCAGTTGTACAATTTTGACGCTTCTGCAGTTATTGTACAGATATATCAAATGTGAGTAATCAACATTTAACGTATCATCAACGTACATCAATCTGCAAATTACAATAGTTAAGACATCTGCTATTCGTAATACTATTTACAGAATCATAAAAATAAAAAAGAACATTAGGTTAACTTTATTTGACATTTATTAAATTCTCATACTATTTGAACGGCTCAACATGGTCCAGTTAAGTCGGGTTCTCACAGCGCGAAAAGCGAATTCGCAAAATATTTGCGTTCTGTGTCATGATTGGTACAAATATGTTCAAGGTCATTTTAAACCAAAACTTTAGCGGATTCGCAAAATTTGAATTGTGGTAGGCGGGAAAGTAGGAAGACAAATTTTCTGCGTTGTGTTTTACTTCTAAATAAACTGTATTATTGTAGCTGAAATAATATTATATGGTAATGCCGGAAATCCATTCAACGGCAATGGTCGCGTTCATCCCAACGTAGCGCTACTAGAGCGATCAGTAAAAACAGATTTTCGAATTATTATTATTAAGACACACACTATTTACAACTTTACACTATTTAAAAAATTAAAATACCTATATTTAGCGATTCTTGTGTGAATATAGAGTTTTTTTGACATTTCTTTCCTTCAATATTTGTGAATTCGTTTTCGCTTTTCGCGCAGTGAGAACCCGCCTTTATGGCGATATAATTTGGCTTTTTATATTGCGAAGTTGTCAGAGTTATAGTCTATCTAAAGTCAGTGTGAAGATCCCATTGATGGCAATCGCTGCCCAATGGCGTGCAGATATCTTTTATAAATTAGATTCCCGCGATAGATCATCTCGAACTGTCGTTTCAAATGTTCTTCAAAATGCCATATTTAATTACCAATAAATTACTTTTATAACACTTTTGTGCCGTTCAGCAAATAGTTATAAAAAAAACAAGACTAGTTAAAATACAATACTGCTCTACACATCTAAACCAAACACAAGTCACGGAGACACAGTAGATCGCTTAAATAGTTAGCCGACTTAGTTGGTGCCATTGCAAAATACTATAATTGGTTCATTTTGGTGTGTTGCCGGCAAAATTTTCCTAAGCTGTTTTAATTAATTATTTTTCCAGCAATTTACGACCTATTTTAATGCTAACCAATTGTATATTTGTATTTTTTTTGGGGTAACATGCACTGAGACCTAAAAGATCTATTGTGCCCCCTTACTTCTACTTAGTTCCTGAGGAACGTCTCAGAGACTAGTAGCTCCTTTAGTCCTATTTCCCTGAGGAATTTTAGGATATCTGCAGGCTTCAACTTAGGTAAATGTCCCTCTTCTATCCAATAATCTCCTAGGGGCTGTGCCATATGATTTTGAATTGCTGTGCAATTCGCAAGTATGTGGATGGAGGTTTCTTCTTCCATGCCACATAATCTACATTCTTCTTCCTCCACTAACCAATAAATTTATATCTATGTGTTTATTTTTATATTTCAAAACTAGCTTTCTAAGAACGTCACGAACTAACAGTTTACTGCTTTTTAGCAATTTTAGAGTATATATCTGACAACCTTGCTTTTTTGTCTTGTGTTCACATTTACTTAAGAAGGACTACCTATACTACTTATTATTATTATTACTTTGAGATTTTTCATCATTGGATTCGACCTAGATATTCGTATGAAAAACGAAGGTGTTAAATAAATGAAGGTTCAGTGAAAACTTCCTATTACAAACTATTTTTAAAATGTTATTCATTGTTAATTTGGCAGAGCTCTAATCATAACTTAGATAGACTTACAGATTTAAGTATCAATTCTGAGTATAATAGTCGTAAAATTTCTATAAATTCACAAATTTATAGCTAACGATGATCTGTTACTTTTTTGATATCGTAAAAATAGCAATTCTGGGATTTGTGTAAACGTCTAATTTAGAGTTACCCGAACTGAACCTGAACTACTGCAAACTTAATGCCCACTTATACGAAAAGCTAACATAACGAACCCTAAGCTTAACCCTGTGGTATGTTTTTAATAATAACATTTATAGAAGCAATGCAAAAGAAAACGATCGAATACGGTAAACCCTCAATTGCATCCAAAATAATAAAAACAAGTGAGAGAAATTAACTGTCAATAAACAAATCTACATTTACATAATTGACTATATCCATTTTTCTATTTTTTACTAAATAAAACAGCTTCATAGGAGCACAATGACCTCAGAAAAGCAAACTCCAAGACGAATCGGTTGCCTAACACCTGAAAGGAAATATTTACAATTCTATGAGATTTTTTGTAAGCTAGAGAAAGTGCAGAATCCATCCAGATTAAACTCAACATTTACACCCCTGGAGATCCGTGTAGCTAAAGCTATATTTGATTTAAATTGGTTTCTTAGTGCTGATTAAACTTTATTAAAATCAAATTAAATTTGTTAAATAAATATTCTACTAAAAACAAAATTTAGTTCGAATATTTTCCAGATACCTCGACAATGTCATCAAATCCGTTCGATGATATTTTTAAAATGTATGATCGTATATTGAGTTTCTTAATGTTACGAGATTATTTTTATACTTATTGGTGCAGAAAATGAGCACTGACGAAATTCCGTAACAAGGGGGAAGCAACAAAGAAGTATGACTCACGCAACTTGAATGTTCATGATATAATCGCTGTCAGGACGGTATAAAGCGAGACCCTTTGTAGGAATTTCGGCCAATAGGAAACGAATAACGATGCAGTGGAAAATGATGTGTTTGTTTTGATTATAAATTTCTTTCAAGATATTTTTCTTGGAACTGTACTTGGTTTTTGTAGGAGTAAAAACGTGGTTAAAAAGAGTATTATTTGTTTTTGGGTTTATTTAATAAGTGTAGTTGTGAGTAAAATTAATTTGCACAGTTTCAAATTTTGTCGGCGAGATAAAGAAATCTAAGCAGAAGCAGAACCGGTTTCAGACAAATTTTTCATTATTGCAGGATCCCGACGCACTAGCGATTTCTATACTCTCATTGAGTCAGCAAATGGTCAGTTGCAGTAATGCAAAAGCCACATTGATATACTTGACGACCTAAATAGTTAAAATAAATCAACACTGCTTCATTTAACACCACCGTCAAATAATACACCAACAAGAAACAAAATTCCGGGAAAAAAATGTATCTGCCGAAGCCATCTTTTAAATCAGTCGTCATATGTCATACGATCACATGTAGGCCTCTTTGTTATAGTCTTTACAGACCCAATTTAGATTAAAGTTTACTTGTAGGTGGAAATTATTTGTTTAAATGATCTATTTCACGTGTCATTGTATATTGTCAACGAAAAGTGCAGAAATAGTGCAAAATACCTAACAATGTTTAAAAATACTCATTATTTTTATTTCACAATATTTTTTACAAAAAACTTGGACCCGACCGGTTTCGATGTTTATACATCATTTTCAAGGGGTGGAATGAAAACATTGTTTATTATGTAACTAAGAAAATGTAAGGAATATTTTTAGGGTAGGATAGTAATAGGTATCATATAGATAGTGAAATTAAATAAAGTAAACAAGTGTATTATTAGCTAAGTTAAAAGGTGTATATATGTACATATTTTCGCGATGAGCAGAATTTAGAAAAGATAGGTGGAAACACATTAAAATATATCGGTCAAACAGTCTAACAAAGGAGATTGTAAAGTATCTATTTGCTCATTTACAAGAGTATAATGAGGATCATTGGAGTACCTTCTTATTTCTAAAGACTCTAAAAAGTTAAGTTTACTATAATTCTGACAGTCATGTAGTAACTGTATTTGATTATTGAAATTTGGTTTGTGGTTTTGTTCTAACAAATGTTTTGCGTAATTTGATCTGTCAGGGTGCTTGTTTCTGTAGGCTCCAAGATGCTCAGTATACCTTATATTAAGATTTCTTCTTGTTTGACCAATATATACTGCATCACATTCAGAGCAGTTGATTTTATATTGTGAAATAAAAATAATGAGTATTTTTAAACATTGATATGCATGAATTTCACAGTGTAAGGGTTGAAACTATCAATTTATCAAAATACCTAACACATGGGCTGAAAAGTCCCAGGCCTAACAAAGAGAACACGTTTTTTTTTTGTTCAAAATAGTTTTATTCATCAACGTAATTACCATCAAGAACAACGCAATCATTTCAGCGCCGCACTAACATTTCAATACCACTTTTGTAGAACGATTTATCTTTTGCCTCAAAATGGGCTTCAGTGTCAGCGATAACCTCTTCATTCGAGGGAAATTTCTGGCGAATACGGTGGATGTGGGGGAAATTCCAATTTCATTTCATGTAGTTTTACCATTAATTTAATTGATTTGTCTTGATGACACAAACAAACAATTTTCTTTGCCATATGCGGACGTTTCTTTGCAATTTCGGCCTTCAAACGCTCCATTAACACTATATAATATTCACTGTTGATGGTATTTTTTCCCTTTTCAAGATAGTAAATGAATATTACACCACGTATTACATCCCAAAATACAGAGTCCATAACCTTTTCAGCTGATTTTTGTGCTTTTGGTCGCTTTTGACGAGGTTCTCCAGTTGCTGTTTCATCCATTGTCACATATCGAAGCAAAAATTCCGAATTATATGCCAGAGTTAGCTGTCACCTTCAAGGTTATTCATTTTTGACCCTTCAACTTCAAAGGATTTTCATCGGTCTTCACTATTTGTCGTTGTGTATTCTCTGCCACAGTCAAAATGAATGACTCTATAAGATTTGACGTTATAGAATTGGAATTGGGCGTGACTTTAAATTTTTAACCTTATAGAATTGACCCTAATGTTGTTTTAATCAATTGATATTTCAAAATTTTGGTATAGAATAGGATTGAGCGAAAGTTGAGAATAAAAAATGTCCCGTTAAATGAAATAAAAGTGGCAGAAAGTCACAAAAAGACCCAAGTGGCTGATGTGTACCTAACCTAAGCAGTATTCGAGAAAAGAAACCGGCTAAATGGCTATCAGTCCAAACAAAAAAAAAACTACCTAATTAATTTACCAGTTCGTTTTGTCAGTTAACCGTATCAAACAAAATAACTGATACTTTTTCACAAATTATATATTTTTAGAAAGAGAAATCTTCATCTTTCAGATTAAATTAAAACTTACAGTGATTCGTTAAAAAAATCTAAAAATTGTTCAATTAAAACCGCACCATTCTACCGCTTGTAAGTTCGGATATTTGCAATGAAAATGAGTCAAAAACTTTTGGGACAACCTGTATATCTCAAGGATATAATACCAATAAATCGCCATTAAAAATCAAGGAATCACTTTCACACGCCACCGAGACTAGTTAGACTCCGTTTCACATAAGAAAAAGCCACGTGAAGTTTGCCAACGGACTTGCGCAGAAACCGAAATCGTTTTTTTTTTGTGAGCCGTTCTAGTACCGGGAGCACTGTAGCCTGTTGGCTTATTGTACTCTACTCCCACCTTTATTCCACCCACCCAGCCATTCCCGTACCCTCGAGTAGATGATATAGATCAACTGGATACTGGATGTGGGTTACGGTCTCGGTCTCCATGCCACAAAGTCTTCAGCTGAGATCCCCGTTATATAGCTCCATTTTATGCAGATGATCCTTTACCGGGGCATGACCCGTTAGATAGCCTGTCATAATTCTTAGCTTGTTCCTACTAGCATTCAGTAGTTCTTCAGTCCGTTTTACACATATATCACCTATGAAGGTCTTACTGTGTACCGGCTTTGGAGTGTTTCTCCACTGTAGTCTATATTGGCGTTGTACCCATTTTCATATTTGTTCTCGGACTACCTTTTTTGTGGTCCCAAGAACTGGTTCTGGTCTAACATATGTCGTTGCTGAACCTCTTCTCACGAGTTCATCAGCTTGCTCATTTCCAAAAATATCATTATTACCCGGCACCTACACTAGTCTTACTCTACTGTGGTCTGCCAGTTCATTCAATTCTTTCTGGCATTCTTCTACCAGTCTGGATGTTACCTTGCCGCTATTTAGAGTTGCAAGGGCTGTCTGGCTGTCAGTTAATATGTTTATCCTATGAGTGTCAGTCCTATGTTTGTTAATTCTGACACATTCTATGATTGCATAAATCTCCGCCTGAAATACAGAGGCATCGGTTTTGTTTGTCTATGTCACCTCGTAACGACCGTTTCATGCCATTGGAGTTACAAACGATGTTTCATGCCGACAGCAATTGACATTTGAGGTTGTGTTTACTGTCTAATATTTTCGATTTTTGAATATTTTAAGACATTTAGCTAGTTTATCCGTGTGTGTTGTGTATTTTGTTTGATCTAAAACCATGCCTCCTAAAAAAATTGTTGGTGTTAAAGGAAACATTATCGACAGTCAAGGCCGACAGACAGACTCTAATTTTGTGCTAAGCTACAAAATGTGAAAACGTTACGCTACTGCAACTTCAGGTGGCTTCTTCCTTATTGAAAAGGACTCTATTACATTGTCTGATTAGCAATCATTGTTATATTATCTAATAGTAAACGGTGTTTTCACGAACCAGTGTGTTTAAATCAAACGAAAGAGCTTTACAACTTTCTGTACATTGAATGAGCTAAGAAATCAAATTCTTGTTAAAGTGACGTAATTAAGTTAATGATATCTTTTAAATAATAATTACCTGAATAGATTCATATTAGTCATCCGCACACAGTATAGTAAAGACACGACGCACAAATACTATTCTACTAAAAACAAGTGAAAATAACCTTCCGCGACAATGAAAACAAAACACAACAAACATCAGACGGGGAATCGCGCGTGTAAACGCACATGATACATGACTAATAACACCGAGTAGGCTAAATTGAATAATCCAACCGGCAGTTGTTTTTAATGTAGGTGTTGCCGCTTCTAATAGAATAGTATTGTTTTCAAGAGTACTACGTCGTAAAATATTTGGTTCGATTTTAGATATAAGGGAAACAAAAATAAAAATGTTTCTCTAAACAAAAAAATAATTAAAACTCGGGCTGTATGACCCGACAGACCTTGAATTATAATTCACGTGACAGGACAAAAGTCGTAAGTAGGTTATCTATGGATACAGATACGAAAACGAACAGTGCTGCCAATGAAATAATTTCACTTTTCCCAATTCAAAAACAACATTCCACTAAGCCAAGTAAAATTCCCTATGAATGGCTGAATTTTAATAAAAAAATTTTATCAGCAGATGTCAAAGAATAATTATTTATATTCACACTTCATGCATTTTTGAAAAATGATATTTTTCAAAAACAGTGACCGTTCAACTAAGGAGCAACGACTACTTCCCGTGCAATATGCACCACCGGATAATGAATTACTCCCCAAAATCAAACGGGGTAGGTATATCTGCAAGATATTTTAAAACCAACCATTCTGGTTTGCGATTAGAAGGGACAACACAACTTGTAGACCCGTTTCGGCGTATTTGCGCCTCATTAATACAAGGTATGTGCTGTCCGTCCGAGAATCTCTAATCCCGGACTGAAAAGTACACTTCAATCACAATCTATACATGTCTTCCAGTAACGGAAATGTAAAGATTGTGACAGTAGCGACATCTTCACTTCCAATCGTAAACCAAAATCCGAAAATTTTTTGACAACTCATGTGGGCTTGAAACTGTAAATAGGCTTTAAAAAAATTTTTTTCCGTTAAGAGACATTCCCACATGTTACGGTTGCAGATATGAACCACAAATCTAGTCCTGCACCTACCTACTTTATTTCCAATACCTTTTTTATATTTACATATAATGGGATTCAACATTTTAATAGATAAAATAGAAAGTGGGGATTTCGGGAAAATCATTTTTAATATTGTCTCAGAATTTTAGTTTGTAATAAACATTTAACTCCAAAAGTAATATTGTGTTTAAAACTAAGTATGTTGCTTCCTATGGCAAAAAAGCCGGATGAGAAGCGTATTGCAAAAAATGTGTTTGAATCATCGAATCATCGAGGTTATAGTATAAACGATGCAGCAAAAGGAACATGTAAGTTGACTAAAACCCCAATATCCACAGTAAAAGACATAAACGAGAAACGAACCAAGAACAAATGATACCAACCCTAACGTATATTAAGCTGCGGGGGCCATTTTGGAGGGCACGTTCCGTACCCGGCTCATAATTTGTTGCTATTTTGTTGCTAATTAGTTACTAAATAATTGATTTTGTTGTTCCAGCCGTTGCCGGGAAACGCGTGGTTCCCTACCGTAATATTAACTTAGGGTAGCCAAGTGCAATATCTCGGTAACGGAGGAAGCTAGCGATACGAGCCTAGTGGCATATTTTGTTGCTTTCAGATGGTATGATCCATTTTTCTCGGAAATATCTCCCAGTCGTTAAACTTTTGGGTTATTTGTAGTATTAAGTTACGGTGGCCAACTGCGATATCTCTGGAGCCAGACGAGCCAGCGACACGAACCAGGCGGCATATTTTGTTGCTTTAAGGTGGCTTTACCGGAAAATTCCTAAAACCACCCTTACATGTCAAACTCATCCTCGCGCAGTATTAAGTTACGTTTGCCAAATGCGATATCTCGGGAGCCAGACGAACTAGCGACACGAACCAGGCGGCATATTTTGTTGCTTTAAGGTGGCTTTACCGAAAAATTCCAAAAACCACCCCTACATGTTAAACTCATCTTCACGACTACTTGCAGTATCTCGGGAGCATGACGAGCTAGCGACACAAACCAGCCTGTATATTTTCTCG
This sequence comes from Lochmaea capreae, assembly GCA_949126875.1. Classification (NCBI taxonomy): domain Eukaryota; kingdom Metazoa; phylum Arthropoda; class Insecta; order Coleoptera; family Chrysomelidae; genus Lochmaea; species Lochmaea capreae. The sequence goes on from OX421396.1 coordinate 14,605,374, forward strand.
CGAATTTGTTGCTTTACGATGGTATAATTAAAAAATCTCCAAAAACTGTCCTATGCTACTGCGATATTTAGCTGTGGCAGAGCCATTTGCTTTGTCTCGAGACTAGAATTAGTTGCTCAAACAAGATTCACGGCATAATTTGTTGCTTCAAGATGCCAATGTGAACCCCGCTACTGTGATCTTAAGTTGCGGCAGCCTTTTGCTCTATCTTAAGCATACAATTACTTAAAACAACGAGCTCCACGGTATATAAAAACTATAAAACGGCTTTATCGAGAGATTTTAAAAACAACCCCTTCGTGTCAAACTCGCCTTCGCGACTACGATATTAAGGTACAGCAGCCATATGTGATATTTGGGGAAAGGAAAAAGCTAGCGACATGAATCAGGTAAAGCCACCTTAAAGCAACAAAATATGCCAAAATATGCAGTTGGCCACCGAAACTTGATACTACGCGAGGGTGAGTTTGACATGTAGGGGTGGTTTTTGGAAATTTTCGGTAAAGCCACCTTAAAGCAACAAATAGCAACAAAATATGCCGCCTGGTTCGTGTCGCTAGCTCCTCTGGCTCCAGATATATCGCAGTTGGCCACCGTAACTTAATACTACAAATAACCCAAAAGGAGAGTTATCAAGTTCAACGACCGGGGGATATTTCCGAGAAAAATTGATCATACCATCTGAAAGCAACAAATTAGCAACAAAATATGCCACCAGGCTTGTATCGCTAGCTTCCTCCGTTACCGAGATATTGCAATTGGCTACCGTAAGTTAATATTACAGTAGGGGACCACGCGTTTCTCGGCAACGGCTGGAGCAACAAAATCAATTATTTAGTAACTTATTAGCAACAAAATAACAACAACAAACTATGAGCCGGGTCCGGAACGTGCCCTCCAAAATGGCCTCCGCAGCATAATATTCGTCCAACCATAGGTGTATAAAAAAGCGGTTAATTAAAGATGAAGCGGGAATCGTTAGTAGCCGAACAAGTTTGTGGAGGCAAACGATCATGGAGTCATATCGTTTACGAATGTCGCGTCATGATTATTTAATATTGATGCGAAAATCGTTCAATTATATACCTCAACAAGATAATAAATTTAATTTATGTTTTAGTATCTAAACTATGGATCTGTTACTGTTTACTGTACAATGAGGGATTTATAAACTTTCATTGCTAAATCCTCAAGGCCAGATGCCGAGTAAACGAAATATTGTGAAATATTCTTTACTATGGTTTATTTACGATAAAAAGACGATGACGTTGCAATACAAAATTTTGTGATGATGCCAGCATGTAGATTTTTTCTTTATTCAAAGGAAGCTGGAACGTCAATATGACAGTTCTTCTTTTTTATTCGCTTGTACCTTTTAAGGCATAATTAAAGGTGATTATTTATAAATAAAAGGCTTGTATGAGTATTATCAGATTTATTTAATATAAGTAGATATATATTTATGTGAAAGGTGTGGATTAAATTAAAAAAAAAACAGTAATCAATCATTCTATATCTCAATTACCATTATTGATTATTTATTATATTCCATAGAGAATTTAATGACAAATTCTAGAACCATCTTCAAGAACACTGGAAGAAATAAATCAAAGCATCAATCATCTTGAGGAAATTGAAATATAAATTTATAAAATAATATCACAAGTTTTAATAATCTAACCTATCATTAAAAACATACAACTGAATAAATTTAAATATAATTTGTATTGATAGTATTACTGTTCCAATGCTTAGGCATTTTTATGCGTTTTTTAACTACACACTGCCTAATTAATTAGTAACGAAAATAAACATTTTCCCAACATTAGGGAATCCAAACCACGTGACTTTTCAACTGTTAAGATGGCGCCTGGTTGGCAAACAAACCTTTTAAGCAGTAGCAAGGTAGCTATATACAGCAAGTTTTAATGGTGTTTATTTTGCATTTTCATTATTATCGAAGTAATCGTTAGTTGTTTCAAGGAGTTTCAAGTGTTAGATCTTCCCTCTTGATGGCTGCTAACCACATATCCCTCCTTTTCCTTGATAAATAGTTTATATGTGGGCAATGTACAAAGTTTTTCAATGTGGGAATGCGAAAAAAACTAAGCAAATGGTCCCGATCTGCACGGCTTCCACAACCCACCACAATACACGTTGCTGGCATATTTTTTTCAAAACTGAACTTAGGTCTCACTATTTTCTATAAATCTGAATAAAACCAAAGGTAATTATACCCAAATACTTCAAAAAAGCTTCAACAATTAACAAAACTGAACAAGTAAACAAACGTATTAAACAATTATTTGCCAACCAGGCGCCATATTGAATTTATTTGACAGGTCGTTGGATTGCCTAATTGAAGAAATAAACCTAACCTCAATTGTGTCAAAACTGCTGAATTTTTCCAATTAATCTTTTGCCAACCCGTAAGCTGAAAAATGCCCTGACCGTTAAATATAAATTGTATTTAGGGCTGGTAAATTTATATTTACTCTGATATGCAGGAAAGTAACTAAAAATGACATCATCGTCTTTTTATCATAAAAAACAATACAATTATTTTTAGGCTCTCTATCATATTGCGATCGTGGTCACAAATGGTTTTCATTCTTGAGATTCTACAAAAAAAATTCCCGCAACTGTCGATTCCCCACGTTCTCCACGCAATTGTCTGAAATTCTCTGTTTTGTGGAATTCCCCTCAAATTGGCAGCTTGTATATGTTTGACAATGTCAGAGCGAAGTAGATGCTTTCCTTCCACCAAAATTAAAAATGAGGTGTAGGCTATTGTTATATTTTGACTTAATGTGTATTCATGCAAGCAAAAATTAAAATTTAGATGAATTTAAAACTAAAACTAAGAAGATAAAACTATGTAATGCAATGTAGATGTCCGTGCAAGAAACTAAGGAATTAAGATTTAAATTAAAACTAATACTAGTCTTACATTACAGTCTTTTTAAAGAAATTACTAGCAATTTAATTGCTGACCTTTTTTAAATAATAATTGCGCATGCGTTCCAGCCATTTTCACTGCAACTTTCAGGCTTGAAAAATATAGAAATGTTCCTAATTTTCAAGGTTATTCACGCGCAACTTTACATATTTTTAGTGATTTTAGATTTTGACAACATAATTATTGTGTTGGTAATTCGGTATAATAGCTGACTATAAAAAATAGAAGAAGAATGTTTCGAAAGAAAGTATCAGTTTTCTTTATTCGATGCTCAATTCTTTCTAACAACTTATCGAATGTAGGCTCATCCATTCTCAAGTAGTTTTTAAAGGCTTTCAAGTCGTTACAATCTTTGAATTCGTTTGTAATTCCTAAGTTTCCCATTGTTTTATTTAACCATGGTTTGTTTCAACAAGATCTATTCCTCCTGTTTTTAATCCGTCTTTTTATATAAGTGGCAAGAACAGCAGTAGTAGTGATTGCCAGAAGTAAAACTTTTGTTTTTTCTGTATTCATGTTCAAAGTGAATTTTCTAATGTGATAATAATAATGTCAAATGTCAAAAAAATCTTGGAAAATTGCAACAAATAGGCTGAAATGTAAGAAGACTGGATTTTAATTTTGCATGCAAATATTGCCCGCAATAAAGTTGCTGCAAAAAGGCTGTAATGTAAGACTAGTTTAAGAAATATGGCCCAGTTTTAAGTAAGAAATTATTTTTTTCCATGAATTCGAAAGAAGGCAAGCGACAAGTCCTGACTACAAATCACCTCTGGTTCTGAACTTGCCAAACATCCACCATTTGTGTTATTGCTATTATTTACATGAGAATGTGTTACATGTTAAAAACATTTTTATAATAAACAACTCGATTACTATTGGAAGTTTAGACAAATATTGAAAAGAACGCGCATGTTCGGACGATTTATAAATTTCTCAATTTATGTTGCATGAACAGCTGAATATTCCTAGTTTAAATTTAATCTTAATCTTAAATTTGTTTTAGTTTAGTTGATGTTCCATGAATGCACCTTTATTAAGTTCAAGTCTCAAAGAAAAGGAGAAGTTCCGTTTTGTTACTAAAATTAGCTTACATACGTTACGTTTCAACTACATTGAGATAGTAGGTGCGTTCTTTTTGACGGTAATGTGCGCTTCAATTGAGAGTGTCGTTCTTTTTGGTGTTTACTCACATCACTTTATCTCATATCACATTAACTGAAGTGAGCTGAGATCTGTCAAAAAGAACGCACCTAGTGTTGATTATTTTATTTCAGTATTAAACATTGAAAGTATATACAACATACGCAGACTAGGTAAGTCAAGGAGATGTTTTTGTTTGTAAAATGCTAAAATAAATTTTTAAAAATGTTTGTTGATAAATCTTGAGTTATTTCGGAATTTCCAAGAGTCTAAGCGAATACATTTATTTCATTTATATCCCGAAATGTAAATACCACTAATTATTGTGAAAAAAAACAGGATGTGGTTTCATGGAGCGTTTCAAACAAAGTGTGCAATAAAAAACTGATGTGATTATCACTTGCCTAAGGATAATAAACTGCTCCAAGAAAGTTGAGGAAGTTCATGAATTCGGAGAATGTATTTAAATAAATTGCGATTTGTGGTCATCACGTGTTTGTTTAAACAGGGTGAGTCATGAGGAACTGTACATACTCCTACCTCGTATGGAGACCCCTATGGGGAATGTCAAATGGCCATTAAAATGTGTCTGTTCCCATATTTTAATAATATATAAGTTGTGCATTTTGACTAATATTTCTTTTGAGCGGTAATTTCGATTTGTCTCATATTTTGGTAAAACGTTACACTAATCAACTGATTTATTCAAATTAGAAAAAAATCCAAGCGGTCTTAAAAAATTAGTTCGTTTTGTTCATATACAAAATTTCACCCTATATATGGTTTTTCAAAACTCTTATACCTAAGGATATTACAAAGTACACAATCAGACAACAAAAAAGACGTATTTACACATGATTGCTCAATAATTTGTAACAAATAAATCAAATTTAACCATAAATTAAAAGTTTGGCAACATGAACCAAAAATTTCAAAAAATATAACTTGAATTTAATAAAACCAGATTTGGAACACAATCCATTGCAGAAATTAATTATTAATTAATTAAAAAGGCAGTCTCCAACTACGTGTGTCTCCAAAGCAACAGTTTTCGCATTCTCCCTCCGAAGAATTAGCAAAAAGTAAGGAAGATTATGCTTACAATGTGAAAATAGAAACGGAGAGTGAAGTACCAATAGCATATGGAACGCCACTTCGCAGATGCTACAAGAAAAGTATTATCATTAATTTAATATAAAAATATACTCATTTACGAGCATTGTTTTTAAATCATTCCGTTTGGCAAAATACTCAAAACGAACACAACTTCAAGGTAACCAAAAGAAAAGAAAAGGAAGTTAGAAAGCCCTCACTAACACAAGAATCATTGGAAATGATAAAAATTCTTGACGATGACACCCCAGACGGCCTACAGAAAAAACATTTTACTTATTCTTTTGAACTTGTCTGGCGGCGAAACAATGAAGCAGTTAACTTCAATGTACATTATTTCCAACAAGAAATTAGACCTAAAAGGAGAATTTACGGGACGTACCGAATACAATCCCATATTTTCAAAGACACTTAAGGAGGTGCAAAAACTTTGGCTAGTAGCAAATGGTTGGTGCGGAATAACACTAACAAAGATCTTTGTCCTACTCGTCTATTTTATAAATTATTGGAAAAAAGAAATACCGTTACAGAAATCCCAAATGACAGGCTTTGTTTGTTAGTCCATCCGAACTGGAAAAAAGGAATTTGGTTCAAAAACATGTCTATTCGAAACAACAGTATATCAAAATGGACCAAACTCTCGGCAGAAAAAATTGGCGTAAATAACAAAAAATTTAAAGTACAAACCATACCCATCGCTCCTCTTCCACTATTTCTGCCCTTGCAAAAAAAGTTATTGGTGAGCAAGAAATAATCAAATTAATTGTTAGTTTGTTACTTTTCAGCAATTTCGCTTATGCAATTGCCAAGCAACAGACCTTTATACCTTTCGAAAATTTTGTGTCTTGTGATATATTATATATGAAGAAAAATGTCGCGATTTGTAGAGGAATTGATAGATTTCATACAATTTTCAGGAAAACATCAATATTGACTAGAAATTAAAGTGGATACATTCGTATTGCCGGAGATCGTAGCTGTCATGTGGCGGGAAATTTCCACTAATTTTACGTCTATATGCTCATGTGGATGACAAATTTCCAGATAATTTGCTGGTAATGTCGAAATAAAGCACCTGATTGGTATTACGATGACTGGTTACAATTTTCAACATAACTCCATTATTTGTTCACCTCCGTAACTTTTGTGGACAGAGGGTTTTAACCTACGTTGTCCTTAAGCACTGTGCAATATCACATGATCGACAGCCAATGGGAGCGAGAAGAATGTGTTAGAGCAATGGACTAGCAAAGAGGGTGAGTAAAAGACTCTTTTGGGGGCCGGAACCCTTTCACGGTATCAGCCCCAATGAAATATTGGCAGAAATAGGTAAAGCCGAAGAAAAGATATAGTACGGCCTGGACAATCAATGATTCTGATGGGTGACTACAACCCGTTGGGATCCAATGAATGCATAAGTCAAAGTAAAACTGCACTAAGAGTTTTAACAGGAATCCTAACGGGACATTGCTGCCTGAACGGGCACCTTAAAAAGCTCAAAATCGTGGAGGAAGAAGATTGTAGGTTTTGTGGAATGGAAGACGAATCCTCCATCCACATACTTGCGAACTGCACAGCAATTCAGAATCCTAGGGCACAGCACCTGGGAGATTATTGGATAGAAGAGGGACATTTACCTAAGTTGAAGCCTGCAGATATCCTAAAATTCCTCAGGGAAATAGGACTAAAGAAGCTACTGGTCTCAGTGAATGTCACCCCATCATAGTGATGTAAAATGCCCGGACATTTATAAGTCAGGGCAAATGCCCAAAATCCATAAATGCCCGGGCATTTATCCGTGTTCAAGATATATCGGTCTCAATCATAATGAATTTAGATTAGTGTCTCTCTGTCGGTGTTTGAGTAACATTATGAGTATAAATACTACAATAACATAATTTAGTTTTACATTATGTATGTAGAATTATAGAGATATAAAATATGTTTGACCCAAATAAAATAGGTTTTTTAGAAAATGTTAAATTGGAAGGAAGAAGGAAGTGGGCTCTTTAATAATGGCCACAATTAGGAGTGAATTTCATTATACAGGCAAACAGGCTTATATACAAAATTGTATAGGAATGCTATTATATAAAAGTATATTATGTACATTAATGTAGCAAAATATTTCATTTTATGCATTAGTTTTCAGTATATTTTTAAAATGGAAAATCTATTTACTGATTTACTACTTGAGTGTTTGTAGACTAAAAAAACTGTCGCGTTTCATGTTTTAGATTTGGTTAGGTTAGGCTTAGATATTAATTTTATTGTTTATTCTATTGCATGTTTTACAGATAGGCTATTTATTGAATCAGACACGATTTAACTATATATTTATTGGTACAAACAAAAGAAAATTCTACCTAAATTACATAGGGAAGAAAACAAAACTGTTCATTGACTTTTGTCCTCTTGATTTGATTCTCAATGAATTATTCACTTAATCACTATTTATGATTATGAATGTTTTTGTAGGACGAAAACTTCAATCAGTACAAATAAATATTATTTTGCTACTATCCAGCCACTTCACAGAAATAGACCGACGTTAAATAACCAAATAAAAAAAGGAGCTCAAATGATTATTACAAACGAAATATGCAGAGTGAAACCTTTTTTTCATAAATGTCCAGTTTTTGGGAGCTTAAAACTGCTTTGGGCAAATGCCCGGACAAATGCCCATTTATAAATGTCCTGCCCACTGGGCATTTGCCCGGCCCACATCAATACCCCATCATACATGCATACATACATAAAAGTGTTGGCCTTTTTGCAGGATTTTTTTTTATTTAAAAAATGGCCAAGTACTTTTTTTCAATTATAAAAAATGACTTGACCCCCTCAGAAGTGTTGGCTTTTTTCTTCTGAGTTCAAAATTGATTTAACTTTTGATTTATTTTTATTTCTTTGTTATTCAAACGCTTCATGCGTTAGGGATTTTTTTTGGACTTACCTGGATGCGGAGTAACTGGTGTACTCGAAATAACCAGGCCAACATACATACACCTACTTATATATATGTATACAAAAAACGATACCTCCTGAGGAAGTTTCATGATGTATTAAACACTTTATGAAAAAAACGTCACCAGCTGTCCGACAGACCCTGCACAGCGACTAGGGAGAGGCTATTGTGCCTCAAATATCATATACCGATCGGGCTGCGGAGGGTAAGTTGTTTAAATTCTTTTCTCAGTGATTTAAACTCGATTTTGGGACTTGGTCTTCTTAGTCATAATAAAGCCATCACCATGTTTTTCTTTATAAGCACTTTCTCTACTACTAATAATTAATTGTATATCTTAAGACTTTTACGTGTTTGTGGTTTTTTCATTGTCATATTAATTGTATTCCTTTTAAGGTAACACCAATTTGTTTGGTCGATTCTTGTATAAATTCATCATAATGGAGAAAGCTGAAGCGGAATAAATAAAAATTCGACTAATATAAATTATATGTTATAACTGAATTATCAAAAATATTTTAATCTTCGGTTAAGAGAATAATAATTATTATATTATAAATAAGTGTTATTTGCAAAAAAGTGGAACAAATCTGTGAAACTAAATGTTCGTTCAGTGGAAGTGATGTCCGAAATATATTAAAGTAATACACAATTTAAAGCGTTTCCGACGGAATTGATTTGGCCGATTGGCACAGCCGATAATCCGGGGAAAAAATGTCAATAAATCTACCCAACAAACATTTCCGAGTTAGGGTATTATGTCCCTAATCGAAAACATATCGACCTAAATTCTGGAATAAATTCGGCTGGAGCTTGTAGACGCAGCTTGCAAGCACAGCGTAGAGCAGTCTTTTACGCTATCTTTTTTAGTTTTACTCGCACAAAAAAAATGTGGACATACAAATTGTATGGAATCTCATGTGCTCCAACATGATAAAAGTATATTTAAAAAATTTTGTTTATTTAAACAGTAAGTATAATGTACGGTCAATACTAACGTCTATTCGTCTAATTAAGATGGCTTCAAGTTCAAGTTTTTCTCCAATTTCTATTCAACGAGTTAGCAAAAGTGCATATTCTTTGCGAGAAAAAATATTAATCCTGAACGTTCATGATGCTCTTGTGCACCAAAACCCCACAAGTTCTCTTCGCGACATAATTACGAACTGTGCCAATATGATAGGGGTTAGGAGAATCAACGATTCATAGATTTTTACGTGAGAGAAAATGCCGGAACCTCAGTGAACCTATCCCTCACCCGCCTCTAACCATTAGAAATTGACGATGATGTTAAAAACAGTGTTCGTAGAATAGTGCATGGTATGTATTTCGCAAAAGAAATGCCAACATTGGACAAGATTGTGCAAGCCGCTCAAAACGACGAAAACGTGTCCCAACTATCAAGAACTAGAGTATGGAGAATTCTTCATGGAATGAACTTTCGGTGGGAAAAACGGAACAGAAAATCTCCTGTATGGATAGGCCGGATATTGTTTGCTGGGGACGAGAATACTTAAGGTCAATCCGAAAATATCGCAGCGAATGTAAGAATATTTTCTATTTGGATGAAACCTGGCTAAATGAAGGACACACCGTATCGAAAGTCTGGCAAGATAAAAATATACTGAATTCCTGACAAGCTGTCATGGAGGGCTGGTCAACAGGATTAAGACTTTCCTCTGGAAAGGGACGCAGTCTTATTAAAACCCATATAGGTAGTGAAAACGGATTTTTGGATCAAGAATTATTGGAATTTCAATCTAATTCAAGCAAAGACTGCCACGAAGAAATGACGGCTGACGTTTTTGAGGAATATTTCCAACAAATGGTCGGATACATTGCCCAATTCAGTTATTGTAATGGATAACGCCAGCTATCATTCTCGATTAGTAGAGAAGCTTCCCACAAGTTCATGGAAAAAAGCGGCGATAATTGAGTGGTTGCAGTGTAAAGCCATAAATTTACCCCCTTACCATTGTAAGCTGAACCCAATAGGCTAATATGGGCACAAGTCAAAGGTTATGTTGTCAGGAACAACAAAACTTTTAACTTCAATAAGTACGGCAACTTTTGATGGATTCATTGGTAAACTGCCAAAAACTGGCAATGCGCCATACAACATGTTATAGCAGAGGAGGGGAAAATGTGGGATCATAACGACTTAATCGACGAAAGTACAGAGATCGAACCGTTAATTACTAACTCAGGACAAGACGATTCTTCAGATTTTTCTGATGAAGAATTTAGTTAATAATGTTCACCTGCAATAATTTGTTATAATGTTTTTATTTTTTACAAGAATATGTGTGTGTGCACAATTACTTAGTATTTTCATTATAATATTAATTATAATAAACGTTAAGCAAAAATCATAAATAACCCTGTTCTACGACTATGAACAGTTTGGTTCACTACGTATGCTTCATTTGCATTTTATTACCAATTGTTATTTGACCGATTACCTGGTGGCCGGTACATGTAAGAATGATTTGTAGCCATAAAATGGGCCGATTTGTTAAAAACTTGTAGATGATGTACCTAATCAAAATTCCATTTCATCAGAATCTGACGAATCTTCAACTCCAACATTAATATTATTATAGATTCAACGGTTCCATCCATGATATTGTCCAGTTGCCACATCTTCTTTTCTTTCTTATGCGTATGATTCACAGCTTTTTTCCAGTTCTTTGTAGTCACTTACTTTGACAAGGAGTTTTGCAGTAATTGATGTAGGTCTTCAAATTTATAAGTTTTATTGTTTCGTGATACGTCACCCTTTACTTCGCTCATATAAGTTCAATAGCATTGAGTTCGCAGTGGTATGGTGGTCATCGTAGCACAGTTATTCTACGTTCTAACGCCATTTCGTCAATTACATATTTTTTGAATTTCGATTTGTGCAGCTTTACAATTCGTAATAATTCTTGTTTAACGGAATGCTCCTCGTATATGATGTGGTTATCCAACCAAACGATTATCTCAGCTTTCTTCCAAGCAGTTGTTGGCAATTTTTCTAAAAGTCTTGAAAGATAGCATTATCTAGAACATGTTCTGTAATTAAATCCAACATCTGCATAAAATACTCTTCAAAAACGTCGGCTGTCATTTCTTCGTCGTAATCTTTAGTTGATTTGGACACAAAACTTAATAATCCACCATGGATAAAACCGTTTTCATTTCCGATGTGGGTTATAATAAGTCTACGTCCTTTTCCGAATTATTTTATCCTGCCTAAACTCTAATGTCCCCCTACGATTTATTGCGGTTTTAGGGTCTCTTACCTGAAATCGTGCTATCAATATAATAGAAATATATTATATAACAAGTAGCCATTTTCAATTGGCTTTACAACCCGATAAAATCTAGGTATCGTGGGGCAGTTCGAAGTCGCCACTGTCAGCACAAAAGGTCTGAAAAAGTTCAATATTGATAAAATTGTTTGAAATTGATAAAATTCTCTATTACAAACATTCGATTCCAGATATAGTAAATGAACATGAATTTTTATTTGAGCCTCTCGGTTTTTAATGTAGCAACATTGTTGAACTTGCCATTTTTTAGCACATGAATGAAATTGAACTTTTAATTGTTCCTATGTAGGCGTGTGTACAAGTCAAGGTCGATAAAGGTTAATATCCGACGTAGATTTTTAAATTCATTGAGACGCAAGTAATTGGGTTTTTGTATGAATGCGTTATATGTGATTGTTCTACTTTTATTACATAACACTATCTTTTAATCAATTGTCGATGGTCCTAATTATTTATTATTCATACAATACAAAAGTGACAGTATTGTCATTATTATGTACTATTTATAGTACGATCACGTTTGCGAGACGAGAACGCGGAAAGCGATATTTCCTAAACGAAAAGCCTTTTTTTATTATAAAGTATATTCATAAAGAAGAGAGAGTAATAAAAATTCAAATATGGATACATTTTGTACTGAGTGATCACTTTTTCTTCTCTTTTAAAAATTGTCTAATGTACCTCAGGTAAAAGTCCTTTATTTTTATATACCTCACCCTGTTCGACCGGAGAATACAATAGAACCCAAAACCGAGAATAATAGAAGGCAAGGGATGAACTATTCTCATAGGCGCCGCAATTAGGGGAAACTTACATTTCAAGTACCGTGGTATATAGGTATTAGTAAAGAAAATAGTAAATATGTAAAAAGTTCTATGAAATATATTAAAACAAATTACTTTATTAGAAAAATTTTATAAATTAAATAATAAAAATACATTTTAGGAATAAAAGTAATATTATAATATTAGATATATAAAAAATCGAATTGGCGTTTTAACTATAATTAATAAGCACACCTAAAAATTAAATTAAGGCTAAACAAATGGTTGGTACGTAAAAAAATGTTACGTTTGTCATTATTACAACTACAAAAATAATTAAAATGAAATGGAGGCAGATACGTTTCTTTAAAAACAGTCAAAAAAATAGGAATAAATAAATGTAATAAAAAATAAACAGTACGTTTCTCTCAAAACAGTTAAAAATAGAATTACAAAAAAATTGTTATTAAATAGGTAGGCAGATACGTTTCTTTAACAACAGTCAAAAATAAAATAGGAATAAATTACTCAGATTCAGAAAAACAGTAAATGCTCTCAACATCACTCTCATTTTCGTCCAAAGAAATAATTAACGGTTCCACAGTTGCTTCGATTAAACAATCAAGTTTCCACATTTTTTCTTCTACTTTTAAAACATGTTGTACACATTTATGCCAATTAGGTATCTGGAGTTATTTTTTCAACTGATTCTTGAAAAAGCACCTCCACATCCTTTAATTTATTGGTCGTATTATTCTATTATTTTCTATTTTTTTTTTAAATTTAAATGTTGGCAAAACACCTACGCCAATAGTACGCTCGAAAAAATGGGTTTTTCATCGTTTTATTACACTCTCTTCTTTATGAATACACTATAGCATGCGGAAAAGTTCACTTTTCGTAAAGTATAGATGTAGAACAACAAAACGTATATTTTCGATTTGTTATAAAATAATGCGAAGTCGGTAAAAAATAACCGAGAACACTACAGAAAATGAACGCGAACCGGAACTCGAACTTTATTGCGAGCCCTCGCTTTCGCTCGGGCGTAAAATCGTTCTCGACTAGTAAATAATGTTACTTACATCCCTTATAGTACAAATAACTAATTTTGCATGTAGCCAATAAATAATTTTCTGTGCATTTTTTTGGCGGAGCTTTATAATACAACTGGCTGAATGACGAAAGTTTATGCCAAAAAAAAATACGATTATAAATATCTCAGTTTAATTTCCTTTCATTTTGAATTTTTTTTTTGACATTATTTATTAGTATAAGTAGATGCATCAAATCTAAAAAAATATTAACTACGTTCCTTCAAGAATTGTTATTGGCGTTAGTTTAGGGAATGTTTATCTACAACTGTCAGGTAACGGGTACGATTTGACACTATTTTCAGTGTCATAATGACGTATATTACCGCACTAGTGCGTTTTTGAATCATGTTTACAAAGTTTACAAAGACACAGTTATTTAAAGTAAGTCCATTTTCTGGGTGAATATTATCCTGAACTTCTTGTCTAATTTTAATTTTATTTGAAGCTGTGATATCTACATTTGTGCCAGGGGCTTGGCTTAGACTGTTTTCTGAAATTCTTCTCTTATTTTCTAATGAACTATCAACATAACCTTCGGCTACACTGTTGGATTTCCATCCTCCGTGTCGCTTTATTTTCAGAATGTCCGCTCCTGAGTCTGCCAGGAAAGCCGCTGACGAGCGCCTGAGACAATATTCTGTTTGCTTCCATAGTAACAATATTTCAAGACCTGCTTCCATAGTAACAATACTTCTAACACCATTTGATTCCACATTAATATTATCATTGTATAAAAGCGCGGAATTAGATAAAACGTTGTACGTAAATAACTATTAATGCGAATTTTGTGTATAATTTTTTGACCACCCAATGGTTTATTTGCAAAGCAACAGTGGGTTCGCATTCTGTTCACATATAAGTCCAGATTATAGGTTATTGTAGGATCCAAGGTTCTATCAAGGATGATTACTTAGTAACAAAAAATTACATAATCATGCGACTATAATCACTTATTATTAAAATAAAAAAGGTAAATGTTAAACTATAAAAATAATAGCTAGTTGGTGTAAACATATTAAAGAAAAACTAAGGTAGTTACTTATTAGATTTATGATGCAAGTGATAAAAGTTGAAATAATTTGAAGTAAAATGGCTTTTTCTACTCCCATATATAAATTTTATAAGATATGCAGGAATTGTACTTTAATTATATCCATCAAGAAGAATATTTTTCATCAAGACATTCTAATACGAACTTTTATGGTTTGCAAAATTGCAATGCTAGGACCGTTTAAAAAGATCAGACTATAGGTTTGTTCCCGAAGTAAGTTCCTAACTGTTATGGGACACATTGAGTCTGCGCAGTATAAAACAAGCGTTCCATCAGAGCAGAGTTCAGAGCAAATTGTAATTGTTTGGTGTTCCTGCAAGACTAGTAACTTGTCCAAAACGACATCGTTACTCGTTCTCTGGGTTCCAAAATAAAAGAAGAACTTTTAATTTCGCGCATGCGTTTTCATATAAATGAGACTCTTCTTGCTTTAGTTCTCTTGCTTTTCAATAACTTTGCTTTTTGGTTATGTTATTTGTTTGATATTGATATTTGTGTGTATATTATTGTAATTGTAAACAAAATGGATACTTTTTGAGAGTGAATCAAAGTTGAATTTTCGGATATGTCCGAAGATGATAGTGAGTTTTCAGAGTTTGAAGAGTAATTATTACAAGATCCATAGCGGCCAAAAAATGAGAACTACACTGAAGAAACGATACAGCAATATAAAGACACTGAATTTGTTGAACACTTTAGAATTCATAAAGAGTGTGTAAATAGTGTTTCAAGACAGCGATTTATTTCATCCCCAAACAGGTGGAAATGACAAAATAAGCGCCAAAGATCATATTCTTATATTCTTGTAGTTTGCTGGTCACCAAATCTCTTCATTTCGCGATATGGCGGACCGGTTTAACATTTCAATAAGTAGTTTGTTCCGAGTGATCCATCGGGTTACATACTTTGGATATTTATAACATAACCTCATATCTTCTTTTCGTTCTAATCAAATATTCAGCAAAGAATACTTTTAAGAACACATTTGTTTGGAACCTACTTGGTACATTATTCTGTTCATGCATGCGCATCAGTTAATGTTAATAACATGTTTGGAACTTGCTTTGGGAACAAACCTTATATTTCTGACTAGACATGCTACAAATATTATAATCCTTTTGAACCTTTTTCGTCTGCCATCTTTTTACTCAATCTCGTAATACTCACAATGTATGTATTCATTTACCGTAACCTGCATTTTAGTGTTTAATTTTGAAATCATTAGAAAATTATAACAAAAGTTCCTAATTACGTAAATACATTTTGCAACAGATTATTCTTTGCGTTACGTAAAATATCATGTTCCCACATACTGGACTGGAAAGTTTTATCCTCGCACATTCAAAATTATTAATTAAACCTCTCGTAAGCTAACAATAACTACTTTTTTCATTATGGTTGATTTTTATACACCTACTTAAATATAAAGTAGTAATTACTAATACAGCGAGTCCATTGAATAACATTTTTTTTCATGGGAGTTTATTTCTGATCACACATCAAAAATAGTTTGTTTGCATAAATAATATAAAGCTACAATACAGGGTTTTCCACAGTGAGCGATAATTACGAAAGGTTTCTGGCGAACTAGCTCTACCTCTACCAAACTAAAATAATTTTGACTATGCGACGTTGCCGCGTCAACCAGAAAGACGTGAAAGTTCCAAATTTTAATAGTAATTTATGCATTAAGTGGTAATGTTTGTCTGGAAACAATTGCAAAATTCTAAAAATGGCACTTTACGTACAAATTTCTGAATGAAAAATCGATTTTTGAAAGCAAGTATTTTTCATCCGCTGAAACGTTAACATATCTATCAACATTTCCGAAGGCACGACTATAATAGACAAGTTTTTCGTCATAGGTACAGAAATAACTATTTGTGTTCATTAATTCTGATTTTAAATGATGTAGATATTTCACAGAAGATATTAAATCTTGATGCACTTACCTTAAAAAGTATTGTATATTTTTCAAGAAGGGTAAGGGCGACTGTGATAATTATTTTCCCTTCATCTGCTTGATAAATTTAATGTAATTATTTACTTAATTAAAGATTCCTGTACAAAATTGTATTTTAGTAATGCGTGTTATCAATAGATGTCAAAGGTAACAGTTAAATACCATTATAATGCCTTACAAAGTTTTTGAAAATTACTTTTCAAAGAGTAGGCCGTTCATTAGGAAGCAACATCTACTTATCGGGCTATATGCCCCGACAGACTGACAATGAATTACACTTCCAAATTAAACGGGGTTGGTATATATCCACAAGATGTAACCAACCATTCTGGTTTGTAATTAGAAGGGACAATATCACTTGCAGACCGGTTTCGTCATATTTGCGCCTCATCAGTACAAGGTAGATAACATCCGCCCAGAAGCTCTGGGAGCATAATCCTGGACTGAAGTCAATGCTGAAATCACATCAATACATTATCCTCAGAGCTTCTGGACGGATGCTATCTACCTTGTGAGGCGCAAATAAGCCGAAACCGGTCTACAACTGATGTCCCTTCTAATTACAAACCGGAATGCTTGGTTATATCGTGCAGATATCCCAATTCCGTTTAACTTAGAAGTGTAATTCAATGTATGTCGGGGCATATAGCCAGAGAAGTAGTTGTTGCTTCTTAGAGAACGGTCTGCTCTTTGAAAAATATGTCTCAAAAACTTTGTAAGGCATTATAATAGTATTTAACTATTATCTTTCACATTAATTTAATGTATATATACAGGGTGTTTCTAAATTCATGCGACAAAATTTCCTCAGCCCACCCCTTGGCTCAACTTTCGTTTAGCTGAAATCAGTTATGGAAAAACTGTTGTCATGGCAATGATTGTGTGATTAGTAGTAAACAAAAACCGAAATCATATGGTGAGGAAATACGCAGGCCGGTTTGACCACTTTCGTTTAGCTGAAATCAGTTATGGAAAAATTGTTGCCATGGTAACGGGTACTCAAAAACCTAAATCATATGGTGGGAAATATAATCATTGGATTCACCCTTCCCCTTCTTGAATTTTAATATGCGCGTTACATTCCCCTCCCCTTCTTCAAAAATTAGCAACCCTTACTTTATTTCATTTCAAAACTTTTTTTCGAATTGAAGTTTTATGAAATAAAATTTTTTATTCTTAAATTTTTTTCTCAAAACCAATAGCTGCAGAGGAAAAAAATAAACACCCTAATTTATAATTTTTTTAATAAATTTAGTGGAAAACTGTAGATGTGAAATGTAATACGATTCATAATAAATGCTGGAAATTACCACCTCTACTTTTCCAATTTATTTAAAAAATTATAAATTATGGTGCTTATTTCTTTTCTCTGCAGCTATTGGTTTTGGGAAAAACAAGGATTTCAAGTTAAATTTTATTTCATAAAACTTCATATCGAAAAAAAGTTTTGATATGAAATAAAGTAAGGGTTGCTATTTTCACCCCCGTATATTGTAACAGGAATATTAAAAAAATACCCGTGGTTAGTCCTTTGCGAGTGCACGGAAATTGCAGAATTTCAATTTTCTAGCTTTACTGAAATATTAGAAAAAAATAAAAACTCAATTTTAGTCCCCACCTTTTAAGGGAATATACCGGAAAGGGGTGTGCTGAGGACATTTTGTTACAGGAAAGACCCATCTTAATTTCATACGAGCAATCACCTCCTGGATTTTTTTCGCATGAATTTAGAAACACCCTGTATGTATATTACAAAGTACTGAATATTTTTCAAGACAGGGTGGGATGAATTACACGACTTTGCCTAACCCACCGGAAATATAGCACACTTCTTGACATAATTCGGATGGGTAAAATCCATATAGGAACTCGAAAAAAATAGTAACAAAGGGTAATTGAAAATGGAGACCCCCACAATCTTAAGGACAATTTTCAGAAATCCTAGAACATTATTTTGCTGCCCAGTTTATCTGCGCCGGTCATTTTTCTTTTACTTCACTTCTTCCAACTTATTAGGATTAGAGGAGAAAAATTCTGGTATAGTGTGTCTCAAAGTATATCGTCTTAGCTTTTGCCTGCAATCATCTAAATACGACCATTTACAACTTTCTTAAAACAATTTTACCTGAAATGAAACCCAAGAACAGTCGAGAGACAAGGCAAGGGCGGGCCATCAGGTATAAATGTGTTTTGTATCGGGTGTATGATGGCTGTATTGAATTCATTTGGCAGTATTAAATATTCCGTTTTAGCGTGCGTTTTCAAAGAGCTTTCTATACGAGTATTATAAGTTATCATTAATAGCTTCGAAAACACTTGTCACTCGATGCAAAGCAAATTGTGAAAAATGTGTATGATTGTTTTGTAAGTAGAGGATTCATTAAACAAGAAGCTTTAAAAGAAACCTACTTATTTACAAAGACACCAATATCCTCTATAAAGGATATTATTAACAGTGAAAAATTAAGTGAAAGAAAAAAAAACGTAGTGATTTTCAAGTCATCGTCTGGAGAATGACCAACAGGATATAATAGGAAGAAAAATATATTCCCTCTATGAAATCCAGATTGTTCCTACTTTGGACAATCTAAAAAGGAAGCTAGAAGAAGATGACACCAATATAAATATTAGCCGGGCCACCCTCCATAAAGTTATTGGTAAAATGGGATTCACATAATATAATAAAATTGACAAAAAAACGAGTGGTATCGAGTCTATTGTAATTAATCTCAGAATTAGATATAGAATAATATTAAACCATACCAATAAAGTTGGATATTGTTTTTTTACCTGGTTATAGTTTATTTAACTTAATGGTATTTAATAATCTCTCATTTAGGAGGAAAAAGTTTGTAGAAATGGTCTTCACATATTAAATAAAAAACAAAAGAATGTATGATAAATTTGATAGATATCTATGAATTTGATCCTTTTTAAAATAATTTTAAATGTCCGCCACTGGCGATCTCCTCTACACCAGCTATTGGCCATATGATTTATTGCAATTGGCCCATTAATTTTATGATTGCCGGCAAAAGCTATATCTATGATATTTTGCCGCTCAGTTTACCACTATCGGTTAATTTTGGGATTGAAATCTAGGCTACTTATCGTACTCCCAGCAAGTACATTCCAAATTCCGCTTGTCTAGTTGAGTCACAAGAGTGCATCTAATTTTTCATAAGCAGGTCAAACGTAAACTCGCCAAGTGCTTAATAATAAATTCAGTTTGCGTTCAACAATTTAATTTTAATTTTGGCTACGGCAACACACTTCCAGTCTCTGAACAAATCGGAACACGCGCTATTTTCGGTATAAAAATTCAGTACGTGAACTTACTACGAGTACGTATTATACCAAGTAACATTTATTGAATTATGATCAAGGAAGGACCATTTTAATTCTACATGCATCAGTAAAGTAAAAACTTCTAGTGTTTCTCATATTTATTTTGTTTTAAGATTAATTTTTTTTACTAATTACAGAATTTTAATACATCTAAAGTATGTTCGTACTTATAGTGAAGTGACTAAATTAGGGAGTGTACTTTTATAACGTATTTTATACCTAATACCAGTGTAGAAAACATGCAAAAACACACGACACGCGATTAATTGTTATCATTACTTATTACGGTCAACAAATCGCACAGATTTCGTACAAAAAAATTAAAATTTATACGTAACAGGAAGAGGGACAATTAATAATTGCGCAAATAGATCATCCTTGCGAAACCGCCCGTCAGTAAGTACCGCAGACATAGCAACTGTCAAATTCAAAATAATGCAAAAAAAACTTTTTTGTCACTAAAGTTCTCGGGTTTTATTCAGAACATCAATTTCCGATTTTAACTTAATAAGTTTTAAGGCAAACCTACTTGAGGGAAAATCGAAAAATGTATTCGCTCTAAAAGAGGTCTTGTTATATTACCCCCGAAGAAAATGTTTTTCAGGAAAAAGGTAGCTAAAAATGTTTTCCTTAATGCAACATATCTCAATTTTTGGAAAAATTAGAGGCCTAATAGGCTAATAGTAATTTTTTGTAAATGAACTCACCATTAAGTATTTCATCGATTGAACTTACCTGAAAAAAAAATTAAATATTAGTGGGTTATCGTCAACTACATATACATACTGTGTGGAACAGCCAGATGGAATAAAATCGATAACGAATAAATAAGGGCGTGTTGGGAAAAACGCTTGGACACGTCGATTTGTATTTTTAAATGCGCATTAATAAACATTATATAGGGTGTGTCGTGTGACAGTTGCCAATACCAACTTTCTTATTTTAAATGCAGCCCCCTGTATATACTTTATTTTTTTAAATTTTCAGAAAATTCTAAACCTAACTCATGTATAATGACCTATACCTATCTACAACTGTTTCGGAAATATTAAGTGTTTTCAGATTCATTACAAAAAATAACATTAAAAAAAGAAAATTATTTTATTTCCCAAATTCCCTACATTACACTAAAAACCTAATAAGTAATATGAAAAAAACAAACAAAAAAACATTAATGTCAATGTAGGAAATGTTCAAAATGCTAGCCGCAAACATCTTGGCAATATGCTAATCTGGTATAGAAATGTCTTCTAAAGCTGCGTCCTCACCGAGTCGACAGTGTCGACTTGTTGTGTACGTTGGAATCGACGGTGTCGATCGACATGTCGAATTGTTTTCATGAACAAGACAAAGTCATAGCTTTTATTGATGCATACAAATTAAAATCAAATCTATGGGATTCCAAAACTAATAATTATAAAAACAGAAACATGAGGCACGAAATTGCTAATGAATCATCGTCAGACATGTTGATTAGTCTGATCGACATCATTTCTGCCAACTCTGGTGTGGACAGATGCAGTTTTGTCGATCGACAGTGTCGACTTGGTGTGGACGTTGCAATCGACAAAATAAATCGATCGTTTTCCATCGACTGTCGGTAAACATGAAAGAGTAGTCGATCGACTTTAGTGTGTGGACGTGTTTTCGACATTCGACAAATTGAGTACTCAGTGACGTCTTGACGTTGACATCGTAGTCGTGTATTTTCTTAGAAAATGGAATCAGAACAAGACAAAGTAATAGCTTTTATTGAGGCATATCTTCACATCTTCGTCAGACATGTTGATTAGACTGATCGACAACATTTCTGTCAACTCTGGTGTGGACGGATGCAGTTTTGTCGACTTGTTGATCGACAGTGTCGATCGACTGTCGACTTGGTGAGGTAACGTTACTCAACGACATTATTTTGGAGCAGTTCTAAATATTTATCTCCATTCAAGTTGCCATCAATGAAAAAGGGACATAAGATATGATTTCCAACAATTCCTGCTCAAGCATGAACTTTTTCAGAATTTTGCGTATGTTCTTCTCTCATTCAGTGAGGAATCTCATTAGTCCAATTGACGATCAACATGACCGTGAATATTTTTTGATTTTTAAACAGTTTAAGACATTTAGCTAGTTTATCTGTGTGTGTGTTGTGTGTTTTATTTGATCTAAAACCATGACCCATAAAAAAGAAAGAAAAATTATCCACTGTCAATGCCAACAGATTCTAATTTTGTGTTAACCTACATATTGTGAAAACGTTACGCTACTGATTTGAAGTCGAATGTCAATTTTACAATATGGCGCTGGTTTTGACAACAAAGGCATGTTTTTTTATACACCGGTAGATCCACCAACTGCGTTTTTATATTCATTGCATCAACCAAAATTTCAAACCATTCCACCGCTGTTTCGAGGTGGTGGATAAATTTGGTGGTTTACAAAATGATAGCTTAACCTCAAAAGAGTAATGATTTGAAGCGGTTTTATAGCGAATTATTAAAGACATGGACGAATAAATAGAAATCAATTTAGAATGTGATGATTAAGTATTGACTGCACTATTAACAGCGTTAGAAATTCAAAAAATTTCTAGTTGTATCGATTGTCAGTTGTCAGATATAATGATGAATGATGTAAACAACAACAAGTGCGTTTTTTTATGTGTCACTGATGACTAACATGTCGTTGCAGCGGAGAATGACGTCAGTCAACCAATGGTGAATAGATGATGTAAAAAAACGTGCCTCAAGTACGCGCATAAGACTGCAACTTCAACTTCGCATGGCTTCTTTTTATTTGAAACGGAGTCTTTAAGTTTATCTATGTATTTTTAGTATTGTGCTCTGTATGGAGGCAAACTGTAGTTAATTGTTGTTATTACATCGAAAATGTATGCCACTTTTTTTGTACCTTTTTCTTACAAAAAAATTAATAAAAATATCAATGGCATCCATTAGTTTATTGTTATACATATTAATAAATTCTTAATTATAATAACTTTTAGAAAATTATAAATAAATGAAGTATCGCTACGAAATGTATGCCACTAATGTTTTCAACATCTACTAAGATAACAAAATCTAAACTCGCTTCGGCTTGCATGTTAATTGTTTTGTTTTTCACCATTTTATCAATTTTTAACCTCGCTTATCTACCCATAGTATCACTTAGATTTGTATCCCATGTTGTTTTCGGAAAAAAAGTAGTACCCAAGAAATGCATCCAAGTTAGCGCCATCCATAAGTTAGTTGGAGTTTCGTGATAATTCCAAGGTTTTTGAATGTCCACTGTAGCGTGAATTATCCAGTTTAGGACCATTCTACGGTGCGGTGGAATAAGTGTTACCCCCCCCTATTAACTACTCTATTTTTATATCTTAAGAAAAAAGCTCAAACAGGTCAATTTTTATATTAAACGTAGTATGTTATGTCATAAAAGTTTCGAACCTGACATAATCCCTCTTCATGGGGGTGTCATCCCTTCGATTTTTTTAAATGAGAAAGAGCATCATGCGACACCTCATTTGAAACCTATTGAAACACTGATTTCAAAAATGTATAACACTTTGGTTCAAAAATTAACAGTCTGAATTATGCGAGATTAACGGATTATGATAAAGTCACTATTTAAAATAATGTCGGTCTATTGGGCGGTCAGGAAAGCGTTCATTAAAAATTCTGACCGCCTCATGATAATTACGACCAGCTTCGCCATAAATATCAATCATTTCGCATTTTTCTTGTAAATTGAGAGGCTGTACCATTTTTATCATTCACAAAAAACAAACTTATCTTCAAGTAGTAACAAAACTGAAATTACTTCAATATGTCACTGTCAAATATTTGACAGTGACAACTGATAATAATAAATTTGCTAGGTAACGAAAAAAGACAATTACGGTTTGAGAAAAAATCGACAGTGACTTACTCATAATCCGTTAATCTCGCATAACTCAGACTCTGTTAATTTTTGAACCAAAGTGTTATACATTTTTGAAATCAGTGTTTCAATAGGTTTCAAATGAGGTGTCGCATGATGCTCTTTCTCATTTAAAAAAATCGAAGGGATGACACCCCCATGAAGAGGGATTATGTCAGGTTCGAAATTTTTATGTCATAACATACTACGTTTAATATAAAAATTGACCTGTTTGAGCTTTTTTCTCAAGATATAAAAATAGAGTAGTTAATAGGGGGGGGTAACACTTATTCCACCGCACCGTATTTGTTTTTCACATAAAACTCGATGGTGAAAACGGCTACCGGTTTATAAAAGAGGTGATAAAAAAGTGAACCCAACATTCTAAAGTAACTTGCCGACCCTTTGCCAGATGTTTTACTTTTCCTTTGAATTGCGACAACTGAATTCTAAATTATAGGACACGATAGAAACGTACAAAATAAAAATGTACTTTTAAAGAATTACATAAAAACGACTTTAAAATAATTATCCTAAGTAGTTTTTGTTTGAAACTTTTGAGGTTTAAACGAAACAAATGCGTGTTAATAATTTTGTCTGTCTGAAATATGACAACACCGAGAAAAGGGCGGAAACCGTTTTACTATCAATTTTACCTGATTTTACTAAGAAGTTTCAACGTTTCTAGTTTATTGAAGCTCTTTTCGTCTTTTCTACTGATATTTGTGTGTGTGCGTTCATATATAATTAAAAACAATATTTTTTTGTAAAAATCATGGTTCGCCAGTGCCAAATTTGCAAAAAAACAGTCGGAATTTTCCTAACCTCTCTTTTCACTTGTAAGTGAATAGTTCTATATGCCAGTGGCATTGTCCCACTAGTCCGACAGTTTCTCCCCACTCCTTGAAATTCATTGATGATAACATATGTATGGCTATAGAATGTTGGCCGCCTTTTCGGATAGTTTTATAAGGGCCAGTTTATTAATGTCCTGGCAATGTGTCTGGTAATTAACAACAGCTTAAATCTTATCCGTCTCTTAAAGTTGCTGTTAAAATTTTCCCGTTTATTAAAATAGAATTTAACCTTTTGGTAGAAAACAACCATATACAATTTGGCAACCTGCAACTGACTCCGATTTACGTCAAGTTTCGTGTCAAATATTGAAAGAGAATAAATTGTGTGGTTACTGGACTGGTTGTTTTTCGCAGAGTAATTTTTGAAGTTTATTTTTATTCGTAATGTCCGAAGAAAAAGCAAAGAAAAATAGATCGGCCAATTTCAGCAGAGAAGAGGTCGATTTTTTTTTATTTTTTATATTAAAGAATCCCTGTTGTACACGAATCATTTCATCCTCTACAGGAAGATTAATGTAATGTCTTTTTATTAAACAAATTGCCCTTGTTACCCTTTTTATAATATTGCACACAGTTGATTTGTGTACTCCTGCATGGTCTCCTATGGAAATCATGAAGTCTCCAGATGCATAAAAACGCAAGCAGAGCAGGAATTGTTGTAGAGGGCTGAGAGCCAAATTCCTAAAATACAGGTTAATATATTTTATACAGTAACACAAATAAAACTTTTTAAGATAATACCTTTCAGTAGGATATTTTATATTATCTTGAATTAGTTCCAACACATGCTGAACTGTTTCCTTTGTTACTGTATCGATTTACAAAATCTGTGTCATCCCAATAATTCATATGATTTGATCTGTGGTGTAATGTACGAGGTCTTCTAAAAACGACGTTCTGATAATCTGCTAATTCATCATCCGAATCAGATTCATCAGAAAAAATATTTACATCAAAAAACACATTCATTTTTATCTTCAGATTTGTACAAAACTCCTGCTTGCATGTCTTTATCCAACTGTCAAGAGCTTAACAACTGGATATATCGGCTGTTTGTTTATCCTCCCGTTTGTTAAAAATTATCTTCTTGTTAGCACTAACCAGACATTGTTAAACGCCTTTTCTATGTTGTCAGCCAGATAAGTTTACCAGACCCTTTGCCAGAACATTAATAAACTGGCCCTAAATGACTTGCGGACTCTATTTGTAGTATAACTCTAAGGTACAACCACTGTATACACTGTCAATTTCTTTTTCAGGTAAAATACTTTTTAAATTCTTGGAGTATGAAATTGTCTCATGAATATCAAAAGAGGCTTTTAGATTTTTTTGCGTATTACTCTTTTGACGTGATGATAAGTGCTTATTTCCTCAGGGATATGGAATATTCAAAATTGTATAACTTGCGAAATACCTTAGAAGGAGAGTATTATGAAATATTCTTAAAAAAGACGAAATTTGTGGTAAGTAATATTGCATAGTTACACGACACTTATAGAGAAATCGTCAATATTTACTTAATTATTCTGATAAAAACAAAATCCTTCACAGGGTTCAATGTATTAATGTGATTTCAGCGTTGTCTTCAGTCCAGGATTATGCTCTTAGAGATTCTGGACAGATAATATCTACCTTGTACTGACGAGGCGCAAATACTCCGAAACCGGGCTGCAAGTGATATTATCCCTTCTAATTATAAACCAGAATGGTTGGTTCTATATTTTCATATATACCAACCCGGTTTAATTTGGAAGTGTAATTCATTATCTGCGGGGCATATAGCCCGAGAAGTAGATGTTGCTTCCTATTGAACAGTCTATCCTTTGGAAAGTAATTTTCTAATTTGTAAAGCGTTTTATAGGTGCAATTCTGTAAGCAAATGTTAAATTTTAACGTATGGTTAAAAATTAGACAATCTTCTAACTCCATTTTACTATTCTGTACGCATAATAATCTTTAAAATATGAACGGAAAACTCTTTATTGGACACCAAATCTGTTAAAATTCAAATCCTAATCTTGACTATGTCTAGATTAAAACATTTCTAATAGCGTAAACTTCGTCAAATATAACGGCTTGCCGTTAATATTTAACCACTTCTTATAGAATTGACCCTAATGACTCCTAATTTTGTGAAGTTTAATAAGAATGCTTGCAGACCTCCAATTCTATTCTGGAGGAATTGATAATGGTACTTCTGGACCAAGAGCCAATTCCGAGATTTTGAAATTGTTGTATGTATCTAGTTGTAGCTTTTCTAAATAATTTTTGTCCAGTTTTTGTTAGGTTAAGTTTCTAAGATACAACTATGGCATGCCGTTTAGATATTTAATATCATCGTTTTTAAAGCGAAAAAATAAATATATTTTTCCTTCCAAATACTTTAATTCAGTAAATATTCTGTTAATGAACTGAAATTATTTAATATCAAAATTTTAATACGTTTAAAAGTGATGTCTTATTAGGGGGTGTCTCTGTAGCCGGTGTCGGCTTAGATTATGATAGTCTGCAATTTTATATAGTATAGTTGACTATAGTAAATCATATTAAGAAAATTCTAGAAAACCATATTGTGTAACCATGTAGCAAGTTTTGGTAAGTTCCCTTTTGAAAAAATGCGATTACGTAAATAGTAAAGGTAAAATTTGTATAGTCAAATAAAATTAATGCCTTTCACATTTTATTGTAAAAATTTTACATCTTTGAAACCATTTTAATTACCTCTACAAATCACTTCCTGTTACCCTAGTAGAAGGAATTTCAACATTTGATAATAGTTGCCGGCTATCATCCTTTCGTTTTCGAGTAGCCGGCGCCCGCTATAGAGACACTACTGTCCTATAGATCATTCCAGAATGACGTCACTAGCGGATCGACCATATTGCTGAAGGTCCTCATGTCATATTCTATTTAGTTTTCTTTGTTTATTGATAAATAACGGATAACAGTAAAAAGTTCTTAAAATTATCTAAAATACCATCATTTTATTGTATTCTTAAGTGAGGAATGCGGCTAACAAGAGATAAGATGTCTTTTTATCGATTTCCGGCTGTTTTAACCAAGCGAGGTTACTATTTAATTGATCTCTCTGTGCACCTCTAATCTGTTGCTCTTGAATCACCACAGTAAACACAGGATATTCTGTGGATATCTATATAATGTCCACGATTGCTCCATATGGATAGGGACATCCAACGGATGTCCATTTACCATTAGTACAATGAATATTTGTTTGGGGACATTCAGTTCTCGTTCACCACTGGAAGTGATGATTTATTTGAATGATGGACGTCCATTGGACATCCACTGTTGATCCATGAGATCTCCATGGTTTATTTATCATATCCAGTGAATGTCCATATTTGTACAAGGTATATCCATTCTAAGTACGTGGCAAATGGATACCCAATGGATGTCCATAGGATATAATTGTGGACTTAAACGGATATCCTATGGATATCCCTTATGTCCAATGTGGATATCCATTGGACATCCACTGTATGTTCATGTGCTATCTGGGACATACTCCTATGTTGTTTGCTTTTGCATTTTAATTATTATTTAATTCAATTCAGAGTCAGTTTACTGACTGCGCCATGTGTTATTTGTAAAGTTATTATTTAAAATATATATTACATTGACATTATTTTAGTCTGTCTGACAACCAACTGACTTACACCACATGTCAAAACATCCAAACTTCTACTCCAGTTGATCCCAATATGGCAGAAGGTTACATCGAAAATTCAATCCAAAACAAATAAAAAACAGAAAATAAAATTCTTAACGTAGAAAATGAACAAAACCAACCTGGAATGCAATATTATTGATAACTGAGTTTTGTTATACATTTTAAGCAATAAATATTCTACTCCTATATTATTGTTAAATTATTGGTGGCAGCCCAAAAAATATTGTACGCGCCGCACTCGGAAATGTTTTTAATTTACTTTTTATGCTAGTTTGAAAAATACCCAAAAAGTAGAGCTCTAGACCAGAATACCCCCTTTATTTGATTTTTTTACTGTTCTTTTGTGTTTTTTAGCAGAATGAAATAAAATGTCGTCACAAGTCCGGTAAACTTTTACAGTACTCGTTTCGAAATTCCATTCGTACTGTAAAAGTGTACTTACCGGACAAGTAACGTAAATGTCTATTTAGTACCCGTGATCATACGCCCCTGCTTAAAAAACCAAGGTAGGCAATTTAAACAATTAGGAAGGTAATAAAAACATTACTATAATTATAGATATTATTTATATTTTATTGTTTTAGTTTCCTCTTTGCTTGGTTAGAAAAGCTACATGAATGAACTTTTAAAATAATTTATGTGCTTGTTTAACATTCTTACCGCACAATTTACTGTCTTTTATTTGTTTGTTAAATGGGATTTTAATATATTTAAATTAAGTGTTACTTAACCGCGAATTCATTTAAGTGTGATTTAGTGGGTGGTTATCAAGGGATCGGCATCTAATTCACTTTATGCCAATCATAGATAGATTCGCACCATTTTTTTAAACGGATTTATTTAGCTTGTCCTGTTAAATAAATAAATAAATAAATGACCTTGAAGGTGGCAGCTAACTCTGGCATACACTGAGAACCACTATAAATGCTTACAGCTTTACTCGAATTACACTGAGAAAAAGTATTTTAGCATAAAGGACCCTGCACCATTTTATAGGTAATCCTGGTTCTCGTACGATTTTCGATTTTTTTTGATATGTTGTAGTCTTAATGGTAACTAAGAGATCGTGATGGGTTAAAACTGTGCAGGCCCTCCGGTTTGGTGGTGGTGGCGTCTTGAAGTTGCGTCCTGAGCATAACATTTTTTCTCCTAGCACTATAAATCTCGCAATAATAGCATATTTCTTGTATGTCGGGGGCTCATGAGGAGGTCTGCCACACTTCTGTACCATCAGAATCACAATTTCTCCAGAGGGTGCCTCCGCAATGGTCAATTTGTTAGGCCGATGTTTTAACAGCAAGCGGAAGCAATGAAACCGAACAAAATCATCAATAATCACGTTAGGTAGGTTAGTTGGATCCATCTAACTCCCAAATTCCTCACTAGTGGGCCCCAACAGACTTTTTAACATTTTCTTGATCCCACGCACCCATCTCTAGTGGTAGATACTTCAAAAAAAATCTAAAATCGTACGAGAACCAGAATTACCTATAAAATGGTGCAGGGTCCTTTGAGTTATATTAAATGGTATTTTTCCACCAGCAAATATTTCTGCATTTTTCGTTGACAATCTAAACGTGAAAAAGATCATTCAAAAAATAATTCCAGTCTACACACAAACTCTAATGTAATTTAGGTCTGTAATAGCTATTTGTGTATTAAGAGCGCAAAATGTTATATTGTCGATTGAAAGGCTGCAATCTCTTGAAATCGACAATGAATTTGCGCTCGAATTACACACAGGATTTTTTCTACAATCGAGGAGTTCACATATTTCCAAAAATTTATTTAATTTTATGAATGAAAATGAAAAGTATAGTTTTTACAAATTTTTATGACAATTCCAGACGATGAAAAAAGTCTAGATGAGTTTGAAATTATATGTTCCGCCATTGTTACTGATTCAAAAATTTGCACATTAGATGATTCACCTTTACCCAAGATTTTTTGTGCCGTTTCAATTTTATTATTAATGCTTTCTTCAATGTATCCTTTGGCTGTAGAAGAACTTTTCCAACCTCCATGACGTTTCAGTTGGATGATATCCCCGCCTTCATTAACTAGAAGAGTAGCTGACGTGCGACGAAAACTGTGGCCTGAATATAATTTATAATCTGATAAATGCAAATACTGGGCGATTTTACAGGGTGTTTTTCCAATTATATTCATTCCTACTACTTGTTTAGAGCATTTTCCGTTACAATATCGTAGAAATAGACGATATGGGGTGTTGTCATCTGATGGTCTCAACGGAACATACCTTCTGTAGAATGATAAAAAATCAAGTTCTTCACTATTAGTAACAGTAACTTTCTCTTGTTTTTGAGTCAGGAATTTTTACTATTAATAGCGAATCTTTGTCTCCAATGTCTTCTATGGTCATTTTCACAAGTTCATCTCGTCTACATGCACCGAAAACTCTCATAATTAATACTGCCTGTAAATAAAATAGCTTATTAATATTTACAGAGTACGGAGTAGTGTTATTTACCTTTTTCATTAAAAATATTTCATCTGGCGCTTCACAGAGGAATTTGAACAATTCTTCTTTGGTGAAAGTTCTTGATTTTTTTGGTTTCTTTCCTACAGATTGGCGTTTTAGGTATGCGATTAACTTCGGATATTGTCTGATGTCAATATTGTTTCTTACAGGTAATACAGATCGTAGCATTGAGTACACCGACCAAAGTATAGCAGAGTTCATAGTTTTAACTTTTTCGCTAAAGTAAGCCTTCCGTGAATTACACCATGTGATGAAGAGTTCGTACTGATTTTCATACTTCCCCGCGACTTTTCTGGCAATAGGTTTAATATCGCTACTTTAGTACTGGAATAGTTTGTGTCATCTTCGAGTAGCTCTAGTGAATCAGATTCCGATGATGATGAAAATGGTCGTTGTATTGTTGTTTATGTAAGGCACACAAAATTAACAGAGAGACAAGCAACGGTAATTAGTCTCGCAACTCGAAGCCCTTGTTTACTTGGTCGCTATGCAGTTTCGACCAACTTTAGCCAACCTTACGGCCTAAATTTTAAAGGGAACTTCATTCGGAGCGCAACCAAAGACCATCAGCCAGAGGCCTACATGTAATCGTATGACATATTATGACGACCAACTTAAAAGATGGCTCCTGCCGATTTGTTTTTCTCCGAAGTTTCGCTTCTTGTCAGTTGTTGTATTCTTTGCCCAAATTTTTTATTGACATCACAACCGTTCAACGTGGGTAGGACAACGCGTAATTTTGATTAAATCTAATATATAAAATTCTCGTGTCACGGTGTTAGAAGTTGAACTCCTCCGAAACGGCTCGACCGATTTTCGTGAAATTTTGTGTGCATATCGGGTAGGTCTGAGAATCGGACATCTATTTTTCATCCCCCTAAATGTTAAGGGTGGTCCACCCCTAAATTTTTATTTTATTTTTTTGGACAAAATTTTTTGTTTTTATTTTTTTATGATACGGCAACAAAAATACATACAACCCTAAATTTTCACACTTCTACCATCAACCCCTATTTTTAAATTGCGAGTTTAATATTTTTTCTTTTAATCCACACAATATGAGCAATAGGGTTGCATGGCAATCAAATATAATACATTTTTATTTTAATCTCCAGTTTAGATTCATAATTAGTCCCGGTAGGTGGCGCTACAATCGGATTCGTACTGAACAACTCCTAAATGGATGGACCGATTTTAATGGAATTTTAGGTGTGTTTTTGATTAAGTAACTGGATGGATTATATTAACATTTAGTTCCGGTAGGTGGCGCTGCAATCGGGATAATACTGAACAACTCCTAAGCGGATGGACTGATTTTGATGAAATTTTATGTGTGTGTTTAAGTAAGTAACCGGATGGTTTCTATTAACAATTAGTCCCGGAAGGTGGCGCTGCAATCGGATTCATACTGAACAACTCCTAAACGGATGGACCGATTTTGATGAAATTTTATGGGTGTATTTGAGAAAGTACTGGATTGTTTATATTAACAATTAGTCCCGGTCGGTGGCGCTGCAATCGGATTCTTACTGAACAACTCCCAATTTGAGTTTTTTAATACGGTCATTTAAAAAAATTGATTTGTCCGAAAAATTGTAAGAAAATTCAGGAAAGTTGAATTTTCAAAAAAAATATTTTTCCAATAATCAAAAAATTAACAATACTATCTGATTTTGCCATCCAAAATAGGTAACAATATATTTTTCATTCAAAATAAAAATAGTCAACATTTGCATAATTTGATAAGACGACAGGACAACGTTTGTCGGGTCTGCTAGCTTTACATAAAGTTCAAAAATTTTACCAAAAAAATATGCTTTCGTTTGAAACATGTATGTCATAATATTTAATGACTTGTCAAAGCTTTATTATAGCAAGATTTTTTAAAACTTAATAACACGTTTTTATTTGCTACTCTCGTATACTTTGTTTGCCTATTATATGTGCCAGACTAATTTTTATTTATTAGTCATTTTGTTGTAACCTGATTTTGAAAATTTATCTGTTAGGAGTGCAAGTCAGATAATCGAATAACCATTTAAAAAAATATTTGTGCTACATTCAAAATAGATAAAGTTGAGTATCCAATTCTGAATATTTTTAACGTGATGCACCAAAAAGATACCGTACATTCCACTTTTGTTATCAACAGTTTTTAACGAGTATATATTGAAATATACCATAAATTGTCTGGCTTTTTTATATTTCTTAAGTATTTAATATATTTTTTGTCGACAGTACATTTTTGAGCTATATCAAAGTATACAATATCATTAATTATTATAGTTCTTCTAAAGTTAATGTAATGACCCATATTTTTAATCCCTTTGAAGGAAAAAGCCGCCCAATGGCGTAAATCTAGTATAGCAATTTGAATGAAAAAAATTAACGTGCATACAAAATTCATAAAATTTGTAATACAATAATAACGCGTTTTCCTCTAGAACACGGAGTATCTAAACCCAACCATACTTGACAACATCATGCGTATCAAACCAAGTTTCGTCTAAATAAATTTTACCTAGTTCTATTTGAATCACGGTACCCTTTTATTTTGCGCAAATACTCCTGTCTAAGTTCAGCGATACGCCGAGATTGCATTAGTACCATTCGATTATCTAACTTCTTATATATAAATCCACAATTCAATAATCCCGCGCATCATCTTGGACTGTCGTTTCAAATGGTCTCCAAAATGCCATTCTAATTAATTATATTATAAAACTTACCCTAACGTCTACGAACAAATAAATATTATATTAATATCAATTCACTGACGCCACTTAACCACTACACCGTCAAATAGGTATCATATTAATGATAATTTTCTACACTAGATCACCTACACTTTCCTATAAATACCTATAGCAATTCACTAAACTCACTCAACCAAGAAATATATATTAAATTAAATACTTATTTAAAACAAAATTCACACCCGACACTGAATGTAACTACTGGATTATAAGCCGAATCACAACACAACCCCCCCGAACACCCTCAAGACCATAGAATTTTTTTCTGAGAAAGTAGTCAAAGGGAGTATACTTCGGCTGTTTCGTTATATTACGCTAAATACTGTAGTTGATGATTGGATTGTTCGGAAGTGTTTAGTGCACCTGCATCTACGTTGCCGGCTCTTCAAAATTTTCTTAAATATAGTAACATACATAAAGTGGTTTTAATTAATTTTCCTTTTTCCAACAATTTCAAGCGACATTTTAATGTTTACTAATACATTTATATTATGTATTTTTTCAAAAATATTTCCAAACTAGCTTTCTTATAACACCACGAACTAACAGTTTACTGAAGTAAGGGAAACATTTGTGTAGCGAGCCTAACAATTTTAGAAAATATATCTAACAACATTGCTTTATTGTATGGTCATTACACTGACACTAGTTAGACTATAACGATTCCCTATTAATAAGAGATTTTGATATAGGCAACCAAACATACAGTAATATTGAAAAGTAGACGTAAAATTGACTTCTCTAATAGAATACTTCTAGTTTTTGACTTTTGACATCAAAAATTTGTCCCATCGTCAAAATCTCAGACTGAATAATAATATGCTGTTTCATTCTAATTCTTTAGATACATTGCACCTTTAGAGAAACAGAGACACAATTGCAAAATTTTTCAAAAATGCAATTGAAGCAAGCGTATACTTCCAAATTTTCTATTTTTGGGAAAAAAAAAGAAAAACTACTCAAGTTAATTAACACTAATATTTTTCCAAAATATTTAAAATTTTATAATTAATTAATTAATACTTAAAATTTTGGGTCAGAATTTGTTTTGAGTACAAATTCAACCATAAATTTTTCTTTGAATGCCCTTTTTTATCGTAATTCACACATTTGTAACTTTTTCCAAAATTTCATGGATTTAAGAAAGGTCACTTCGCAAGAGAAACAAAAATATAAATTTTTCGTATTATACAAATCAACTAACATGCATAGTTTTTAATTTAAATTCTTATAAACCAAAAATAAATTTTAAAAACTGTGTTTGCTGAACAATTAATAAATTTACATTTGTGTCAATGTCTTTCCAAAGGTGCGACATTTACTGGTTTTAAGCCAATAATTTAAAATGAGCCAGATAAAGCAGGTAATTGTGTTTAAGTATAATTTTTGACTGCAAATTGAGATTTTAGCAGCATGTTTTATTAATAAAAAAAGCGTAATTTAGTACTCCATTAACGATATACCGGGTGTTATCAAATGACACTTATAACGTTTGCAAATTGGACAAAATGATATAAGGATTGAGGGGTACAGCCTACTTACTTTTCGAAATACAGGGTGTTGATGTTATGAAAAATTAAATGTTTTAATTTGATAACTTTAAAATGGATTAATATATTGATTTGACATTTGGCAGGTTGTTTGTAAATGTAAAAGGGCATATTTTGATCGAAAAACATGTTTCAATTCTAGATCCAGTGGTGTACATTAGGAAGAATATGTCACCTTTCCCTTCCTATTTTTTACGCCACTGGCTTTTGGAGCTATTTATTTTATTTTGTATTCTTCAATTGTTTTCATGTGAAAAACGCATAACCTTTACACATAAAAAGAATTGTGGTTTCTAAGATATTTAATGTTTTTATGAAGTCTGCAAGATCATTTTTTAATAATGAAATAAAAAAAATATTTTCTTTCAAATGTACACTACTGGATCAAGAATTGAAACATGTTTTTTAATCAAAATATGCCCTTTTACATTTACAAACAAACTGCCAAATGTCTAATCAATATATTCATCCATTTGAAAATTATCAAATTATCCGTAAATCATTTTGTCCAATTTTACGAGAGGTATCTGCATGCAAACGTTGTAAGTGTAATTTGCAAACAACCTGTAAAAGTAGCCATATTTTTGTGTAGACGTTTATGCGAGAGCTTAGTACTTTCGATTATGAATTATGGCCCGGTTTTTATTATTTACCCTTGTCTTACCCAGTTAGTAATAGAGGACTAGCGATCATTTATCCTACAATTTCTAAATTCTCCGTGGAAAATTATTCGTAAAGAAATTCTCTATCCGTTTTCACTTTCAAAAAGTTCATGCAATGCATATTAGGTTTTCAGTCTATTGTAGCGAATAAATCGGTGCAGGTCACATTTATTTAAATAACTTTTTGCATTGTTTATGTATAAAAAAATAGTTATTTGTATGATATGTTTCAATATATGTATACAAAATATTTTGACAGTTCCTGCTTCAACTTCTGGAGTAAATATAAGTAATATTACAAACTGTACAATTAATGTTAATATTCATCCTAAATAATATAAGTACTTATGTATTTGTTGGTATTCAATAAAAAAGAATCCTTGTCTTTGTAGTATTTTAGAAATGTCAAATTTGGAAGTGATATTCAAATTTTGAAGTGACGTTTGGTTTCGCAGCCGTTGCTATGGGTAGCGGCCGCGAAATTGAATTTCGCCGACTGTGTTGAGAACGCGAAATACTGACTTCGCGTCCTATTGCACGAAAAATTAATTTAACATAATTAAAAATAACAACAAAACCCTGTAAAATTAAATAACTACATTCCATTAACAGATTAAAAAAACGAGTAACCAAATAATTAACGATCATAAAAAAGTCAATACCGATTTTAAAAAATTACAACAAATGTCAATTGTCATTAAGTAAGGAAGAAAGAAGTGTCGACGAGGAAAAAAAAATAGTTTACAAAACAATATTCAAGCAGAACCTAATCTATGGTTGTAAAAGTTGGGTACTCATACAACAGCAAAAGAGCAAAATACACGAATTAAATGTGTATATGGCATAAAAAGCATCACAAGAGGTATAGAGAGAAATTAGAGGTCGAGCCGATCATAGATAGTATGTAATTTCTAGAATTAAAGTGGTTTGAACATTTAGTAAGATTGGACGTCTTGAGACAACTCTAATCGAAATGACAAACCAAATCAATACATAAGTGTTCTAGATGCAGCTCTAGGAAGAAATGGGATGACGTATCCTGGACAACAAAATAATTCGAAGGAAGGGAAAGAGCTCGCAAAAGATAGGGAAAACTAGACAAAATTTCAGAATAAAATAGACTAACACCTTCGGGTATATTGAAGTTTATTATTATACAAAGTATTTCAATGAAAACTATCCGCCCCACATAATTCTGAAGGCGTCACTTTTATGGAAAAATTAAAAAACACGCCAAAAATCATAAAAACGGAGATGTCCTTTTGCTCTTATGTAGACTGTAGACATTATAACTTCAACCCCTTTCCCCCCTATGGCCATCCCTACCAATTTTTTAAATGGAACACCCTATACATTATTGTATTGTTGGATTCTCCTCTACAATAGGATTACAATCACTTGGGAATTACAGATAATTCCAATTTACTAATAGCAACATTTGGATTCGTAACAAATCAGCAAAACAATACTAAATTATTTTATAAGGTGGCCAAATTGATTTCTATTGGTTTCCAATCGAGCCTCAAATGAGTTTCAAACATTGTATAATGTTTCTGTGGTTATTTGTCGACATTCTTTCATAATTCGCTGACGTAAATCATCTATAGATTCTGGCTAAGTGGCATAAATTTTGGTTTTCAGATATCCCCATAAAAAAAGACTAAAGGGGTTAAATCGGGTGACCTAGATGGCCATTGCAACGTTGGGCCTTGTCTACCTATCCACCGAATGGGAAATTATTCGTTTAAAAACCGTCTTACATTGAGAGGTGTCTCATCTGGTTGAAATGCTAGCAACGCTTCTGACAGATAGTATTTGTGTTATTTCGGGATCAATAGCTTCACTGAGTAATTGTAGATAAGACTCACTATTTAAGTTTCCCTCAACAAAATATGGTCACCAAAAATGCCACACCAGACGTTCAATTTTTGTGGTGATTGACTTTGAAACTCCTACATTATGGGTGGGTCATTTTGAGCCCAATATCTACAATTGTGTCTGCTTACTCCAACATTCGTTGGAAAAGCAGGTATTGTACAATGGAGCTGGAGTGTCGTGCAGTTGTTCGTCTTCATGTAGGACTAATTTAATTTTGTAAGGATGGTATTTGTGTTTATTTAGAATTCTGAAATTTGTGATATTGTGATCTTCTAACGTAACTTGTTCTAAAACGGCAACTTCCATAGCCTCGTTGTTAACTCCTCGTTGTGGTTGATGTTTTTTATTGGCAACTGATCCTGTTTCAAATTTTTTTTTGCATAAATTCAGTTACGTACTTATGTGTGGCAGCTCTCCAGGGATGAGCAGCTTTAAACTGTCTAACTGCGGCTCTTGCAGATTTATTGTTTTCGTAGTATAATCCTACAATTTCAATTCTATCTTGTAGAGTATACATCATTTTTATGAAAACTAAGCTGTTTTTGTCACCAAGCAAAACTTCGTTTACTGAATTGAGTAGAGTTACTACTAACTACTAATTTAGTCAGGCGAACCTTGGCCAAGACAAACTCAAGCCAAAGTTCCGGCACTGAGGCCACTGGCGGGCCCATTGTGCCATTCCTGCTACTTATGCATCCATGAAGCCGAGTCCCTCGATGAAGGACTCAATCCTCTTCAGCGAATGCCTGCTTATGTCCCCAGAGGCCATAACAGGGACTCCGAAGATTCGCCTGCGTAGCACAGCCCAATGTGGACATACGAGGAGAACATGGTCCGACGTTTCGTCAGACATGCCGCAACCCCTGCATAGGTGGCTTTCCTCTAAACCTAGGTTACAGAGGTGTTTCCTCAGAAAGCAGTGTCCTGTTAGGAGTCCTGCTATCTTTTTTAACCTACTCCTTGGTAGTTCTAGAGCAGCTCTAGCATGTCCATCAGTCCATCCCCTCAATAGGAGCTTGGACTGCCTGAAACCCTGTAGAGCCCTCCAGTGAGCAAGGTGATGGTTTGAGTACAGTTAAGTAGAGTTAGTGCCGGCAGTAAAGGAATAATTTGCATTAGAATTATCCGTAACACTCAACCGATTGACTTTCCACTTATGTATTATACATTTTTGTAACCCTCTTGTAGCGGAGAATCCAACAATGTATTAGGGGGCTCCATTTAAAAAATTGAGAGGGGTGACCATAGAGGGGAGGGTGTTTAAAGTTATAACGTCTACATATATAAGCAAAAAGACGTGCCCTTTTATTTTATTTTTGACGTGTTTTTTCATAAAAGTAACGCCTTCGGAATTATGTGGGGTGGATACTTTTCATTGAAATGTTCTGTATAATGTATTTCAATGCAATGTTTTACTTAATAACCTACATACCCAAGAAAAGAAACCTAATACGAAAAAAAAGGATTTAAGTTGGAAAAAGTGGTTAAACAATAACTATTATTCATTCGATACTCATAAATGTGTAGCGCAAGAGATATGTCAAAAAAAATCTTGACACCAGATTGTTTTTAAAATTCTTCATGCTTTTTAAATTATTTGCCACATTAGAGTAATCATTATTTTGTTAGTTATATTATGAGAAATTAAATAATATTTTTATTTCAACCCTTCGGCCACCGTTATCAAGTATATTTATAAATATGTTTTTAAATTTATCCCTATCCGACACTTTATGAAAGTCAATCAATAATTAATGAAAATATTTTGAGGTCTACAAAAAATTGTTGAAATGAAAATATTCAAAAACATTGTGAATATACCACAAGGAACATATTAAACTCGAAAGTCATTATTCTTAATCTGATGCTCAATTTATTTATTTATTTGTGTATAATATATTATAAAGAAAGTTGTGCATTATCAAAGTTAATACTGCATCTTCAAGTGTTTCGAACAGCCTTTTTTATTATTGTTTTTGTCAAATAGACTGAAAATTATCATCGACATTTTAGTGTTTTCTGATTGATTTTAAACAAAAGTCTGGAATGCAAAAACTAATTTTGATTATTTAACGACAACACAAAAACTGGTGCACTTTGCAATGACAAATCCCAGATTCATTCAGCAAAATCCCAATTTGACGTAGACACACTTATATACCTATATATATGTACAGTATTATGAACCCTTTAAGGTCAATAGGTCAGTTATCGATTTTTGAATAAAAATCAAAAATTTGTTGATTGAAAAACTTTCACCACGCCGAGCTACTTACATCGTCACAAAGATCTTGTCAACAAATATATTTTGAGTTTGGCACTTACTCCATTGACAAAAAAAAGTCTTGTTGACGTACTGATTGCAAAAATAGCTAGGCTATTTTAAACCGAATTTATTCGAAAAAAAAAGGGTAATTAACTACAATTTTGCGCTTAGATTTATTATTGGCACAATATTATGTCGATAAATCAAAACGACTCACCTTTAGCAGACTTTTAAATCACTTAAAATTACACAAATATAAACGAAACTTTAGACAATTATATCACTTACACTATTTTTTGTTTTTAGGTTTCAGGTTTGGCGTATACGATTTTTAATGTCAGAATAAAATCGAGCAACAGTTTATAACGTTCTTGTAAAAACTAAATCGATGTATAGAAACCGGCGTCGAGACGCAGCGATTTCGGCGTTTGCGCTGTTAACATTTGCGTGGTTCCTAATTTTGTTGAAAAGGACGCGCAGCGTACGGATATATGGCAAGGGTAAAATTCACCCCCACATCTGTTCACGGAGCAGGATTGGACTGACATTATGTTCCATTATCGCATCAGACATAATTTGTCTTTTTGCCAACACTGCAATATTATTGGCTCTGTAACAATCGCTAGGAGCAGCTAACCAACAAAATTATTTCAACAATTGATTTATCGCAACACTTTAGAGATAGGAAAATGATATTCTAATTTCGAGTTGGTAAATGATTTTTTTTATGTGAACTTAATTTCAACAAAAATTTCTATTTATTTTGTTTTTATTTGAAAAACTTGAAATTTCTTTATTGCATAATAATATTCAATGAATATATTAATTTTAAAATAGTTTATGCATGAATAAGTTTACTGTGAACAATGTGTTTCAGGAGACTAAAACTGTATCCTAATCTCGGATTATTACATTAAAAAGATACATTTGTTTACATTTAAAAGTGAACCCAACTTTACATCACATTTTAAGGTAACTTGCCGACCCTTTGCCAGATGTCTTACTTTTCCTTTGAATTGCGACAACTGAATTATAGGACACGATAGAAACGCACAAAATAAAAATGTACTTTTAAGAAATTACATAAAAACGACTTTAAAAAAGAATTTTGTCAGTATGAAATATGGCAACACCGTAAAAAGAGCGGAAACTATTTTACTATCAATTTTACCTGATTTTACTACGAAGTTTCAACGTTTCTAGGTTATTGAAGCTCTTGTTTTCGTCTTTTCCACTGATATTTGTGTAAGCGTACAGATATGATTAAAAACAATATTTTTTTGTGAAAATCATGGTTCGTCAGTGCCAAATTTGCAAAAAAAAACAGTCGGAATTTTCCTAACCTCTCTTTTCACCTGTAAGTGAATAGTTCTATATGCCAGTGGCATTGTCCGACTAGTCGACAGTTTCTCCCCACTGCATATGTATAGAATGTTAGCCGCCTTTTCGGATAGTTTTATGAATGACTTGCCGACTCTATTTTTAGTATTACTCTAAGATCCTAACAATGTTGAAGAAGAAATAATGAGAGTTTTAATGGGTGTAAATATGCAACTATTCAAATGTTTTAAATATGCGTATACGTCTATTATTCTATTTTCTATACAAATTATTTGAAAAAAAGGTATACTCTTCCTAAAGTAAATGTGAAGTAATGAGAAAAAAGTAAGTTTGTCAGATATATTTTCTAAAATTGCTAAGCTCACTATACAAATGTCTTCCTTACTCCAGTAAACTGTTAGTTCGTGACGTTCTTAGAAAGCTAGTTTAGAAAAATATTATCCAAGATATAAATTTATTAGTAAGCATTAAAATAAGGCGTTTAAAATTTCTGGAAAAAATAATCAATTAAAACAACTTT
Source organism: Lochmaea capreae (assembly GCA_949126875.1). Taxonomy (NCBI): domain Eukaryota; kingdom Metazoa; phylum Arthropoda; class Insecta; order Coleoptera; family Chrysomelidae; genus Lochmaea; species Lochmaea capreae. The sequence goes on from OX421396.1 coordinate 14,647,033, forward strand.
ATGAATATTACTATACTTACATAATTTTTGAAACATGACATGTTTGTTGAAACAAAAAAAGATCAAAAATGACTCAATTACAATAGAAGTTTCTGACCCATTTTAACTGTAAAAATCTCGGAACTCAGAAACGATAGGGAGGTGTGGTTTTCGAGGAACAATTTCTTTTTATATACAGTTTTTTGAGTATAAATGTTTAATTAGTGAAATCTTATATAGGCTGATTTAAAAAAAATGGTAATTTTAAATGCAAATATCGTCTATTTTTTTAATGAAACACCCTACATATTTTTTTTCTATCTGAAAGCTGAACTCTTCCCCTTTCTGAAAATGTATAATTTGTTGAAGTTTAGATGAAAAATGAGTAAGTTATTTGGTTTTTAATGATGATTGTTTGTTAAATAAAGATATGTCTGGCTCATAAAAAACAATTACAAAATTTGTCTGCTAATACCTACGTTTAAAAAAAATTATACCGAATGCTTTTGAAAGAAGCACGACTTATTAGAAATATCTAAAACAATTAAACAAACTTGAAAGGTGAATCAAATTTTAATGAAAATGAACATTATAAATTATCTAATTTAATAAAAATCTTTAAGATGTTCCAAGTGTTGTCCATTTTGATCTATACATTTTTGCAACCTGAACAAAAAGTGATCTAAAGAGTTGCGTAACATTTCCGGGGTAATTTCTTGAAATGTTCGGACAATGTTGCCTCGCATTTGTCCCAGAGTCTCTGGAATAGGATTATAACATCTATCTTTCATAAAAATTCCAAAGCTCAATTAAACATTGACGCCTCTTTCTAGATACTTACATAACAGCCTATCACTAAAAATCAAATAACTTTCTCATTTTTTATCTAAACTTCAACAAATTATGCATTTTCGGAAAGGGTAAAAGTTCAGATTTCAGATAGAATAAAAATATATAAGTATCACCAAATACAACCATGGACTTCATCAGAAGCACAGGCTTGCGGGGTGAATTGTAATCCCTAGGGGTGAGCCACAATAGACTCAACGGGGGTCGCAGTGGAGGTGGCGAGAAGGTCCCACTCACATAGAACCTAACCTAACTAACTATTTATGCGGTCCACTATGTCGTTAAAATTATTTACAGCGTTAGGTTGTGCCATGACTTATATTGTGTTTAGATGTCTAGAGTAGTATTTTATTTTCAATAGGTTTGTTTTCATTATAACCATTTGTTGAACAACACAAAAGTTTTATAGAAATGGTAATTGTGCAGAACAATGGCTTCTCGATTTTGTAGCAATCTATAGGAATTGCTACTCAATGAACTTGGCGAGAAAAATATAGTAACCTTACTGTGGATTCCAGGACACACTGGAGTAGAAAGAAATTATATAGCAGATGGACTAACAAAGAGGGGGACTGAAAGACCCTTTTGGGGGCCGGAAAACTTTTGCGGTATCAGCCCCAAATGTAATACTAGAAGAAATAGGTGAAGCCGGAGAAAAGAGAAGATTTGATCATTGGAAAGATCTAGTAGGGCTTAGACAATCAAAGGTTCTGATGGGTGACTACAACCCGTTGAGATCAAATGAATGTATAAGTCAAAGTAAAACTTCACTAAGAGTTTTAACAGGGATCCTAACGGGACATTGTCGCCTGAATGGGCACCTGAAAAAGCTCAAAATAGTAGAGAAAGAAGAATGTAGATTCTGTGGCACGAAAGAAGAATCCTCATACTTGCGAATTGCACAGCAATTCAGAATCCTATGATACAGCACCTAGAAGATTACTGGATAGAGGAGGGACATTTACCCAAGTTGAAGCCTGCAGATATCCTAAAATTCCTCAGGGAAATAGGACTGAAGGAGCTACTAGACTATGAGACGTTCCCCAGGAACTAAGTAGAAGTAAGATCTTATAGGTCTCAGTTAATGTCACCCCATCATATATATACATACATGAGTGACAAAGACCGTAGGATTTGGATCGGTTCGGGATCTTTTTTTATTGATATCAAATTCCAATACAATTTTACAAATTGGTTAACGGTTTGACATTAAATTTTTTAAGTTCAACAAAAAATATTAGGGTAATTAAGCGTGCATATCGTTTAGTTCAAAAATTATTTTGGTCATTCAAAATGAGTTTCGCATAAAGAATGTTGCTCCTTTAATAAAAATGTAATTAATAACGGCGGAATTTTTGTTTTAAAATAGGTTTTTTTGTAGATTAATAAATCATTTTAGTGGATTTCTTTTTCATTATTAATCGTTTCAGCTGAATCGATGCCAAGTATACTGGAAAAAATTGCTTATTGCAAAAATAATTTCAAAAATAACGTTTGAGTATTCCTGAAATTTCCGAAGAACTGAACACCTTCGTGAATAATAGCCATCATTATATGTTTGTTGGATAATATACTATTGTTTCACCAAGGATATGATCTTCTGTGAATGGACCTTTAAAAATTTTCCAGTCAAAATATTATTGATTGTCTAGTTGTAGAATTTTTTCGTAGCGTCAGATAGGGGCCAGAATTCTATAAAAACTTAATTATTCTTGATAAGGGTAGCTGGAACACTACGGAAACGTTGAATTAAAAATATAAAAAAACAAAAAGGGATACAATCAATAAAAGACAAGTGATAATGGAGTCATAATAATAATAATAATAATGCTTTATTCATCTATACTGATCACAATAATGATATAGGATATGTCAGTTTTATGACTATTGTGGGTTTATGTTGTTTATGTTGTTTATTTGTATATTTTGTATTTGGTGTTGTTATTTTGTAACTTTTGTTCTTTGCAGATAAACGTTATTATTATATAGTCACATACAACGTAGAGTACAAAACCAAAAACATACACATAAACAAAAACATGCATAATTAAAATCACATATTTAAAAAATCGCCTATGCTGTAGAAACATTCACTGATAAGATTTTTTTTTTACTTTTTGCTTAAACAAATTAAAATTATTTTCTTCTCTTATATAATCTGGTAGCTTGTTTATCGGTTACTCTAATGTTGCACTTACAAGATATTCAAAAATATAGATGTGAAAATCGTTCAATTACCTACCTAGACCAAATAATAACTTTAGTTTATGTTTCAGTATCTAAATTTTACCGACTACGGATCTGTTATCGTTTACTGTACAATGAGGGATTTATAAACGTTTATTATTTAATCCTTAAGGCCAGATGCCGGGTCAACGATATATTGTGAAATATTATTTACATTGTATATTCCTTCAAGTAAAATTGTATATTACAAACCAACATTTTTTACTGTCGTCGTAAGCGTTCATCCTGGAAGGGCCAACGACTCAAGTTGTTCAACGAGTGACAAAAGTTACATTTTTCTCGAGCCTTTAAAAATGCTTTGGACAAGTTTAAAACCATACTTTTTCTATTATATCATAACAAAATTTAAATAATGCAAAAAATCTTTATTGAATTTCACAACACAAATCTATAAATTCTATTAAATGTAAATTATTTTTGATTTCAATATTGATTAATTACAATATGTGAACAATTATTCAAAATTATAGGGGATTCACGGTCCCAATGTTTATGTGATGTAGATGATGCCTTGTTGGTTTTATTAACAAATTACATACCAGATGAAGATGCGCCGCAATTGTACCCCGACGTAGCTGTTGTTGCATTCTGTACAGAGTGTAAGATCTTGGTCTGTGTTTGATTTTTATTGCTACTTGATTCGTCCATATAATATTCCGCAACGTTACTAGACTTCCACCATCCGTGGCGTTTTAGTTTTCACAACACACATTACAACATGTAGTGTAAAATTGCATATTTTGTTTGGTCCACTTGTGCTGAGCAAGTCGCATAAAATTCTGATTTATTACCCGCACCGTTTGCGATTTTACGTTAGACATTAGTGAAATAATTTTCGTCTCCAAATTTTCCAAAAAAAATTTGCTTTTGTATGAATTCGCTATTATGCAGTTTTCGAAAAACATCAATTTTAATTTGCGAGTTTAATGATAATTAGAAAAAAAATTAATAAAATTAACTCACCATTCATAAGCCATTGTACGGACTTACCTGGAAAGAAAAAAATATTTAAAATATTTAATTTCATGTAATAAAGTTAAGTTTAAAACAACTATAAAAATAAAAATCTATTATTATTAGAAGAAGAGTTCCTTAACGTTTGCAACTTTCACTACAGATACGTCATATCACTAAAGATGAAGCTAGCTACTTTCTGATTTAGATGTTTTATGAATCAGTATCCAGTTACAAAAAGGCCATTCGAATTTAAAGTTTGAAGAACTGTCAAAGTCTATAATATATACGGGGTTCGGATAAAGTATGGAATCAAGTAAATATTTTTTAAACGAAAAGAACGATATTTATGAAAATTTGCAGGTAAGTGCAATGGTACAAAATGCATCTGATGTACGTTTTTTTGTTTAACCGGAAATGCCAACAACCCTATGTCAACACCCTATGTATTTTTACAGATTTTGAAAGAGCTTCTTATTTTAAATTCATACATACTGAGTTAGTGTAAAAAAATTTGTAAAAACGAGGAATAACTCACTGTTAGTTGTGCAATAGGTGTACATTTCATTATTTTAGAATAATGAGAAACAAAATATATTCCTCGTTTTTACAAATTTTTTTTCACTAAACTCAGTATGTATGATTTCAAAATAACAAGCTCTTTCAAAATCTGTAATAATAAATAGGGTGTCCCATTTAAATTAAAGAAGTTGATGGCATTTCCGGTTAAACCGGAAGTATATTATTAACAAAAAAATGTATATCAGATGCATTTTGTTCCATTGCACTTACCTGCCATTTTTCTTAAATATCGTTCTTTTCGTTTAAAAGATATTTACTTGGTTCCATACTTTATCCCAACCCCGTATATGAGTGTTTTGGTTTTGTTTACAATTTACTCGAGTTTGACGTTTCAATATTATGAGAAAATCGTGTTAATATTTTTTTAGTTAAGTTTAGTTAGTTTTTCTCCACAATTTTTGAAGTTGGAATACTGTCAATATTATATAAATCTTGTTTTGTATATCATACTGTAGGGACACAACAGTTACAACGCCTCGTAACATTTTTTAACTGTGCCTGCAGTGAAAGTTAAACGATGATTATGATTTGAGGCTGCTAGAAGAAAACTTATAATGGTAACGGTAAAATTTATAAAATAATGTAATAGCTGTAAAAATAAATCGGAAGTAAAAAACAACTCACTATAAAACCAATATGACATAAGCATAACCTATAAGTACTTCATCACATCATAATTGTGGTCCTATGTCATCCCTTATGTAGCTAACTTCTCTTTTAGTCTATGTACGTCACAGCATAAATGGCGGTTTATTTAAGTCGGCCAAAAGCTGAATTTTCAAATCGGCATAAAAACCTTGTGAGAATAAAAATATTAAAAATAATTGATTCCCCATTTTGATTTTGTCCACCACTAACTATTATAGACCAGGGTAGAAGCCTTTAAAAATAATAAAAAGTGAAAAAAATAATAGTAGGATGAAACCCATTTTAAAAGGAGGAGAATATTGTACAAGTCCTTGTTACTTATAAGTTCTTGTAATTTATGTATGTGGAATTACATTAAAAAAACAGGACCTAAATATAATAAGAAATAATTCAGCAAAAATTACAATTTTATTATTAATAACAGGCTTCACTTTCTCAACTTTTACTTGAAAACAACCAAATTGTGTTACATTGTTTAATATTCTCTTCACAGAGTGATAGGGTCGATCTGGATATCTTTTAGCAAATATACATGTTCTAGAAACAACTCTATTACTTTCACCATGTATTAAAAGCAAATTTAGACAATCTTCGTTTAATTCCAAACGAGTCATTTATATCACTATAACACGTGTCTTATGAAATCGCAAATGCAATATGGTCTCAAAGTTTCAAAAAAATCAAAGACATCGATTTTTTTCTGCTTGTTGAATCGGCCATTTACGAACGATGTCATGTGTGCTTCGATGTCAGAGCAGAATTGTCACAACTACAAACTATTTTTCATTTTCGTAGCAAAACTTTAAGACTTCCAGCATTACTGATACCAAAAGTAATATTTTGTATGTAAAATTTAAAGGTTTCAAAAATCTTACTGACCTTGACAAACATTAATAAATCAACTAAATTGTTTATTAGGAATACAACATACGTCTGTATCCTTATATCATAAAAAATAATTAAACAGTTGATAATTAGAGAGTAGAAACACTAATTGGCTATATAATGAGTAGCATTAGTTTATTTTGTTCTATAGACGACGTGTAATTATTTTATCAGTGTGGATCATCAAAGTTATACGATATTAACTATGAATATGACACATTTAGGCCCAGTTAAATTAAGCAGTGTTTAGAGCATGGAGACTAGATATATGGAGCACAAACTCTGTATATAAAAAGTATCCATGGCTAGGAGGAAAATTGGTGGCGCTAGTATAGCAAATGGGTCAAAAGTTTTTAGAGTAGGGACGACGTGGTAAATTATTTTTGGTTATTTAAATAGAGGGTTTGTTTATTTTCATTAGGTTACCTTTTATAATTGGTTTTAGCAAAGTATTTCGCGAAGCTGGTGTTATGTTTGGTTAGAGGTAAGTTTCTTCAATATCATTATACATGTATGTATGTATGGTGGGGTGACATTCACTGAGACCTAAAAGATCTATTGTGCCCCTTACTTCTACTTGTTCCTGAGGAACGTCACAGATACTAGTAGTTCCTTTAGTCCTATTTCCCTGAGAAATTTTAGGATACCTGCAGGCTTCAACTTAGGTAAATGTTCTTCTTCAATCCAATAATCTCCCAGATGCTGTGCCCTAGGATTCTGAGTATGTGGATGAAGGTTTCTTCTTCTTCCATGCCACGGAATCTACATTCTTCTTCCTCGGCCATTTTGAGCTTTTTCAGGTGCCCGTTCAAGCGGCAATGTCCCGTTAGGATCCCTGTTAAAACTCTTAGTGCAGTTTTACTTTGACTTTTGCATTAATTTGATCTCAACGGGTTGTAGACACCCATCACAATTTTTGATTGTCCAAGCCCTACCAGATCTTTCCAATATCTTCTCTTTTCTTCGTCTTTGCCTATTTCTTCCAATATTACATTCCGGTCCCCAAAAGCAATGAAAAAAATTACACTTCTACATATTATGTGAATAATTGCACAAATATGTACCCATAAATCACTGATTATTTATGTGCCCGAAAGAGTAAAAGTCTTGTTATTGTATTTTTAATCTTGGTCTTGCGAAAAAGCAAGACCAATTCTGCTCATCACTAATATTATTGAGATGTTACTTTTGCTATAATTTTATTTATTTATACCTACTTAACAGGTTATTTACGATGTGTCGGCCACAAAAAAATGTTTAACAAATAGTCGCATCGTCTGATGGATTTAAGCGTCTGGGATCTCTTAACGTTTAATAGAAAAAAAAATTAAATAAAATCGACTTGACGAATGAGAAAAGAAATGTTTTGAGACGCATCATTCTTTTCTAGTAAAAGGACAGTAATATGTGTATATTCTTAAATCATATTTCTGAAAATATTGGGTAGATGTGAGTGGGTGAGGTAATAACTTGTGCCATTTTATGGACTATGGAAATTATATCTTTCTATTTCAGTTATATGAACAACTTTTCTGAAAACACTATGCTACGTTAGATTACTTTGAAGATGTTTGAATTAACAAACCAAGTGAAAATATAGAAAAATCATACATCCTTGAGCAAATTAGAAAACTTTCCATAATCTAATAGTAGCTCCTATTTCCCCGAGGAATTTTAGGATATCTGCATGCAGGCTTCAGCTTAGGTAATTGTACCTCTTTTATCAAAAGGATTCTGAATTGCTGAGCAATTCGCAAGTATGTGGATGGAGGTTTCTTATTCGATGCCACAGAATCTACATTCTTCTTCCTCCACTATTTTGGGTCCTACCAAATTTTATTTTTTTGCAAAATGTTAGTTTTAAAGAGCACTATTAAGTTCTGCAACTGCAAATCGAATGCTATAAAAAATAAAAAAGTTATTATCAAAAAACCAGTCTGTAAATTTTGCATTATTTCGCAATGCATTTTTCGACGCTAAAATTATATATAATCAATGTAAATCATTAATAAGATTATAGTACAAGTCTTCACAAATAAAATAAGCTTCCGATGAACTTTGTAGGACCACCGCAAGGACAGGAAGAGCCCATTTACCTAAAAACTTTTTTTTCGCAAAATTGTAATAACTCAAGAAATTTTTTCAATTTTCGAAAAAAGCATGATTTTCGGCTTACTTACATCTACATTTTTTTAAAGTTTTAAGTGGATTGATTAAAAAATGAATTTTTTATTACAAAAAATAAAAAACACTATTTTCGGTTGGTTTTCCCGTTTTTCTCGGAAAATTATGGACCGATTTTCATAAACCAAAGATTAAATGATAGGTATTTTTAATATCTACAACTTTTTAATTTATATTTTTCTTTTAGGAGTTGTAGTTTTTTTTTAAATGCAAAAAACCGTTTTTTGCACTTTTGCGAATTTTTTTGCACATGTTCACGATTGAATTTGCTAGTGCACTAAACGCTATCTTTTTTGAAATCTCACGACCTATATGCCCATATTTTTTTTGCTGTTTACAATTTGTTCCACTTTAACATAGGGGCTCCAACAGATTGATTGGACTAATTCAAATAATTCAGTTAATGCGCTAAAATCAACTAGTTTACCCCCATCCACCAAACACAAATGTGATTTCCTCTAGGAACATTGGTAAGATGTTAATTTTAATAAAATAAGCATGCGGCAATAACCAACACTTTATATTATTTTGTAGAATATTTGCAATTCGCCCATTTTACGAATTCTAATAATTCACGGTACATAATTCAAAATTGCCTATAACTATACCATTTCTTCTTTATTAAATAATCACGCAACCTTCAACTCGTAATGATGATGAAAAATGATAATGATGAATAAGAATGATCTCATTTCCACTTGGATTCTTCCTTATGTGTTAAGCTTTTGCAAATAAGGTCAGATATCTCAATTACTTAGATCAAGATAGTGATTCATTTTTATTAAATAAAAACCATATGCTGCTTATTTTGGAACGCCTGTTGAATGTTTTTTTGGGATTTAAGTGGAATCTAAGATTACAAATCTAACCATATCTAAATATTCGATCTGCACAACAATGTATTGTAATGCTTTTCTTATTTATTTAAATAGTTTTTTACGGGTGGGCTAATTACTATTGATTTATTTATACAGGGTTGGGATAAAGTATGGAACCAAGTAAATACCTTTTAAGCGAAAGGAACGATATTTATGAGAATTCGCAGGTAAGCGCAATGGAACAAAATGCATCTGATGTACATTTTTTTGTTAATAATATACTTCCGGTTTTTGAGAGAGCTTGTTATTTTGAATTCATACATACTGAGTTTAGTGTAAAAAAATTTGTAAAAACGAGCCCCTCCTTTGAGTTTTTTGCTTAGAGCAAAAAACTATTTCTAGATAAACTAATTGATGTTGGTTGTATGCATAGTAATAAATAAACGAGTACTGTTTAGTACGTCTTTTGTTCTCCAAGTGTCAAATTCTAATTGACGGAAATAAATTTTACAATTTAGAATGGTTCAATAAAGTGAAAAAGAGCGTATTGAAATTTTAATGATGATCGGTTATGGTGATCGTGTTAGAACTCATGAAGAAGTGTGTCATATTTTTAATAATTTGCATCTGGAGAGAAATCCTATATCACGCTCAACAGTAACTAAAACATTACGTTTTAATACAACTGGGATGGTAAATATTTGCTAAAACCTAGAAGACCGCGGACTGCAACGATTTAGAAGAATCACCTCAAGCTTCCACCACAAATTTGGCACTAAACCATGGTATCAGTCGACGTTCTGTAGGAAAGATATTAAAAAGTGAAAAGTATCATCCGTATAAGGTACAGTTGGTTCAAGAATTGTCATCAGACGATGATTTTGACCGACGGCTGGAATTTTGCGAACGGCTAATGGACATCTGTAATGTCGACGACAATTTTGCTTCCAACATAGTTTTTTCCGATGAGGCAACTTTTTGTTTAAATGGAACAGTTAATCGCCATAACTCAAGGTATTGGTCAAATGAGAATCCTCATTGGGTTCATGAAGCACATACCCAGCATCCACAAGTTAAATGTTTGGATGGGAATTGTCGAAAATAGGCTTATAGGCCCATTTTTCATCGACGGAAGCTTGAATGGTGACAAGTAGGTATTTGGATCTACTAAATAACGAAATTATTCCTGCACTTCAACAGAATGGGCAATTTCCACAAAATGTTTGGTTTCAACAAGATGGAGCACCTCCCCACTATGATAGACGGGTTAGGGATTTTCTGGATGCGAATTTTCCAAATCGATGGATTGGACGTAGAGGATTCATAGAGTGGCCTGCTCGTTCTCCGGATCTTAGCCCGTTAGATTTTTTTCTTTGGGGTTATCTAAAATCAAGTGTTTACGTTAGACGACCAACAAACTTACAGGAATTGGGACAAAGAATTATTGATGAATGTGAACTAATACGTGGAGAAGTCTTGGAAAGAGTGACTCAAGAATTTGTTAATAGGATGGCATATTGTCAGCAAGTAAACGGCGAGCATTTTGAACATTTGAAGTAATTTTGTTTCTCATTATTCTAAAATAATGAAATGGACACCTGTTGTACAACTAACTCTTCTGGAGCTTGCGACGCAGCTTGCAAGCACAGCGTAGAGTATTTGAAATTGGAAGGTTTGTTTCCACAGAAAATCTCGACAAATAATAGACAGTTTTCAAACTAATGTTAAAACGCATGTCTGTTTCTGATCGATTCGGAACAGTTAGTATGAACAGTTGACAATTGAAAATATATGGGCTAGCCTAGCAAGTAGGTGATCTGTAGCAAGAAAGGGAATATAACCTCAATTAACTACAAATTTTGTTTACGAGTTCTGAATCATCAGATGTCTCAAAATCACTCATTGTTAAATGTAAACTCTATCTAAAATAACGAAAGCCGAGAAAATAAACTCCAACAAACAATCACAACACGAATATGACAAATGTCAAAAGTTATTTGATGTTAAAAAAACACAGCGCATGATCCGGATATATTACTTGTAAAAGATCCGCAACAGCTTGCAGACTATCCACAAAACGCGTGTGATCACAGTACCGCGGATTTCCAATTAATTAGAAATCTTTGTAGGAACGCTTTCGAGGCTTTGCGCCGAATCCGGATTGTCAAGGACTGTCTGTGATGCTTGTGAGAACAAACCTGGAGTCTTTTACGCTGATATTATTTCAGTTTTACTCGTACAAAAAAATTGTAGGCAATAAAATTGCAGGAAATCTTTTGATAAAAGTAGATTGTAAGATTTTTTTCCACAACCTCAAGTTTTCAAAAATTCTTAAGAAATTTTAAATTTTGTTTCTTTCAGCGGCAAGTATTGATGACAAAATCAATGTGAAAATATAAGGATATACATATATAAGAAATGTTTCTGAAAAATCTGGTGTTTTTAAATTTTGAAAATTGCGAAAACCGACTTTATATAATATATTTTTTTCAATCGCTGTTCATTTCATGAACATTAACAATTTTGAGATGCGGTTTGTTGCAATTGACAGAGTAAAACTTGTAGCTAAACTACAACTTGTAGTTTCATAGACTAAATTGGCAAAATGTCCAAAATTTTGTAGACTTCTTAAACCGAATTGTTACTATGGATGAGACTTGGGTACATTTCTACGATCCAGAAACAAAGCAACAATCGATGGAATGGCGACACTCTGGTTCTCCAAGACCTAAGAAGTTTCGTGTCCAAAAATCTGCTTCAGTTTTTTGGGATTGCCATGGAGTAATCATGATTGATTTTTTGGATAAGGGTAGAACAATAATTGGAGATTACTATTCGACATTACTGACCACTCTACGGGAAAAAATTAAAGAGAAAAGACGCAGAAAGCTATCCTGTTTTTGCAGGACAACGCCCCTGCACACAAATCTCATGTTGCCATGCAAAAAATTCGTGATTTAGGGTTTGAATTACTGGAACACCCCCCTTATTCACCAGATTTGGCTCCGTCCGACTATCATCTCTTTCCTCAACTGAAAAAAGTTTAAAAGGCCGTACATTTTTTTTTGAAAGGTCTAGAGACGTTGTGTAATAAAATATTTTGACATTGAAATTTTGTTTGGTTCTATAGTAGGCTAAGAATTTTTCAATATATCCTCGTAAATGGTCCGGCCAGCGTATTTAGATTTTTTGAAAAATAGTATTATACCTGACTTGGCCCGGTTACTTCCAAATCCAAGCAATTATTTTCAACTACATTTTAATATAGAGGTTTCATTACTCGAAACAAACAACAATATTTGGCTGCAACAAGATGGTGTTCCAACTCATTAGGCGCGTTTGGTGAGGCAATACCTAAATAATGTATTCCCAGAAGGTAGATTGGAAGTCGTGGTTTAATCGAATGGCCCCCGCGATCACCCGACTATTTCCTGTAGGGTCACTTAGAAAACATCGTTTATAAAACAAAACCTGCATATATCAAGGAATTAAAAGATAAGCAGAATTGAGCAGTCAGGGATGTTACACAATGTATTGCAAAGTTTTAAAAAACGCGTGGCTTTTATTGAAGTAAACGGACAACATTTTGAGCAACTGCTGTAAGAAAATTTACTGTAAACTAAAATTCCTAATTTTTCTACTACTGAAAATCTAACATGAAACAAACATTTAAACATTTGATTTCAGTTGATATAGGTTTTCTGCGCCATGATAAGGATAATTCTGCTCCGGTTTAAACTTTTTATTAATTTACTGACAGTAGCTTTGTTATGATATTTCTATTAGGATATAAGTTATTGAAATTTATTCAATCATAGCCATCTAAATGTATTATTTTAACTAACAGTATCGGCAGCATCGCAAGATCTTTGCACACCAAAATCTATGAAAATCGTCCGATCCGTTTCCAAAAGAATTGAGGCGTTCCATACTCAAAACTCACTCTGTATAAATGGTCTACTTTCGGATTACCTCGGCTATAAAAATGTCGTAGTTTCAAGGGACAATAGTTGATATTTTGTAATTGTGACACCCTGTATATTAGGAGATATTCTAAAAAGCACATAGCACGGGTGCACAATAAAACCGGCATAACTAAAAAAAAATTTGTTTTTTGATCCCAAACGTATCAGAAAAGTTTATACTATTATGGAAAAGAGAAAAAAGCGGCACTAGTTGAAAATTAATAGAAACCACGAGAAATCACTAGTGTCGCTTTGAATCCAGCCAATAATTGCAATACTTTATCCGGAAGAGTGTCACATTTTTGTAGGCTCGTGGCCCTTGTCGAAGATCGTGCTACAGTTTTTGTGCAAGAGTGACATAAAAAACAGTACCAAAGTTTAATTTTATTTTTTGCAAACATTGACTTGAGTTTAGTGAGATTTAATGTTTTTTTTTCGTATAGATATATTTTTGTTAAAGAACTTGTGTTACGAGTTAAGACTGCAATAATACATTTTGTTTAAAAGTATTAAAAGTTAACATTTTTTATAGGAAATGGAACTTTTATTGCATAATTTTTACCCAGGAACAGTTATACTTCTACTACTTCTAGGAAACTGGCATAACTCAAAATTGATGTGAAATAATCCCTAATTTTCAATTTCGAAATTAAATTCAACTCCAAAAACTATTAAAAACTAAGGTACAATATTTATTTAGAGTACTAAAACTAGAAAATGCTAAATATTATCTCTAATTTCTACAAATTTTTTACTGACACTAAACCTACACTTTTAAATGATACCTTAAAGTTTAAAATTGGTAAACGAAGAGCGTTAGGAAGATATAAGCTTTTAAAAAGAGTCAGAATATAATGAGACACAAAATATTTGGAAAAAATAGGTAAAGAGCACTGCAAAAATTATATTAAATAGAACATGAAATATTATACGATGTAAAAATGGAAAAAAGAAAAGAAAATCTATTACCGACTGTAATTTAATTGATATATTTAACTAAAAATAATATATAATTTACTTACATGCACGGAAATGGATAAAAGTAAAATCCTTTATAAACAACACTCTCAATAACAACCAAAACGAAACTGGTAAAATAAGATTTTTTCTCGCCGAAAGTGAAAATTCAACTGTAAATACAATCTGCTGAATCGCTTCTTCCCAAACCAACTTTCTGTTTCGAATCGACTACCTCCGTAACGCTTTGTACACAAAGACTGCTAAATAATTTATTTTTAATATAAAACACTATAAAGAAATAAATGAAGGTGACTGAATTTCCGTGGAGTAAACCAGAACACGCTGTTGATGCCACATTGTCTATGCCAAACGCGGTAAACATTTGTTTTAATATGTAGGTTAAGATTACCAGGTAGCTGCAAAATGTTCACTGTAAATATTATTTTTGTTTTAAAATGCTTAGTAGTCAAATTTTTGGAACTTTCTATTGATATTTTGAAAAACAAAATAGCCGAATCTATCCTAATTTTTTTTAAATTGACGTTTACAAGCCTAGAAGTGTAATAAATTCGAGAAAACAAAAAATACTACCAAAACACCTTTTCAAATATAAACCTAACCAATGCGCTTTAATTTTCCGAGAAGTATTGTAAAGCTTGGAAATTTACAATTACAAGCATTTAATGAGGTCACTGAACATATACAGTGGTAGCGTTCATCCCAACGTAGCGCTACCGGTGCGATAATCAAATCCATACTGAACTCGTGTTTGTATTTGTATCTTAATAATAAATGAACACCACTAGGAACTATTAAACTAAATTGAAATTGAAGATGAATAAACAATTATTGAAGGTATATCAAATAAAATTAGGTTATGTTGTTATATAACAAACCCTACAAAATTCAAATAAAACAGAACACAGAGCCAGGTGCTGCAAATGCAATACGCATATATACAGATGGTTCAAAAATGAAAGAAGGCTCAGGATGTGGAGTTTACTCAAGAGCACTAAGCCTAAAGATGAAGTGGGGAATGGGAAACAATACCAGCGTAGTTCAAACAGAACTGGCTGGTATCTCAATTGCCACAAAAGAACTAACCAGAAGAGGAATTTCTGGCAAAAACATAATAATCTGCACTGATAGTAGACAAGCCCTATTAGCCTTAAACAGACAACGTGTTATATCGAGGCTAGTACTAGAGTGCCATCAAGATTTAGCTGACGCCTCGGCAGATAACAATATTATCCTGAGGTGGGTTAAAGGGCACGACAGGAGTAAAGGAAATCGCATTGCTGATTCTTTAGCCAGGGAAGCCGCTGGACTAAAAATTCTAGCACCCAGTGACACCTACGGCCTAACGACTTCGACAATTGCGGAACTAGCCAAACGCTACACCCATACTCAATCCCTTGAGAGATGGGATGGAATCAAAGGATGCAATCTTGCCAGGATCACCCTGGGCGACCCTGGGAAGCTGGAGCCGAAGAAATATTTGGCGATGACCAGGAGATACCTACGTTTAACAGTAGGATTTCTGACTGGTCACTGTCAACTAGGGAAACACCTCCATACTATGGGGCTAGTGGACACACCTCTATGCAGGATGTGTGAACAGGAAGATGAAACTGTCAGGCATGTCTTATGCGAGTGTCCGGAGTTATCGTCAATAAGAGAGTGTGTGTTCGGTGAGTCTTGGCCTACACCTGCCGATATAAAGGAGATGTCTCCTAGTGACCTGTCCACCTTCCTGAGAAGGACAGGATGGACAATGACCTAGGAAGACAACTCCTCGGGAGGATGCACAATGGGTCACATGTGGCCTAAGTGCTGTGAGCCTACACTCACCCTCCCTACTCTACAGATACAGATCAAGATGATCACGTTCAGCAGAATTAACACTGGACGAGTTATGTGAATCACGTAAAAATCAAACCAACGTTACCTTATGACAACGGTTCCCAAACAATAGGAAAATATAACAAAAAAACTTTAACGTTTAATTAAAAAATTCATGTGAAACGTCAAATTATAATCAAGTGACGGATGGTAAAAACCTTAAAAAATCGTGGAGTTATGAATTTTCCGCCCTTGGGCGGCTAAACAATAGGTTTGCTCCCAAAGCGAGTTCCAAACATTATCTGATGCAATTCATATGATTGGTTTTCCGGTAAGGTAGGCAAAAAAATTGTATCGGAACAGCAATTAAAATCTTTTTAAAAACGAATCATTTACCCATCCTTGTAAAAGTTTTCCATCCAATTATTTTATATATCTCTAAACAAGTGTGTGTTTATATTACACAATTAAATTCGCAAATTGCGACATAAAACTTAAAAAATCTTATAAGCCTGATACAAAATTTGTAATTTGTTTTGCTCTATAAGTTTTGTTTAGGATTTCATTTTTTCCCAAAAACAATTATTTATTATTGCTTTTATAGTAAAACGAATTCTAAAGTATGTTATTGCGATAATCTGGTATAGTTTTTAACGATTTTAAATAGCTGTTCATGTTTTCATTTTTATATTGTATGTGGATTTGTTTTATACTTTTTATATTTTTATATTTTTGACGAATTACAAATATTTTATTTATATAATATAGTGAAAGGTATTCGAATCAATGATTCTAATTTGATGTTCCCAATTAAAGACCAGAACAGCATCGAGTTTATCATATTAATTTTTTTTGTATTCTTATCTAAAAAGTTCAATAAAAAATAAAAATTTTCAATACAAAGGGGTTCCAGCAGGTCAATTTTTGAAAAAGTTATAGCTACTTGATAAAAAAATCCATTTTTTTTTAAATTTTTTAGGGTTGAGTAAAAAAATTCTGTCGGGGTCAAAAGTGGTGTATTGAAACGGGAATGGTTTTAAATTGGTTACAAAATCTACTTGAAATGGCACAAAAAGTGTTTCACTCGGCAGTAGAACTAAGTAACGTTCACCCGAAATTTAACTGGACATTGCAAGTTAAAAAAATGTTTGCTTTTTGTGATTCACTTTATTATTGGGATAATCTATCCGCTACACTTTTGAGACGCAACCAATATCTGATTCTATCTCGCATGTTTCAGGCACTAGGTGAAGAATATTTAGCTTTTATGAGTCGAAGCTCATATTTAACATTATATAGTTCACTTAAGCTAGTTAGGAGCTCTCTAAACTATTTAAGGTTGAAACTTTCCTTACGTGTAACGCGTATTATTGCTCAACTGAGGATGTCAAATACATACGAGTTGAAATTTACCTTAAGTGGTTCAACTTACGCGATAAACCCTAAGCAGGCATGTATACGATTTGCAATATGAAAAAACCAGAAACGCTTCACCGTTTTTTATTCGAGTGTCCTATAGACACAGCAATAAAGCATAAAATTGAATGTATACATAGCAAATATCTTAAAGTTGCGTTCTTTTATATTCAATGAGTAAAATATAATCATCATTTTTCCTTTCTTTTTTGTTGTAATTTGTGATACTGAGTTTTTTATTTGTTTTTTATATTATTGGAATGTACATATGATAATTTCAATAATTTTTTCTTCATTTTTCTTCATTGTTTGTTTTTCTTTTATTTTCTATACTATGTACCTACAGGGTGTACCAATCTTACGACAAACTTCGGTATATGAGAGATATCAAAAAATGTTATCCACAGAAATAGTAGATATGTTTAAGGTCCATATTTTGAAATTATATCGAACTATACAGAGTGCTGCATAACTCCTTTATACTTTAACCAAAGTCAGTGTGATGACCATAAAATAAAGCAATGTTGTCAGATATATTTTCTAAAATTGTTAGGCTCGCTACACAAATGTTCCTCTTACTTCAGTAAACTGTTAGTTCGTGGTGTTATAAGAAAGCTAGGTTGGAAATATTTAAAAAAAAATACATAATGTAAATTTATCCACTTTTTATATGTTACAATATTTAAGAAAATTTTGAAGAGTAGTAACACCTGCAGTAAAGACTTCGAAACAACCAGTCATCAACTGCAGTATTCACCGTAATATAACGATATAACCGAAGTATAATCCGTTGGACGTTTTTGCAGAAAAAATTCTACGTTGAATGTAACAAAAAATTCTAAATAATAATAAATTTTAATAAACAATTTATTCTAAACAAAACAAGTCACCAAAAGTATAATCCTAACTGTAATATAAAACTAAATGTTCAAAGTGTTCACCGTTAACATCAACGTAATGCTGTAAGAGGGGGCCCAACTGATTGGCCAGCTCGGTCTCCCAATTTAACAAAAGTGTATTTATTTTTTGGGGTCTTATAAAAAATGAGTTTATTAAACTCCCCCGGCTATTAGAGATGACATGAAAGAGAGAATCAGTGCGGCATTTTGATCTGTTATCGTTGATATGCTGAGAAATGTTAGTCAATCATTTGAACTAAGACTGCAGTGTTGCATTGATGTTAGCGGTGAACACTTTGAACCTTTAGTTTAATATTACGGTTAGGGTTATAGTTTTGGTGACTTGTTTTGTTTAGAATAAATAGTTTATTAAAATTTATTATTGTTAAGGATTTTTTGTTACATTCAACGTTTATTGCTTTCACAAAAGAGGTCAATAATTATAATTTGCAATAAATATTACAAAATATCTCTGTTTTTATAAACTTTGGGTAAAGGGAATGCTTGACAAAAAATAAAGTTACATAATCGAAGATTCTATTTTTGCTATAAAATACAGGATGTTCCATTTGGAAGAAGAAAGAAAATGACAGGTTCGAGTTTCCGTCCACCCTGTATACAAAAAAGAAAATAATTAAAATTTAATAGAATACGGTGATATTGCATACGAAACTCTGTTAGGCAAAATAGATTTGTTTTCTTCAACGTACAAAAAGCTACAGAGCGTTGAATTACCTACCATTTTCACATAAACGTGTCCATAGCTTTTGAAGGACTCTGTATAACGTAGCAAAACCTCATATCAAAAGCTTCAAAAAAATGTGAGCAATCCGAATTCGGTATAACATACAGGGGTTCTCATTTAAAAAATAATATGTTTGGTTTGTAACGGAGTTATGCAGCACTCTGTATAGCTCGATATAATTTCAAAATATGGACCTTTAAGACATCTACTATTTTTGTTGATAACATTTTTTAATATCTCTTAATATAATCCATATACCGAAGTTTGTCGTAGATTGGTACACCCTGTATACTCACGGATAAAAAGACCAAACCCTTGCTTTAACATGTATGTGTTTCAGAAGCAATAAAGTAATATAACCGAAATTCAAGTCATTAAAAAATTGTGACAAATTATAGCTATTTGATAAAAAAGCAATTTTTTTGAAAAATTCATAACTTTTTTAGGGTTGAGTAAAAAAATTTGAAAAATTCTGAGAGCCGTTTTTTATTGGGTAGAAAAAGATGAACAACATTCAGCCAAATCGAAAAGTGTCAATTTGGTATGAATTACACCGTATTTTGAAAAATAATCGAAATTCAAGTCATTAAAATATTGTGACTATTTGAATTATTCAACTTTTATAATTATTAAAAGCTTTTACATGTATCAGAGCATAATTCTAAATGACACCATATACAATACTAATTTAAAAACAAATAATATTACGTTAATATCTCTTTACTACTTACTTTGTTTTTTAGTAAACATTAATAACGCAAAATGTCATAATATATTATCAACCTTGGGACAGCGAGGTAAAATTAATATTTTCTTTTAAAACCTTGATTTATTTATTAAAAAATTACAAGTAATTCACCCACATATTAGACATATTTATTCAAAAACAAGGCTTTCATTAAAATAATTGAAAGTTTTGTATATATGCATACAAGTTTCATTTCATAAATTTATATTACAGATGTTCTTACGCCTACGACATCCAGAAAGGGTACCCCCCGTTAAGATAGTCGAAATGCCCCTGTTCCGGGATTGAAAAATGAGGTTTGGGAGTCTATTCTACATCTATAAAGATAAAGTTTGCCGCCAACCGGACCTACCTAGACCCCTCCTACGCCATTATATAGCTGAAAAACGGTTGATATCGTTTTTATTTTTTTTCTCCTCAACTAAAAAAGCTAGCGATACGCGCTTGGTGGCATCTTTTTCTGTATAGAGCCTACTTTTCTGTGAATTTTTTTCAAGGTCATATATATAGTTCTTCTAGTATAAAAACCGATTTTTATTTTTTAAATCACTATATCTTTTTTCAGAAGGGGGCTTCAGGGCTGGAATTTTCTTCAAATCTTTGTTTTCTCTTGAACAATAAAAAAAATGTTATCCGAACCGTATTTTCATTGGCGCCATGCTCAAATATTCAAAAAATCCTTTTTTTTAGCAGTTTTTCGTTTCTAGCACGTTTTAGGCTGATTCTATGAAAAAACTAATAGTACCGTCGTATTCTACGCAAAAAAATACATCGAAAACATGTATCATACTTTTGTTTTTATCACTATTATATCAGGAGAAATCAGCGTTCGAACCTGTGCCTTTATTTACCCATATGCAACACTTAGAAAATCACGTATATTAAGTTACGGGGGCCATTTTGGAGGGCACGTTCCGGACCCGGTTTATAATTTGTTGCTATTTTGTTGCTAGTTTGTTACTAAATAATTGATTTTGTTGCTCCACCCGTTGCCGAGAAACGCGTGGTCCCCTACCGTAATATTAACTTAGGGTGGCCAAGTGCAATATCTCGGTAACGGAGGAAGCTAGCGATACGAGCCTGGTGGCATATTTTGTTGCTAATTTGTGGCAAGGTGGCTTTACCAAAAAATTCCAAAAACCACCCCTACATGTCAAACTCACCCTCGCGCAGTATTAAGTTACGGTGCCCAATTGCTATATCTCGGGAGCCAGACGAGCTAGCGACAGGAACCAGGCGGCATATTTTGTTGCTAATTTGTTGCTTTAAGGTGGATTTACCAAAAAATTCCAAAAACCTTCCCTACATGTCAAACTCACCCTCGCGCAGTATTAAGTTACGGTGGCCAACTGCGATATCTCGGGGAGTCAGACGTGCTAGCGACACGAACCAGGCGGCATATTTTGTTGCTTTAAGGTGGCTTTACCGAAAAATTCCAAAAACCACCCCTACATGTCAAATTCACCTCCGTGACTACTTGCAGTAGCTCGGGAGCATGACGAGCAGCGACACGAACCAGCCGGCATATTTTCTTGCGAATTTTTTTATATTCATTTTTGAAAATTGCAGAGAATACAGCTTTAGAATTAAAAAAAAATCCTAGATCACATATACGAAAGCGAAATTTATTTTTTGATGAAAAAAATAGTAATAGTTTTGAAAAAATACAACGTTAACTATTACGTAGTGGAAATTTTATATTATTTTGAAAATGAATATATGATGAGTATTTGATAAGGAAATGGTTTTTTTAGCGAGTTTGACTCGAAGGGGTTGTTTTTAAAATCTCTCGATAAAGCCGTTTTATAGCAACTATATAGCACCAAAATATACCGTGGAGATCGTTGGACCAAGTAATTGTAGGCGTAAGATATAGCAAAAGGCTGCCGCAACTTAAGATCACAGTAGCGGGGTTCACATTGAGGCATCTTGAAGCAACAAATGGGCAACAAAATATGCCGCAAAGCTTGTTTGGGCAACTAATTTTAGTCTCGAGAGAAAGCAAATGGCTGCCGCAGCTTAATATCGCAGTAGGGTAGGACATTATTTGAAGATTTTTCAATTATACCATCGTAAAGCAATAAATTCGCAAGAAAATATGCCGGCTGGTTCGTGTCGCTGCTCGTCATGCTCCCGAGCTTCTGCAAGTAGTCACGGAGGTGAATTTGACATGTGAGGATGGGTTTTGGAATTTTTCGGTAAAGCCACCTTAAAGCAACAAAATAGCAACAAAATATGCCGCCTAGTTCGTGTCGCTAGCACGTCTGACTCCCGAGATATCGCAGTTGGCCACCATAACTTAATACTGCGCGAGGGTGTTTGACATGTAGGGGTGGTTTTTGGAATTTTTTGGTAAAGCCACCTTAAAGCAACAAATTAGCAACAAAATATGCCACCAGGCTCGTATCGCTAGCTTCCCCGTTACCGAGATATTGTACTTGGCCACCCTAGTTAATATTACGGTAGGGGACCACGCGTTTCTCGGCAACGGGTGGAGCAAGAAAATCAATTATTTAGTAACAAATTAGCAACAAAATAGCAACAAATTATGAGCCGGGTCCGGAACGTGCCCTCCAAAATGGCCCCCGTAACTTAATATACGTGATTTTGTAAGTGTTGCATATGGGTAAATAAAGACACAGGTTCGAACGCTGATTTCTCCTGATATAATAGTGATAAAAACAAAAGTATGATACATGTTTTCGATGTATTTTTTTACGTAGAATACGACGGTAGTATTAGTTTTTTCATAGAATCAGCCTAAAACGTGCTAGAAACGAAAAACTGATAAAAAAAGGATTTTTTGAATTTTTGAGCATGGCGCCAATGAAGATACGGTTCGGATAACATTTTTTTTTATTGTTCAAGAGAAAACAAAGATTTGAAAAAAAATTCCAGCCCTGAAGCCCCCTTTTGAAAAAAGATATAGTGATTTAAAAAATAAAAATCGGTTTTTATACTAGAAGAACTATATATATGACCTTGAAAAAAATTCACAGAAAAGTAGGCTCTATACAGAAAAAGATGCCACCAAGCGCGTATCGCTAGCTTTTTTAGTTGAGGAGAAAAAAAATAAAAACGATATCAACCGTTTTTCAGCTATATAATGGCGTAGGAGGGGTCTAGGTAGGCCCGGTTGGCGGCAAACTTTATCTTTATAGATGTAGAATAGACTCCCAAACCTCATTTTTCAATCCCGGGACAGGGGCATTTCGACTATCTTAACGGGGGGTACCCTTTATAGAAACATAATTTTTGTTGCTGCTTGCAGTACAAGAGAATACAGAGTGGGAGAAATATCGCTTTACCGAAAATAACGTTTGATTAAATCACATCGTATGGTCAAAATCAGACGACCATACCACCGTCAAGTCTTCAAGATATTATTTTGAAACAGTTGAAATTGCGAAGTTACCGCTCAAAACTTATGTATGCTCTATATAGCTGCGTCCTCACCGAGTCGACACTATGGATCGACTCTGTCTATTGACAGTGTTGACTTGGTGTGTACGTTGCAATCGACGGTGTCGATCGACAAAATAAATCGATCGACATGTCGAATTGTTTTCCATCGACTGTCGGTAAACATGAAAGAGCGGTCGATCGACTTTAGCGTGTGGACGTGTTTTCGGCGTTCGACATTCGACAAGTTGAGTACTGAGAGCCCTTTTATGCAAGCGTTTTGTGTCGTCCGACGTACGGCGTTAAATTATCGTCCAGTTTCTAAACCCATTGGAGCAAATGTGTTTATTTATACGGTGCCGTCGCGTTTTGCTGGCGGAACGTTTTCTAAATCATGCCGTCGTGTTCTAGAGAACGCTGCGTCAAATTTGTCGCTACTATTCATCTAAGTACATTTCGTAGAATAGGGCTATTTATAGAAACAGAAGTACCAGTACCAGTTGTAGGCCATCAACAGTGACGGATCTTGGTAAATTAAACTGACAATTTTTAAGTAAGTTCTTGTTAGAATGGAAGAAAACTTTACTACCGAAATTTTGATTGATGCAATAAACAAAAAGAAATTTGGTTTTTACTAGACCTTTAAAAAACCCTTTTTTTGACCTTTTAGAAATTTTCAAGAATACTAAAAATTGAAATTTTCCAAAATCCAAGGTTCACACGATAAAGAGAGATTTCAAAGAAATTGGTGGGGTAGAACGTGATATATCATGTCAATCGGTTCAAAAAAAGTAATTTCGAGAAAAACACGCTAGAAGTTTAAGAAACAACTCCAGTAGAACAACTCGGATAATGATATTAATTTAATACTCACTTTGGATTAATCGGCGATCCCAGATCCATACAATGGGCCTTCTTCTACTTCATATGCAATTTCTTTCGAAGTTCTTTCTGTTAACCGAACAGTTCTGCCTTCTTTTGAAGCAGCAGAAGCTCGCAGTTCAGAACTTCGTTACGTCTGACAGCTTAGATGCCGCGTCACAAAATCCACTTTATCTCAGAAAATAATTCGAATTTTGAAAAATCCGTTAAGGTCTAAACTTTGAAAATATGCAAAAAAATCAATTTTTTTAAATTGCTAGACCAGAATGCCCCCATAAGCCAATCACAAGATAGGTCATTATTTGGTCTAGCCAAAATATTGAACATCAGGTAGGCATCACTTCAAATGTCAATCTGACGATGATATGTCAATATCGAAATAATTATCAATATATTTTCATAATTTTTTCATTAAAAAGTGGAATTAATTAGAAAGAGTCAGTTTCATTTATAACATTAATATGAGTAGATTCGACAAAGTAAGAGTCCAAACAGTAAATTCAAAAACATAAATAGAAAATCAAAACCTTGCAAAAGTACGAATCATAATGCCTAACAACAACATATTTCAACGAGGACAAATCTTTCCGGTTAGTGACTCAAAATATTCGCATCAACAAAGTGATTTACATAGTAATATATCTAAATCGAAGCCGTTAAGCGCCAATAATTAAACGGACGGTGATAAATTGTTTCCAAACATAAACAAATAATGAGGTCGGCCACTGGCCGTGGCTTTACTACAATGAATTTCTAGTTTTTGGTCGCTTGATATTAAATTTGGATGTGGATACGTTTATTTTAGCTGATTAATAGTTATTTATGCAACAAGTGCAAAAAGTAAGTGTTTATTGCACGACTTGCATACGATATTTTTTCTACGTTCATGCAAAAACCAAAAAATTTCTTATTTAGGTTGCTCTAAATGGACTAAAAATGGCGTCAATTTGAATGTTTACGTTTCTCATGATGACATAACACTGTAGTAAAATGACAGATGAGTGCAATATAGTTATTTATGCAACAAGTGTGTAAAGTAACCCTTTTTTGACGAGTGTGAATATTCTCGGATGAGCCGAAGGCGAATGCGACGATTACGTGAGTCAAAAAGGGACTTTACAAACAAATTGCATACAATATTTTTTCTACTACCGAAAATTTTATCAAAATACAGAAGTTTCATTAATTTTCTAATATATTTGGTGGTGTATTTGCGAAATAATTTTCTGATAGATCGTCAGAGGAATCATCTTTATAATTATATGTACCTATTTCGTTTTCTAAAAAAAGAATAAGTATAAAATAACATCATAGTTTACTAAAAATGTTCAATACTTAAATATAAAAACTTTTGCTTCCCTAGGTATAGTCGGAAGATCTCAATTTAAATTTCAAATGTCAGATTCAATGCAAGAAGAAATGTCAGTCACTCACAGCCAACTTATAGGTACATACATACCTATGCACCCTATTCTATTATTTTTCAGTACCCAATAATTATTTACTAATAATTATTATGTATGTACTTTACTGAATTCTATATCTTTCAATCACTGATTTAAAAAAGAACTCAGATTTAATATCCGTTTATTATACCTACCTGTATTTATATAAGACTAGGTATAACTACATACAAATTGGAACTTTTTCTTTACGCACTAGTGCGTAAAGTTTTACGCACTCGAAAGTGTGTCTAAAGTACGTACTTTACGCATGGTAGTAGAATAGTATATTACGTAACAAGAGTTGTAAGTAACCCATTACGCACGAAGTGAAAAAGTTTACGCACGAAGCAGCACAGCGGCGAGTGCGTAATGGGATTACAACTCGTGTAACGTACTATACTTTTTCTACGACCATCTATTTTCTTCTGAGTGCTCATAATTTCATCTTTTTCACTACTAACAGACATATTAATGTTCGTATACTATAATTTGTTACCAAAATTGACAGCATAAATGAGATAACGTTTATTCCCTTATCCCAAAAATATGAATTACTTTTTTTGAGATTGTAAAATGTGTTGCCGACATTTAGGGGCATCACTCTTTTAATCTAAAATGTATTTCACTAATACTAAGAGCTTTTATGTTTTTCAATTGATTAAAAGTATGTAAATAAACCAAATAAAGTAGTACGTAAATAAAAATTTGATTGCAATTTGATTTAACAAAGAAATTTAAGGTTTTCTATCTAAACGCACATGTATGTTATGAGATTCTCATTACGTGCATGTTATTGTTAAATGTCACTTACAAGAAAAGTTGTCAGTGCGATTTTTGACGTTTACGGACATGGGCGTAGAAAAAAGTTTTTTATCTACAAGCGTGCGGTAAGTATCACTTTACCGCGCTAGTGCTGTAGTAATCACATACTATAAAAACAACCTTCTTTGATGAACACCAGTCTATGAAGAGCCCATATTCCTTCTCATATATATGCCATAATTTAAAAGTCACATCTCGTTTATCTTTTGTTTTTTAAACGTCACAGCAAGTGTATCTTCTGTAATTTATATTTAATATTCCATGATAATTTTGTAGTTCTGTGTCATTTGATTTTTCAATGACACATCAGTCATTGTCTGTCAATATATAGTTAAGATATAACATAATTATATCCTGCGGGCGTAGAAAAAGTGTAGTAAGCACCTAGTGTCAAAAACATATTTAGTCACTCGTTTCATAAGGCACTTGTTCCGGTTCGCTGCACTTAGAAAACTCGTGACTAAAGTAACGTATTATTGCACTAGAGCAATAAAGAACTAGTTTTTTCACTAAATAGAGTTCTGTAAAATTTTGTTTTTTGTATAAACGTAAAAAAAATTTTTTAATGTTTTCCAAGATGTATCTTGATTTAATTAATGAATTCGTAGCATTATTATGAATCTATTTTCCAGGAAGAACTGGAAAATAATAGCTTTAATGTATACGATGAGAATTGTTAGTGGTTAACCTGCTTTCTCTTTGTATCTACGCGAATTTCTGAAGATACTATAATTTCGTAGAAATGAAATTTAGAAAAATAAACTAGTGGTAGTTGGGTTTTTCTTAAGGGAGCGGTCCTGTCGCCGGCACCACCTCAGCCTCCTGGGCTTATTGTGGATCCTCCTAGTGTTCTGACTGCAGCCTATTCGTTCCCTGTATTAGCTCATACAGGTTCTTTACTGGTTGGTTGTAGAAGTCTTCTGGAGTCATTTGGAGTCTTCCATACAGTTTCTGCCTCCTGTGGTCCAGCGTCTCACAGTTGCATAATATGTGCAGAGCTGTTTCGGTGTCCTTTTTGCATCTTCTGCATGTAAGGTCTCCGTTATACAGCCCTATTTTGTTCAGGTGCTCCTTTGTGGGAAAGTGTCCCGTAAGAAGCCCCGTTATGGTGCGTAGTTTGTTCCTGCTCATTGAGAGCAGTTCTTTCGCTACTTTTTCTGATGGTTCTTTTATGAATTTCTTCCCATGTGTTTGCCTGGGCGTATTCTTCCAGTGTTTTTTGTGTTGTTCTTTTACCCACCCTTTTAATCATGACCTAGTGGAGCATCTGGGAATGCCCACAGATAGTTCAGGTTCAGTTCAGTTCGTCAGCTTTTTCTTTGCCAGCGATTCCTTTGTGACCTGATGGGACCCACTCCAGTGTTACACTGTTCCGAGTCGCCAGTCTTCTAAGTTCTTCGCCGCATTCCCATACCAACCGAAATGTTACCTTAGAGCTCTGAAGTGCTTCAAGGGCAGCTTGACTGTCACTGTAGATCCTGAATCTGCCTGTTGTTGTAGGCTCTCATGTTATTTGCCCTTGCACATGCAAGTATTGCATAGACCTCTGCTTGAAATACCGAGGCATATTTACCAAGCGAGACAATTCCTTCATATTTGCTCAACTTGCTGTATATACCCGCTCCGGTGCCGAGCTCATTCCTTGATTCGTCTGTGTACCAGATCAGTTCATTCGCTCTGCTGAGTGGTGATGCATCCTCTTCCTCAAGCTCCTTTCGATCTTTGATGACAATCTCGAAGTTCTTGCGAAAGATATATCTGGCGGTCATGTGGTCTGTTGGCATTTTAAAGATGTCGTCATCCACGTGCCTTATTTCTGTGTGTCCTCTCCCATGTGCCACGTCATGGTCTGATGCTTTTTCCAGTCGTGTTGCAGCACAATGTAGCGGATGAAGGTCTAGCATTGTCTCCAGCGCCGCTGTAGGAGTAGTCCTTATTGCCCCTGTAATGCCTATGCATGCAAGTCTTTGGACCTTGTTTAGTTTTAGCATCGCAGAGGTTTGTCTAATATTTGGCCACCAGACCAGAGATGCATATGTTAACCTGGGGATGAAAACCATTTTGTACAACCAGTGTTCTGAAGATACTATCATTTCGTAGAAATGAAATTTAGAAAAATAAACTAGGTCTCTAATTGTTAATAGTGCCTAGTACCTAACCAGAAACTCTTCCGCCAAAAAGAAAAGTAACTGTGATTTTAACTTCATGTAAATCTAACTTCATTCACCTTTATTCAAAAGTTCCTCTTAAGGGAGCTAACGCTTTTGAAGACGACGCTGTAATGTCAAATTTTTAAGCAATTCCCAAAAAACCGCTACCTACAAACCTCAAACTTGGTAGAAGAACCTGCCGTGATAAATTGATTACTCCAAATCCGCATTTTTTTATTGCCATCACAAGCGTTGAACGTGGGTGGAGTAACGGGTTTTGGTTAAGTTTTTTTGTGAAATTTGCTAACCTAACTGTTTTCTATAAAAACTTACTGTGTTTTATTTTTCTGAAAAGCGTTTCCTACATGTGCAACACACTTCGCCTACTGAATAAACCAAAAAATAGGAAAATATAACAAAAAGCTTTGTCATACTCTGACGTTTAATGAAAAAATTCTCGTGAAACGTCAAAGTAATCAAGTGACAGGTGAGAAACTTCAAAAACCGTGGCGTTATGAATTTTCCGCCCTTGGGCTGCTAAACAATACTTTGCGCCTTATTTTTGATTTAAATAAAAAAATCAAGCGGCAGTTCGGACAGTTGTCAAATTTTAAAAGAAAGTGAAAAATAAAGCTATCAGGAAGGTATAGAGAAAAATCATTTTGAAAAGCAGAATTTGAATTTGTGGTCAGATTTGGAGAGCAATTAAAAAAAAGAATTAAAAACACATACTGGATTCCATGAAAGTAAGGAAATTTTAATAATTCATTGGGCCCAAAATTAAAACGAATTCTTTATAAAATAAAATATCAGATCTGAATATACTTCACAAGGCAAAGTCAATAATTTAGAAGACTAACTATTAAAAAAAAAACGTAGAAGATCAAAATGTTAGAAAGACGATAAAAATTTTGATGTGGGAGTGTTTTTTGTTTTGGGACTACTTTTTTAGGTTGTAGCCTTTTGTATTGATTTCAGGGTTTTGGTAGGCTTCGCGACCCTCGGAATTTTATGTTAATTTTAAATTTGTTTGATAGCTTACCTTAAATAAAGCAGTTTAGAACAAAAATTTGGATGGGTCATTCAGTAGTTCAGAGATTTTCTTTTTCAAAAGTCGCGAACCTTACCGGACCCGATTTTAGTTAGTTATAGTCATTTGTTTGGTTCTAATTATTAAGAAATATTATATTTGTTGCAATAAATTGTATTGTACAAAATATTTGTAGTGATAAAAATATAGCAATTCAAGCTTTGAAATGATACCAAGCAAAAGTATCTTCCACATACTGTAAAATTGAAGATATTTTCAGTAAATCCACTATTTACGAAAAATAAGTATATTATTAAATTACCATATCTTAAAAGCTGCTATTTTTTTATAATATTCAACTATTTTGATGTATAATAATTTATATAGAGAAGTTTATTATTATAAATTGATTATTTAATTACAGTTATTCTATTACGCACACATTCAAAAAATAAAACAAAATTTTAAAGGACCCCGCGTTTTTCTTATGACAAAGTGGCGTTCCGTCAAATATTATAAATTTTGGATATGATGTTGTACTCGACAACTTGACCAAAAGTGTCCATGGGACCAATTGAATCCTGTGACTAGTTTCCGATATACAGGGTATTAAAGTTGAAAAATCCTTGTTTTTCGTGACCACGTAATTTTATTATTAACAAATAAATATGCATTTTTAGTTGATAATACCATTGATATAATCTAGTTTATCGTAAACTTACACATAAATACATATACAGGGTGGGACTCAATTATATAAGGACGAATTTTTGGAATTCTAGGAAATTCTTATATTGAATGAAAACAAGTAGAAATAAAAAGTTACTTCATATTTAATGTTCTGGAATCAAATATAGTAATTCCAGAGGTGAGGTATTCCATACAGGGTGATTCTTAATGCAACCTGAAATTAGTTTTTTTCTATATGAAATAAATAAGTTACACCATGTATTTCAAAATTAGTATGTTGAAAACGTATTGGTTACCTAGATATTAGTACTTTTCTTATAATACAGGGTGATTTGCACATACATCTTGTTATTAAACCGACAATAATTAGAGAAAATACACTTTTTCTGAATCACCCTGTATTTTATAACTCGATCCGTCAAAATGATCAATTTATTTTGTTTTGTCATAAGCTTAAAATAGTGAATAAACTGAAAAAATTTCATAATCCTACTATGACCAGTTTTTCAGACAATAAATATCAGCATTTTATTTAATTAATTAATTAATTTACTGTAGTAAATACCTACAGGATGATAAAATACTTATAATTTATTAATCTTTTTATCAATGGTTCAGTACACTTCGGTATGTATCCATAGAAATGTGATTATAATTTCGTTCACTATGCCTATTTTGTTGACTGCTGTACACTCAGTTTATTCACTATTTTAAGCTTAGTACAAAACAAAATAAACTAATCATTTTGACGGATCGAATTATAAAATACAGGGTGATTCAGAAAAAGTGTATTTTCTCTAATTTTGGTCGGTTTAATAACAAGATGTATGTGGAAATCACCCTGTATTATAAGAAAAGTACTAATATCTAGGTAACCAATACGTTTTCAACATCATAAACTAATTTTGAAATATATGGTGTAACTTTTTATTTCATATAGAAAAATACTAATTTCAGGTTGCATTAAGAATCACCCTGTATGGAATACCTCTAGAATTACTATATTTGATGCAAGAAGATTGAATATAAAGTAGCTTTTTATTTCTGACCTTGTTTTAATTCAGTACAAGAATTCCAAAAATTCGTCCTTATATAATTGAGTCCCACCCTGTATATGTTGACATTTTGAACTATTTATATGTAAGTTTACAATAAACTAGAACATATCAATGGTACTATCAACTAAAAATGCATATTTATTTGTTAATAATAAAATGACGTGGTCACGAAAAACAAGGATTTTTCAACTTTAATACTCTGTATATTGGAGACTAGTTATAGGATTGAATTGGTCCCATGGACAGTTTTGGTCAAGAAGTCGAGTACAACATCATATCCAAAATTTATAACATTTGACGGAACGCCACTTTGTCATAAGAAAAGCGCGGGGTCCTTTGTCTCATGTAACATTTACCATTTATCGACTGGAGCTTTAAAAAAAAGCTTATGATTATGTTGTATTTCAGAAACAACCCAAAATTTGGTAAATTCTTCAATAATTCATAATAATTTATAATTCAAAATTATGAAATAACATCGACTCACCTCAAACATTTTAGTTCGAACTTACCTGAAAAAAAAATACAAACATTAGTATAAATTATTCTTAATCTCACTATGATATCTCACGTAATAGCGTTGATTGACCAAACTAATCAATCAACGATAATAGCAACAAAATAGAAGTCGAAAAATTCAACAGCGGTTTTTGTTCGTATCGTATTTTCTGGTATTGCATCGTTTAAATGATATATTTTACTCCTTATAGATTTCATGACATCACACGAAATAATTCAAATTGGTAATAAAAATAAATTTTTAATTTGCAAACTGTGTGGAATATTTAAAGTATTTACAGATGTGTAATGTCATAAAGACGCTTTTACAATTCTAGCGTTTTTTTTTAATTGTATTTTAAAAACGGTAATTTCTCCTAAAAAAACCTTAATTTTTTCAAGAAACAACATTTTCAGTCATCATGCCTATTACGATGATTTTATTATTGCATCAAATAACTACTAGGATTCGTGGAATGATTCATTTCTATGAAAGCTTCGTCGGTAAAATGAACAAATAGAGACTAAGTTATTTTGAAGGATGTAGATAATGTGTTTAAATTATTTTTTTTGTTGGTCTTATACACTGCTGAGCGTACTAATATGTAATAAACCCTTTTTAAGTATTTATTTATTTATTCACATAAAAAATATAGTGTTCTAAAAACCAAGGAAAATCTTATAAAACAATAAAAAAATTAATAAATAAGCATACTTCTATTTTCATCAAGTAATTTCCATACCTTAGATTATTAGTTTTTGAGATATTTTAATTTTTCTATGCCAAGTATCATTTAGGTAAAGAACGTTTCACAATATTTTCTTGACTAGTCATCTGGCCTTAGGGATTTAATAATAAAAGTTTATAAATCCCTCATTGTACATGTATAGTAAACAGAACCTTAGTCAGTAAAATTTAGATACTAAAATATAAATTGAATTTATACTAAATAAATTTTTTAAAAACAAATTCAACTTTTATTCATTAATTGAAATTTAACAAATTAAACTGAAAGAAAATAACAGATGGAGATATTACATCATATTACGAAACTCTGGTAGGCAAAATAAAAAAACTTTTCTCCAACGTACCATAAACTACATAGCCAGTGGCGTAGCTATCATAGGGCCAGGTGGTGCAGTGCACCAGGGCCCCGGAGTTCAGGGGGCCCTCTAACCTCAGCTTTTAAAAAAAATTATTTAATATTCGCGACGCATTGTCCATAACAATTAGCGAATTTGGCGGTTTATTAGGCAAAAGCTGTTGGTGAAACCATCTTTCAAATAAATACTCAAGAAATGTGATCAGTTCTAGAAGAAATATTGCGATATTAATGGGCCCAATTTTGTATATTATTTTTAATGCAATAAATGTATTTATCTATCTAGAAGCACGCCTCCTTTCTCTCGGTTATTCTACCGGTTTGCAAGAATTGGGTCCCAGGATGTCAGACCTTCTGAGCCTTATCACACTCATCAATCACCCTGTATAATCAAAATAACTTCGTTAAATAATTTCGACACTAGTGGGAATAAAACGCGACGTGAAATCTCAGAATATTGCTTCAATAGAATTCGACTAATTCGATATAACTGAGTATTATGTTTCCAATAAACAAGGATAGAAGAAACATACCCATCATCATGATAACAAAAACACATTAGAGAATTTCCAAGAAAATAAAATTAGAAATATATGACCTTTAACTTTAAAACTATCAGGCGAAGTTTCCTAGAAACCTTGAACGGGGTAAACGTAGTCTAGATTAATCCTAATATGATAGGTTGGGACATCCATCGTAAACCAATGTAGACCAGTGAATAATTTTTTTTAAAACTACATTTACAATGAAGCTGTCGCTCCACAGACTAAAATTTGTGGGAAAACAACCGGGAAAAACTATGAAAATGGTAACCTGTTTCAAACCTTCTTCACTAAAATCACTAATTCAAGAATTACTTCCAGAAGACAACTACATAGGCCAATCGATAGGGGTCACAACTACAAGTAATTAGCAATACGGCTGATTTTTTTTAAAAGTACCTTAAAGTATGTAGATTAATATAAAAAAAAGTTTACCAATCTATCGAATTCCCAAATTAAAATAAAAAAAAATCAAAAATTTCGAAATTCTTTAATATTTCGCGCTGGGAGGAAGGTAGAGAGAAATAAAAAACACCACCGTGTAGGGGAAGTGTTTTGCAATAAAAAAGGTCTCTTGCATTTTTTTCGACCGAGCAATGGTTTGTCCGGAAAAGATTCGGCAAACTAAGTATGTATTCCGCATCCGCGCGACTCTGCCACACGGCAGAAAACCTATTTTCTGAAGCGCGGCGGAGTACATTATAAACTCTTCTACAGTTATAATGTAATATATAAATAATTGTAATAAGGCGTTTTGAAGAGGGAAGTGTCAGCTTCAAGGTGGCATTTTTTTTGTCATAGCACATAATCATTTAGCAAATTACTCATATAAATATATATATATTCTAATCAAAAACCAAGTATCTCAATAAAAAATATATTATATAATAAGGAGGAATTGAAACAACTTTTCGAACGATGGAAACTGTTATTTAGGAGGTCTCTTCCATAAATAAAATTTACGGATAATAAATTTTTCCTAATTACGAAATACGACACTTTTCATTATCTTGTAAATTTTGGGAATCTTGAATTTACAAGAAAATATATATATATTAAGTACTGTAACTTTAATAGAACTAAATTAATTTTAATGGGGTTTGCCTAGAAATGTTGAGGAAACTTCTAAGATCAAGAATATATAATCAGAAAATTAATTAATTTACATACATTTTTGAATTCAATGATTTTTTGTATTATAAGCGAAAATAGCAATTTTTATAGATTCGGGTAGGAACCTTCTTTATTTTTTCAAAATAAAATTTGATACTCCTGTAATATAAAGATGAATATTCAACGAACAGAATACAACCTTGACTCTTACCAAAAATAAAAAAAAATTCTGATTAAATATTTTTTTTTTCGCAGTGCAGCAGAGTCGAATTTTTTCCGGACAAACCATTGCTCGGACGAAAAGAACGCAACAGACCTTTTTTATTGAAAAACACTTCCCCTACACGGTGGTGTTTTTTATTTCTCTCTACCTTCCTCCCAGCGCGAAATATTAAAGAATTTCGAAATTTTTGATTTTTTTTGTTTTAATTTGGGAATTCGATAGATTGGTAAACTTTTTTTTATATTAATCTACATACTTTAAGGTACTTATAAAAAAAATCAGCCGTATTGCTAATTACTTGTACTTTTGGTCTAAAATTTCCCCTACCGACTGGCCTAACAAGCAAATGGGATTTTGTTATTGGAAAACAATGATGTACACGTAAATTCTACAAAATAAATCATAACCAGAATATTCACTTTGTGGGAGCTCTTTTGAAGAGGCTTTGAGTGCGATACTGACTGTTTCCTTACCTTGTGAACGAAGCCAAGCACTAATTTATTACTTTATATCAGTTACTACTCTGTCTAGTTAAACAAATAACTATTATATTAGTTTTATGTTAAAAAAATAAAAGTTTTGTGCTCAAAAAGGAATATTTTATGCATAGTTCACTTGGCCTATTACTATTTCCAGAAATAATTTTACCAGGAATTTTTCCGGGAGTGGTTGGGTTGGTATCTCGCGTGTCTTAAGTAGTAAAGTACACAGCTCGTAAAATAGTAGTAATGGGAGTTTACATTTACCCGGATATTTATATACTAGTGTCTTTATGTTACATGTATTTAGTGAATTATGTTGGAAAAGATACATAAATTTGTTTAAAGATATTAGAATTTATGGCAATGTGGATGAAGATGTTATTAATTAAGAGTGCTTACAGGTTTTAACTCTCTGATTAGACGCTCCTAACAATGAATATACTAAAGTCTGTCCCAATGGAGTTGATAGCACGGATCGGGGGTTCGGACCATAAAATAGATGTAAACCATAGGCGCGGAGCGACAGAACTACCTGTCCCGTAACCTATACAGATACAACCCTGTTAATATTTAAATCTAAGTACCTGTATAGAATAAAATTTGAAGTAGTTAGTATTCGGCACCTAGCAAGTAACGTCTATTCGTCTAATTAAGATGGCTTCAAGTTCAAGTTTTTCCCCAATTCCTATTCAACGAGTTAGCAAAAGTGCATATTCTTTGCGAGAAAAAACATTAATCCTGAACGTTCATGATGCTCTTGTGAACCAAAGCCCCACAACTAGAGTAGGTATGGAGAATTCTTCATGGAATGAACTTTCGGTGGGAAAAACAGAACAGAAAATCTTTTCTTATTGATAGGCCGAATATTGTTTGCTGGAGACGAGAATACTTAAGGTCAATCGGAAAATATCGCAACGAATGTAAGAATATTTTCTATTTGGATGAAACCTGGCTAAATGAAGGACACACCGTTTCGAAAGTCTGGCAAGATAAAATATACTGAATTCCCAACAAGCTGTCATGGAGGGTTGGTCAACAGGATTAAAACGTCCCTCTGGAAAGGGGCGCAGGCTTATTATAACCCATATAGGCAGTGAAAACGGATTATTGGAATTTTAATCTAATTCAAGCAAAGACTACCACGAAGAAATGACGGCTGACGTTTTTGAGGAATATTTCCAACAAATGATCGAATACATTCTCCAGAATTCAGTTATTGTAATGGATAACGCCAGCTATCATTCCCGATTAGTAAAAAAGCTTTTCACAACTTCATGGAAAAAAGCGACGATAATTGAGTGGTTGCAGTGTAAAGCCTTAAATTTCGATGATACAATGGTGAAAAAAGAAATTTTGCAAATTGTTAGACAGCAGGCTAAAGCAGGCAAAGTTTAAAAAATATGTAATCGATGAAATGGCAAAAGGTATTATTGTACATCGCTTACCCCCTTACCCTTGTGAGCTGAACCAAATAGATCTTATATGGTCACAAGTCAAAGGTTATGTTGCCAGGAACAACAAAACTTTAAACTTCAAGAAGTACAGCAACTCTTGATGGATTCATTGGCGAATGTGACTGCCGAAAACTGGCAAAGTCATAACTAACATTGGATGGAGAAGAGGCGGGGTTTCTTACAGTGATTTTGAATCCAGCTGTTCAGCTAAATACTTGATATTTATTGAAGTAAATTTATAGAAATTTTTTGTTGGTGGACTATTTAAATCCGAGAATACATTAAATCCCTATGTTCCGTTTCTCATTGCATGTATCTGTACATTGGAGACTACTGACACGATTTCTATAAAAATTGTCATAGATGGAGAACAAGTTATGGCGAATTTATGGAAAATACTTGACATACATGTCACTTCCGGTTATACTGATAGAAAACGACAACTTTGTTATTTTAAATATAACACCCTGTGTAATTATTAACGTTTCGAATTCTACATTGAAGGGGTTCGTTGGTACTCAGACAAAACAGGACGGGTTAGGAGGCCCCAACACTGCAGACGTTGGCTTATTGTATTGTCATGTTAGTCTGTTAGTCCGTGAGGAGATTTGTGACCTTGATGGGATCTAGAACTCTCTTCACAGTATCTCTTTTGGTGAGGTTGGATACATGGTCGTCCGGCCCTATCTTTCAATACCTCCACCAGCATAGAGCCCCACATTCTAAGATTATATAAGTGGCTGTTTCGTCCTCCTCACCACATTATATATATATAGGTTCTTCTTGGAAAATCCCCATTGTGTGAAGGTGTTTTCTTAGGCCGCAGTATCCGGTTATAACGCCGGTTATCTTCCTCATATCTTTCCTATTTAACTTTAGGATTTCTTCAGTAAGTTATCCTCCGCTTTGATGAATAGGTCAATTGGTGGGAGGTTTAGAATTGTTTCCATGGTTGCCGTCGGAGTACTTCTTTGTGCTCCAGTGATGCACTGACACGCCAGTCTCTGGGTTTTGGTTAGCTCCAGGATTGCCTGTTTCTGGTTAACCTTAGGCAACCAGACGAGTACGCCGTATAATGAGTCTTAGAACCGTTGTGTACAGCCAATGTACCACTGCCGGTTTCAGTCCCCATGTACTTCCAATCGCTCTTTTTAATGACATCAGTGTCGTCTTGCTTTTGGTAGTTATCTTCTGCATGTGTTGGTTCCAAGTTAGCTTCGTTTCCAGGATGATTCCTAGGTATTTAGCTTCATTTCTAAAACACAACGTTTGTTGGAAAAGTCTGGGGGTGTTAGATCCTCCAGTTTTCTTTTCCTTGTAAAGGGGATTAGAGTTGTTTCAAGAGGGGTTTACACGAAGTTGCTCCTCCTTGCACCAGCCCTGAATGTTCCTCAGAGCGTCTTGCATGAGGTTTGATACCCCTAATTACAATGACTATATTGTCTGCGTAACCCTGGGTAAAGTATCCTGGTTCGTTAAGTTTCCTTAAAAGCGCATCTACGACTAGGTTCCATAGGAGTGGTGAAAGGACGCCTCCCAGCGGGCATCCTTTTACCGCTGTTACTTTTAAAGTGGTTTCTGCCATGGTCGAGTTTATGTTCCTGAGGTTCAACATGGACTTGATCCATCTGCAGATGGTATCATCAATCGCATGCTGCATGACCACTCTAACTATGGAGTTGAAGGAGGTATTCTGGTCTAGAAATTAAAAAAATCGATTTTTTGCATATTTTCAAAGTTTTGACCTTTAATAAAATGTCCTTTAACGGATTTTTGAAAATTCGAATTATTTTCGGAGATAAAGTGGATTTTGTGACCGGCATCTAATAACGAAGTTTGAATTGATCGCTCTGAACTTCGAGCTTCTTTTGCTTCAAAAGAAGGCAGAAC
Source organism: Lochmaea capreae (assembly GCA_949126875.1). NCBI lineage: Eukaryota > Metazoa > Arthropoda > Insecta > Coleoptera > Chrysomelidae > Lochmaea > Lochmaea capreae. Next base: position 14,685,538 of record OX421396.1, read on the forward strand.
TGATCGGTTAGCAGAAAGAACTTAGCAAGAAATTGCGTATGAAGTAGAAGAAGGAACTGTGATCGCCGATTAATCCAAAGTGAGTATTAAATATTATGATCCGAGTTATTCTACTGGAATTGTTTATTAAACTACTTTTTTTGAACTGGTTGACATGATATCTCAAATTCTACCCCACCGATTCCTTTGAAATTTAGTGGAAATCTTATTTATGTATCCCTCTAACGTGTGAACCTTGGATTTTAGAAAATTTAAATTTTTAGTATTCTTGAAAATCTCAAAAAGGGGTAAAAATAATTTTTTTGTCGACGCCGTTTTGGACATTTTTGTTTTTTTTGGCCGATGTCCAATCGATAGCAGCATCGTTAGATAGAAAATTTCTCAAATATTTTTGTTTCAGATCACTACAAGGGCTGGAATCATGCCAGCCAGGGTGCACCGTTTTTTTTGTAGCCCCCACTTCACTGGCTTGTAATTCGTCAAATTTTTGATTTTTTTTACATTTTTTTTATATTCTTACAATATCAATAAAAATCATTTAAAAAAATTGATAATAAAAATTGTTATAAATAGTTGTTTGTAGTTAAGTCAGTAATTAGTCAGTTAAAGTTGAAAATATACGGGGTGTTTCATTTAAAATAAAGAAGTTGACTGCAACTTTCGGTATAACCGGAAATCAACAAAAATCGGGCTCGATTTAATTCGATAGATCAATGTCGGAAACCTCTAGATACAAATTTTCAGATTTTTATTCTGATCGGTTTGCCATCGATTAAAATACCATGTATCATTATACAGTTTATGGTTTCAAGACAAAAAAAATTAAAAAATTTGAAATATGAGTGCGAAATTCTTTAATAGTTAATTATAGTGTTGTTCGTGGTTTTTCTGAAAATATGATCCAATGTTGGGTGACACAATGAAGAAAGAAAACGATTCCAAATTATAATCTAAAATAGTTTTACCTGTAGAATTATTTCCGAGAATTAATATATATTTAAAAAAAACAGCTGATCATTTCTTACTAGAATTTAAATGATTAAATTACTTTCGGGAAAACACCAGAATTGTGGGAGTTGTTTGGAATTTCCGTGTAAAAATAACACTTAGGAGAGTAAATTGTTTTAGCAGAAAAAAATGTAATTATGTACTTAGATTCTACAAAAATTATTTCTACTTGAACGATTAAAAATGAAATTATACTGTACTGAATATAGCAAGGTTGATTTTCTTATTTTTTTTACGTTTACATAAACAGTAAGCATCTTGACGTCGTCTAAAAATAGTAAGATGATTCATTTGGTAACATCCCAAACAGGAAGGAATTATCGTCGGTGTATGTATTCTATTAATATAGACTAACCTTTAGTTCCATAAGAGTTTGCTATTTTTGATGGGATTCTATTCACAAACTACTGACGACTAACAGATATGATTACGATAATCTATATGTGAAAAACTAGGAATTTTTTTTTAATGTTAAAGATTTTTTGCTTTACAAATAAACAAATTTAAATGGAGCAGATTTTATACTAGTCCGGAGAAGTAAGGTGGAAAAATCTACCTGACCTCAAATATTTCCGAGATGGAATTTACGTTCCTAATAAAAAACTTATTGACCCCTAATATTTTTTCTATATTCTCGAATTAATTTCACTGGATCTTGAGACGCAGCTTGCAAGCACAACGTAGAGCACCCGTAATTGATGGACTATTATGTCTCTAATCGAATAGAATCAAACAAAGTTTATTTACGATAAAAAGACGATGACGTTCAAAACAAAACTTTGTGATGTTACCAGCATGTAGATTTTTTCTTTATTCAAAGGAAGCTGGACATTGTGACAGTTCCTTTTTATTCGCCTGTACCTAGTAAGAATACGGCCGTTTTGTGCTCTTACCTGAAATCGACCTGTTTGCGCTCTGCGATTTTCATAATAGAAATGTATTATCCTTTTTTCTAGGATTTACCGATTTGCAATATAATTTTAAATTTATTATAACATAATAGCCCGGTAAAGGTTAGCTTAGAAAATTTGCTTAAAACCCATGGTACCTACTACAGAAAAATAGGAGCGTCTAAATGTAGCTCTCTTCACCGACGTTGCCAAGCGTAGTTCCAAGACACCCCGTGTCGTTCTCTATGAAAAGAACATCTCCTCGCTTTCCATACACTTTTTTAACTAAACCACCCTACCTTACCCCCTACCCTAATCCGAATCGAAAAATTCTTCGTATTTTTAGTCAATTTTTGAAAAAAAACAATAAGAAAATAAAAATAAAAATATCTTGACTCGGACACGACTCGAACCTGGTACCTCTGTGTTAAGAGCCCAGCACGCTCGAATAAACAAACATGGATTTTTGTATTTTACTTTATAAAAAAACTTTGAAAAAATAAATATAATTTTTGTACTTTCTTGTTTTCTTGTAAAACTAATATTTTTAACTTACCCTTTACCGGACTATTATTGTAGGTAGGAGGAATTTAAAATTATATTGCAAATGGGCAGATCGAAGAAAATAAAGTAGATTATGAAAGTAGCAGAGCGCAAAGTGGCCGATTTCAGGTAGGAGCGCAAAACGGTCGGGCGCAAAGTGGCCGACACCACCTAGTAAGACATACATTGAAGGTATTTGATCTTTAATGTACTTTTTATGTTTCTGATTTTTAATGATCTAGATATTTTGCTTAAATAAAATTTGTCCAATTCACAGGATATTTGAGGCAATGCAGATTGCGAAAAAGGTTAATAGGTCATACGATTTAAACAGGTGAGTGACTGTCCATTGCCCTTTTTACTTCTAACCGTTGTGTTTTGGTAGAAGAAACTGATCTAATTGTGAGTTTCACAGATATACCAATGGGGTGTTAAACCGATATCCGGCTTTTGGTATTTTATTAAAATATATCGGTAATACTTTGCAAAAATTAATTTAAAAATTTTTCAAACCGAATATTTTAGGAGAAAACTGGAAATTAAGAATTCCTAAATGTTTGCAACTTTCACTACAGATACGTCACCTCACTAAATATGAATAGCCACTTTGCAATTTAGATATTTTATGAATCAATATCCAGTTACAAAAATAGTCCATTCGAATTTGTAGTTTGAAGAACTGTCAAAATCTATAATATATATGAGTGTTTTGGTTATGTTTACACTTTATTCGAGTTTGACGTTTAAATATTATAAAAAAATTGTGTTGAAATTTTTTTGGATATGTTTAGTTAGTTTTTCTCCATCATTTTTAAAGTAGGAATAATGTTAATATCGTATAAATCTTGTTTTGTATCATACTGCACGAACACAACAGTTACAACGCCTGGTAAAAAGTTTGTAACTGTGCCTACAGTAACAGTTGAGAGAAAATTTTGGTTTGAGGCTGCTAGAAGAAAATATAAACAGACAAAACTAATTACTATTGCTGCGAAGAACATTTTGATATCAATCAGATAATCAAAAGATAAAATTAGATGAGCTGATAGTCCTAAATGAACCTGTTTTAACAGAAGATTCTCAAAGATCAATCAATACCAACAAACAAGTCCCTTATTAGAAGTAAAAAGTGTTGGTGTTAGTTGTCGGTTAACATCTCAGAATACTGTTAAATTGGATACTTTAGATCTGACTGTTACAAAAGAAGCATCTACCTCATCAATGAAAGAGAAGTCATTCTAATAATTTAAGAAAAATATCTAGCACTAACCAAAATAAAAACTAACTACCTGAATATGTTAACGAGAACTTATAATGGTAACGATAAAATTTATAAAACAATATAATAGCCGTGAAAATAAATCACTATACCACAAATATGACATAAGCATAACCTATAAGTACTTCATAACATCAGAATTGTGGTCCTATGTCAACCCTTCTGTAGCTAACTTCTCTTTTAGTGAGCATACGTCATACCCCATTCTTGTCTCTCTCTTTTAAATAGTGTTGTTCATATATCCTTGTTGTACTTGTGTATGTAAATCGTATCGTCATCAAAGTGAAGAAATCGCGTTGTTCGTTTGACTCAGTTCATTCGTTTGCTGCTGTCAATCAGTACGTTTTGTCCCTGTAAACTTGGTATATATTGAAATTTGTAGGTCGCATGTTATTAAAAAATATACATATATATCCACAGAAACGTTTTGTATTTAATTTCATACCCAAATACATCTCGTTGAATAATTATATTATCATATCAAATTCAACCTAACGTCAGTCGCGCTAAACATTTTATATGTTGGCTACAATGCGCGCTGTTGCCGAGATAAAATTGGTTTATCAGGCTTAATTTGACGTCTACTCTTGATTTGAGGTTATATTTTGAGAATTTCAATTTGTTCATTTAATTTTTCGATTCTTTAATTTGCAAGTTACTAAAAAACTGCAAATAGCTGCGAATAATATTTCAGTGTCCGTGATGATCAAAGTTAAGGGTGCCTCCAAAAAACGTATAAATAAAATTGTTAAGAATACTGCAATAGGTGATGCATTTGCTATTCATTACACTACTTACAGCAGGCATGAAGCGACTAATATAAATTTTATTGTCCTCTTTGTTATACCTATTCAAAAATTTTTATTATATTCTGTTATATTGTTTATAATGCTTAGAAATTATATATGAAATAGTAATTTACGTTACAAGACCGGAAAGTAGTGTTTTTCAGATCGAGACAAGCAGATTCCAGGGCGAGCCGTAGGCGATTCCTGGAAGCTTGGAGAGACCTGAAAAACACTAATTTTCGGGTGCGTGACGTACAATATTTTTTTAAGACAGACACTTCGATATACATTTAATTCTTTATCGGATAATTCAAAATCTGAATTCATATTATTGTTAAATTTGCGCACTCGCGAATTAAGTTTGACATGAACGACAAATTAAAAATCAAAGAACTGTATCACTCGACAATATATCGAAACGTTGATTTCATAGTAACGTAATCAAAGTAGATTGTATTATATAGTAGTTTGTACAACTAGTGCGCAAAGCGTCACTTTTCCCACGAGTGCAGAAGTTTGTGACACGAGCCGTAAGGCGAGTGCCGCAAATCTAGCGAGTGGAAAAAGTGATTTGCGTACAAGTTGTACACAATATTTTTTCTACAACCACATTTATTAATGAAATAAAAACAGAAATTTATATAGGTAATTTATTAAAACTTTGAACAGTTAGTACATACAAAATGAAAATTTAATATAGAAAAATCAGTTGAGTGCATGTTTAATAGTGAATAATGAATAAATAAATAATCAAATAAATAGTTTACTTATTTATGGTTTAAATTTAAATTTTTTACACTCAGAAATTCACTAAGTATAATAAATATGTTGAATTGTCAAAAAAAGTTGACAGGTTGTTTGACATTTCAGTGCGGAAAAGTGCCATAGCGTGTACTTTTCGCATGACTTTTCCAACAGTTATCAAAAGAATTAAGAAAAGGCCTGCTATGCGTATAAAAATTTGTGTCGAAAAGCGTGTTTTGCATAGTGGTTGTAGGAAAAATCTTTTCCCGGTCCTTCGACAGGAAAAAGCTTTTGCCGGTCCCTCACGTCCATTTTCCGGTCTTGATCTGATCGGAAAAACGTTATTTTCTGGACGAAAAATTGCCCAGAAAATGTATATTTTGTGGTCGGTCTTAAAAAAATTACTATTGCCGGTCCCTCACGTCCATTTTCCGGTCTTGATCGGCAAAACGTTATTTTCTGGACGATTATTTCCTTCCTATTAATTTTGACCAATCGCTATCAAGAATTTGTATGTCAAATATAAATTTTAAGTGGAAAAATTACTTAACAACTGTTTACTTAGCTGTCAGCAGTTTTTCCGCTTTACGCAGGTAGGCGACGGGATTAAAGTTGGCGTTTTTTGAATTCATTAAATAATTAGCAAGGAAGAAAACAATTTACATAATCAAAAGTTAATATATTCCAAACCTAAACACTTTCACAAACGTATCTAACATGTCAACTTTAACTTATCATAAATATAATCCTATTATTAATCTGAGTAATCAGCTGATTGTAATGGTTGTGCAGGTGTACTACTGTCGCTATCAACATCTGAGAAACTTTTATCAGAAAGAGCCAGTATTAACGTTAAAACATAAATGATCCAACGTATTATCGAGGATGTGTTCTCGTTCTATTTGTGAGTTTTCATATTCTTTGACGTGTCGACTAAAATATTCGTCCATTCACTAAGAGGCAACTCGTCGAATCTTTTTCGGGATAATGCTTCAACATCCTTTAAAACAAATGTAGTATTATGAGCTGCTACCCAATTTTTGACTGATGTCCATATATTTTTCCAATAGGAGTTCGATTCATCCAATACATAAGTGGGCATAAATGCAGCAACCCGATCTCTAATTTCCTTTGTTTGACTATGCAAAGCTTTTCCTTGTTTCACTCTCTTGGGAGACATGACACAAAAAGTTCCAAGACATGAAAAATTCACTATTCGCAACAACAAAATCGCACAAGAAGACCGAAAACTAAGTACTGTCTGGTCTGCTGTCAACACTGAAATGAAAACGAAGAAGCTACATAAAATAAAGCTCCCGTTGCTCCGCCGCTGGCTCGCAGCCGCAGCTACTCAAAGATCGGCATCGCATTCGAGGCGGCCCTATGTGGAATCACGTGGTGTCCCAAAGTTATTGTGTATTAAAACGTCATGGAGGGTGGAAATCCTCAACTGTAGCGGAGGTCTACATCAAGAAGTCATTTTCAAAAAAAAAATTGCTGCTTAAATTTTAGGCCAAGTACCAGTACCGGAAACTACACAGTCCGAAAAAGAGCTGTTTTAAATGAAGAACCTGATGAGGCATCCACCAGTAGAAATGAAACAAAAATTCAAAAAATCAGTGGACATGAAGTTTGTCCATCACTAATTGTAAGTTGCTCTAACTGCCAAATCTACTCAAAAAAGTAAAATTAGTACCTAATTTTTGTTGTAGTTACCTACTTATTGCAAAATACTCTAATAAAATTTGATACAAAAACATATATTATTTTATTTCGATCGTAGAAAAAAATGTTGTGTGAAACACGTGAAAGCATATTTGTTGCAATCAGCATGGCTTCATGCATCGTTCAACAAATATGCAGTTTTTGCCCTAGTTACACAAATAACTAATGTATCCTTTGATGTGGTACATTAGTTTTTCCCACCGTAATGTAATGGCAAAATATTGCTCAACCTAGAATTAATACTCTTCGGTTAATGGACACTTGAATTGTACAATTTCGTTGAATTTAACAATTTTGAAGCTTAGGATTAGTAGAGATCCGTTGACCATAGCCAAATAAAACAACCCTCTATATCTATAAAGTTGCCGATGCCGGATAAAAATGATTACTTACGTGACCAAGTATATCTAAAGTGACCATATTTAAAAACTGCCAATGCGGGACAATCCCAGAGAAAAATGTTCCAATGTTGGCGTGAGTTTTTTTTAAGTTGATGTGACCTATTTCACCGCATATCGATATGAAACTGTCTAGAAAATTAACCTTAAACTACTGTATAACGGAGTCAAAAGTATTGTTAATATTGTATTGCACCCCTACCTTCCACAGCGAGATAGAGGTTTGTAAAAAAATTAAAGTGGTACTTTTTGCGAGGCCGAGACATTGTTTCCAATGTACAGTTGTGATAAAATAAGTACATAAGGTATATGTATGATGAACCATTGTTTAGAAAATGCATTATTTTATTTAAAATGTTATAAGCTTGATCTCTGTAGTTTATTTGGTTATTCGCTAGTGTTGTGTAGTAAAATTTAGCATATATACTCGATAAACTAAATCCTGGACATTTTCTGAGACACTGTCCATGCGGGACAGATCTCTGAAAAACGGGACGGTCCCGCCTAATCCGGGACGAATGGTCACTTTAAGTATATCGTTATACAACATCAATTGGTTAAAATATTCTTGAAGCTAAAGTATGATAAAAGACAATATTCATCTATTTTTAAGTTTATCCATCGGAATCCCACACAAAAACGTAACCGGATGAAAAAACCGTTTCCATATCTTTCACAACCGTGAACTGTAAAAAATGAAATTGAATTCTAAAGAAATAAACAATGACGCATTAATCATATTTGTGAGGATTGGTGACCCAACAAATTGGTCTACATACTTATTTAATTTCAGTTTGGAAAGTTCGTGGGGTAAAGTAAAATACACTTTTGAATATATAAACAATTTTGACCTTGATTTCAAGCGATAACGATGTTACCGAGAAGGTTCCAGGAATCTCAACAGAAACGCTTTACACTGTTATTATTTGGTGCGGAGTGTCGCAGGAAACTGGAAACAACATAAATGAAACACAAGTGTAACAAGGTTTTAACTTTGATATTGTAATTTTTACAAAAAACTATTTATTGACATACATTACACATTTTGTAGGTATAATTTTGCTAAATTATGCATTGCAAGTACCAGATACAGTCAAATTCAAGAATGTTTCTCGTTACGTCATACTTCCCTGAATGTATCAAAGACACTCTAATTTTATGTGGATATCACTGACCGCGTATGTCCAATTAAAACAAATGGAGAGGTACATTTATGTCTTTTGTGCCTGAATTAAGCGGATCTAGGTAAATTGTTCTAAAGTCAATTCTTCGAAAGTCAATTGTTCGAAAATCAATTCTTCTAAAGTCAATTCTTCGAAAGTCAATTATTCGAAAATCAATTGTTCGAAAATCTATTGTTCGAAATTCAATATTCTGAATAGAATATACAAAAATTATAATAATTTTCAATAATAACCCAACCAAACCTACCCCTACCAAACCACCTTCGTATTTTTAGTAAATTTTTGAAGAATAAATTATAATAATTTCCAATAATAACCCAACCAAACCTACCCCTTCCAAACCACCTTCGTATTTTTACTCAATTTTTGAAGAATAAATTATAATAATTTCCAATAATAACCCAACCAAACCTACCCCTACCAAACCACCTTCGTATTTTTAGTCAATTTTTGAAGAATAAATTATAATAATTTCCAATAATAACCCAACCAAATCTACCCCTACCAAACCACCTTCGTATTTTTAGTCAATTTTTGAAGAATAAATTATAATAATTTTCAATAATAACCCAACCAAACCACCTTCGTATTTTATCACCATTAGGAACCTGCCACCTATTCGATAAATTGATTTCGAACAATTGAGTTTCGAATAATTGATTTTCGAATAATCGGTCATTCGAAAAATTGATTTTCGAACAATTGATTTCGAACAATTGATTTCGAATAATTTACCGGTACCCGAATTAAGCCACGCCATTACGTTTATCGGTTTGTCACTCTCAGGCCCGCAGTCCCTTCCATCAACGGGGGTTCATGGGCATTGTCGATGTCACCCGAACGAGCTCCCCATTCATACTGCCGCAGTCATTAGACAGTTTATTTTATTCTCAGTCACGTGCAAAGACAAGGACAAGTTTTTAAAAGTAAAATGGGTTTATATATATTATGAAAAAACTTCAAATTCAATCAAATTTAGCTTTTATTTCAGGTGAATCTACAAACATACATACTCAAAACTTTACATGATTGGTTTTTTCCTACATTTTTTTCAGCAAACTCGTTAATGACATCATCAAAGTCCATTTTTAGGGTTACATCACTTTTAAATTGTTCAGCTTAGTTTGTTCAAGAGTTGACCTAGTCACTGACTTAATCCTTTTTAGAGCTGAAAACCCTCGTTCAGCCGAGCAGTTCGTAATTGGTAGAGTTAAATAGATCCTCATGGCTACTTCCAGGTTTGGGAAAGTAGAGACAAGACCTGTTTCAGGAGATTCAGGACTTCTTAAATACTTGTATGCATCTCGAAGTCTCTCTATACTATCAACCTTTAAGATCTGCTTGAAATGAAGGCACTCCTCTCCAAAACTATCCACATCTACATCTACATCATTGCAGTAGAATAATGCGAGTCGTTCTGCCTGAGTTTTGATTGTTTGAGGTTCTTTGTCCTGTAATATCAAAACTTTCAGTACTTTTACATTGAAGATGACAGATAAAAAATCAAATAAAAACAAACAATACATTATTACCGGTTTGTTACCTTCAATTTAAAAATAGTATGTAAGGCTTTCTAGTATTACATTAAGTATTAAGTGGAAATAAATTAAACTACAATGACAGGTATACACATGGTATAAAAATAATATGCTGAAAATTAAAAATATCTTACCTTAAAATTGTTAAATAACCCAAATATGTCTCTAAGAGAAGCATAGCTTTGTGTTCTTGTGTCGAGCTGTGCCGTAAGATTGTCAACTATTGTTAAAAAAACTTCGGTCCTAAATCTGGTTTTAGGGTCCATATTCGTATCGAAACTTTCTCTTTTCTCGTCTGCAAATAGCAACATGCAGGCAGTGGCAGTAATGAGTCATGCGTGAAGCAGGGGAGGAGTGGAGAGGGTTGGCGCGTGATTTTAAAATATTTTCTCTTGCTTGCGCTCCCCTAAATCTTGAACCCACCGGGCCCATTTACAAAAGAGGTCCTGGTCACTCTGTCTCGAGTTGTGACGATTGTACTTAAAAAGTGAAACGTCACTTTATGCGGAAATCATTCTGTCACCATTGAAGTTCGTCGTCATTACTTTACATAGGTGAAGTTTACATTATTTATTGTGATATTTTTCGACAAAATGCCTGGTAAACGTTTGGACGAAAGTAAACGTGAGTATATTAGCAAATTACATGAAAATTTCCAAAAGGAATTGGCTGACGGCGGATTAGTTTCACCGTTAAATGCTATTTAAGAGATAAGTTTTGTAACAATTTATTTGTAGAATTTCAAAATGTAGTCTAACTATGATATGTTAAATTTGGTTTTATTTATTTCCTCCTATAATTAGATCACCAGACATACATGCCGAACCAGTTAACAATGATGCGCCGCTGGTGAAAACTGTATTATTGATTTGATTCGGGTGTTTATGAGTTATGACGTAACGAGAAACATTCGTGACTTTTACTATAGATGATACTGGCGAGTAGAGCCTTCCGAATCGACTGTACAACTGATCAGGAGTAAAAACAGCTGTAAGGAAACATTTTTAAAATAGAATCAAATACCAGAGTCATCTCTTATGTTAGCCAACCAGCGGTCAAAGCGACGAACTCATAACAAAGCGTCAAATAGTCTTAAGAGGGGGCCACACTAGCCAAGTTGCCAGCTGCTCTTGATTGGCGACTGAAACTAGCATAGTCAGCAAGCTTCGACTGGCAATACGGTTACATTATCAGCTACAACTTGATTGCTTCTACCAGCAAGCAGCGACTGTCAACCTGGTTACATTGTGACGCCTCGCTACTCACCAATTCACAGTTGTTCAGTTAAGCACGTAAACGGTAGATCGCCGCTTATGCGTAGTCAGACATGTCGAACTGCGCTGCTGGCTGGCGGCAACTGTACTGGGACTCTGCACACTATAGAATTCTACCGGTCACTAAAAAAATAACGATAAGGCATGTTAGCTCATACTCTGATCAGAAGCGCGTGACGTCACGCTTTTGTAAACATCATTAGCCATTTTGGCTTAGTCATTTTGTATATCGTTCTAAATTCCATTGTATTTGCTGGTTTAGCAAAAGCATAAACTAGTAGAACAAGAAGAATGTAAATTCTGGGGAATGGAAGAAACAGCACCTAGGAGCCTACTGGATAGAATATGGACACTTAACTAAATTGAAATCTGCAGACATCCTAAAGTTCCTTCAATAAATAGGTCTAAAGGAACTACTAAGTTTTTGATGCTCCTCAGGAACTAAGTAGAGGAAAGGGGGCACAATAGATCTTTTAGTTCTCAGCGAATGTCAATCCAATTTACATACATACATACTGGCGTGTTCTAACCCGTCCTGTATCACATCCTGTTTTCCTAATTCTTCTCTAATACCTTCACTTCTTATTCTTCGAGATAGGTAGTTGACAGTTCTTAATAATTTCATTTCTTCTGTTCGATTATTTCTGCCGTGTTTTCTCTGGGTTACGTGAGTATATGAATTACACATGTTTTGTAAACTTCGATCTTGCTTTCGCTTTCAGATTTATCTGGACATGTTCAATAATCGCCGACACATACACCGCCCTTTAACTAAATGCCGTTTAAACAATTGAAAAAAAAATAAATCCCGTTTTATTTCAGTTACTATTTATATTGTGTAGTTTTGTGGGCCCGTTTTCAGAGTATGGCAATTTTTTTATATGAGAATATTGTTTTTTGTCTGTATTTGTAGCTCCGCTACCTGGCCCCCATTTTAGACCGGGCTCCTGTGTTTCGCACACCGGTAGAATAGTTCGGTTACTGTTTAAGGTGTCCTGGGAAGTCCGGCCGGAATTTAAGAAAGTTTCCGGGAAACCTGGAGAATATGTCAATCCCAATGACGCGACTCCACATCTCTACTAATATCGAAGCATGTTCGAACGGAAACGGAAGTATTTAATAACGCAGGATATGCTCAAAGCTTTGCCTTCTTTTAAAAACGGAAAATCCAATTCTGACGTCATTTGCAACAAAATACGGCGGGTGTAATTTAGGCGCTAACCATCCTTCTTTACCTGTCTGACCAAGAAGGGTAGATAATCCGACATGTATTTTCGCCGCTAAGATGTGCAGGTAGGTCGAGTCATAAAATAACTCTTATCTTAATAAAATACGAGGGTGGTTTGGTTGGGTTATTATTGAAAAATATTGGAAGTTATTCTTCAAAAATTGACTAAAAATACGAAGGTGGTTTGGTAGGGGTAGGTTTGGTTGGGTTATTATTGAAAATTATTATAATTTCTTCTTCAAAAATTGACTAAAAATACGAAGGTGGTTTGGTAGGGGTAGGTTTGGTTGGGTTATTATTGAAAATTATTATAATTTATTCTCCAAAAATTGACTAAAAATACGAAGGTGGTTTGGTAGGGGTAGGTTTGGTTGGGTTGGGTTATTATTGAAAACTATTATAATTTATTCTTCAAAAATTGACTAAAAATACGAAGGTGGTTTGGTAGGGGTAGGTTTGGTTGGGTTATTATTGAAAATTATTATAATTTATTCTCCAAAAATTGACTAAAAATACGAAGGTGGTTTGGTAGGGGTAGGTTTGGTTGGGTTGGGTTATTATTGAAAACTATTATAATTTATTCTTCAAAAATTGACTAAAAATACGAAGGTGGTTTGGTAGGGTAGGGTAAGATGTGCAGGTAGGTCGAGTCATAAAATAACTCTTATCTTAATAAAATACGAAGGTGGTTTGGTAGGGGTAGGTTTGGTTGGGTTATTATTGAAAAATATTAGAAGTTATTCTTCAAAAATTTACTAAAAATACGAAGATGGTTTGGTAGGGGTAGGTTAGATTGGGTTATTATTGAAAATTATTATAATTTATTCTTCAAAAATTGACTAAAAATACGAAGGTAGTTTGGTAGGGGTAGGTTCAGTTGGGTTATTATTGAAAATTATTATAATTTATTCTCCAAAAGTTGACTAAAAATACGAAGGTGGTTTGGTAGGGGTAGGTTTGGTTGAGTTATTATTGGAAATTATGATAATTTATTCTTCAAAAATTGACTAAAAATACGAAGGTGGTTTGGTAGGGGTAGGTTTGGTTGGGTTATTATTGGTAATTATTATAATTTATTCTTCAAAAATTGACTAAAAATACGAAGGTGGTTTGGTAGGGGTAGGTTTGGTTGGGTTATTATTGAAAATTATTATAATTTATTCTTCAATAATTGACTAAAAATACGAAGGTGGTTTGGTAGGGGTAGGTTTGGTTGGGTTATTATTGGAAATTATTATAATTTATTCTTCAAAAATTGACTAAAAATACGAAGGTGGTTTGGTAGGGGTAGGTTTGGTTGGGTTATTATTGAAAATTATTATAATCTACTTTACAAAAATATATCTTATTATAAATGTCGGTGATTTAATAAATTTCATAAATCACGTACTTCAGTCGGTTAGCGCCCAAAATACACATAGGATTAAAATGACCCTTCGGTCTTGGCGCCTAGTTGTAAAAAGTGCATTAATCCTTTAGCGCCCAAATTACATCCGCCCACATAATATACCTATGCAATTAAATTTAAGCATTGCTCATAAAGGCAAAAAAGACATTGAAGATAAACATATAAGACATTTGAAAGGTTAGGCAGATCTGTAAATTATTTATAATTTAATAATAAGTATTTATTTATTTTTTGGGTTAAAATGTATTTTTTAATAAGATTAACAATGTATTTATTTTAAAAAACCGTTATGGAAACCCTACTGAAAAGTATTGCAGACTCATACAAATTTATAATAGACTTTCTAAACTTGAATTGACTATAATTATGTTTCAATATAGTTAGTAATAATGAAATTTCATTAATTTAAATTAATGAAGTTGGGATTAAAAAATGATACTTAACTATTTTTTATATATTTATAAATTATGTTATAAAACTAATTTAAGATTTTACATTGTACGTTACATAAGATTAGAATAATACAAATTATCGTGCCAGATTCTTCGACTCTTCAAATTTGTTAAAAATTGAGAAATTTCAACAAGAAATTGTGTGTGTTAACAAAAATTCAATTACGTATTGGGTATTATATTCAAATAAATTTAAATTAATATAACCAAGGCTTCTTGCGAGTTCGATGCGTATAAAATGGTAGTTATTATGGTTTTATCAGCTTCGCCTGCATGTAACGGAATCTTTAAACTTAAATTTTAATGACAACAAAACCTCCGATAAAATGAAATTTTGTATACTTATCAAGGATCGACGACAATACAATATTTTCATCTTAACTTCCGCCGACCCTGCGTTTTTTATCAATATTGTTGTATACAAAATCATTCATTAATAACCACGAATGATTTTGTATTTTAAACGATTTTGGTATAGGCAACCAAACATACCATAACATCAGAAATAATGAAATAGTTTGTACAAACGCGCAAAGCGTCATTTTTCAAACGAGCGCAGAAGCGAAAATATAGCGAGTGGGAAAAGTGCTTTGCGTTCAAGTTGTACACAAGATTTTTTCTACAACCACATTTATTATTGAAAGAAAAACAGAAATTTATATTGGTATTTTATTTAATCTTTGAACAGAAAGAACTGAAAATAAAACAGAAAAATCAGTTTAATGTATAGTTGATAGTGAAATTTTAACAATAAATAAATAATCAAATGAATAGTTTAATTATTTTTGGTTTAAATTTAAAATTTGTACACCCAGAAATTCACTATAATAAATATGTTGAATTGTCAAAAAAGTTGACAGGACATTTCGGTGTAGAAAAGTGCCATAGCATGTACTTTTCGCATTACTTTTCCAAGAGTTATCAAAGAAATTGAGAAAAGGCCTGCTATGCGTTAAAAATTTGTATGGAAATGAGTGTTTTGCGTAGTGGTTGTAGGAAAAGATATTTTTTGCAATGCTGACTTCTATAATAAAATACTTCCAGTTTTTGACTGAAACATTTTTTGTTACATACAAAACTATGATAATAATTAGTATTCAAACATCCAAAATAAAATTAAGAAGAAAACAAACTAAAACAGTGACATTATTTGATCCCACGACCTTCACTGTAGTTATCCGCATGCGTATTCCATGGCACCAAGAAGCCCAACAATGACGGTTCAAACCTCATTTTACGCTGTACGATATTTAGGTAAAGAACATTTCACAATATTCCTCGGCAGCTGGCCTTGAGGATTCAATACTAAAAGTTTAAAAATCCCTCATTTGACAGTAAACAGATCTGTAGTCGGTAAAATTTAGATACTAAGACATAAACTAAATTTATTTTGTAAGAAAATCACTAAAAAATTCAACATTTCTTCATTAATTGAAATTAAACAAATTAAACTGTTGAAACACAGTAAACGCTTTGATTTATTCCATCTAACTTTTTATACAATTTGGAGTTGGTATTAATTATTGTTCTTGGTAGAGTTTGTTTAACCATCCTTTGCCTTACGTCATAGTCGGTGACGTATTCTGCTGTTTTACGTTTGTCTTATATTAGTTGAATGTTATTTTACACTTAACCTCAAAATTATAATCAATGACTTATGTTAAGAATTAATCGGGAACTGGCTAGATAGGGAACACTAACTCAAATGAAGGTCAACACAAGGGCACCTCCATACAGAGTTTACTGAACAAGGTAGACAAGGAACTCTCAACCAGGCTATTGAAACTGAGTAAGAGTCATTTGAAGACAGTTACCGACCTGGTGACTGGATACTGCACCCTGAGGAAACATATGCACAAAATGGGCAAAGTTAGTGAACCTTTGTGCAGGAAATGTGATCTTCACGATGAAACACCTACTCACATACTCTGCTTCTGCGAGAACTTACATAGACTCAGACAGAAACACTTTGGAGAGGAAACTATACAACCATTACAAATACTGAAAATCCCTCCAGTCAAACTAGTGGCCTACATGGAAGACACAAAGCTTCTGGAATGGAAGTAGATAACATGGGAAATGGTACAAAGATTCAGTTCAAGTGCCTGGGCTGAAGAGCACAACCCAACCGAATGAATGAATGAATATTAAGAATTGTTTTCAATGATGCGTGTTAAGGTGTGTTTGTATGAATAAATTGGTAATGCCAAAAATTGTATTTTGCTTTATGCGTTGCGCACTTTTTTACATAGTTTAGTTTTGTTTTAACTTGAAATCACCGTTTTTTTAACTGGTTTGTTTAAAATTTCTAGCTTGAGGATGTTTACCGCCCCTGAGCATGATTTTTTACTGAATGTAAAAAACTACGGATTAGGTACCGAATCGTGATTAAATGGCGAATTATATAATACGTATTGAAAATGTATTATACGATTATATTTTTGGGGTGAAACCAAAGGTTATTTAAAATTAGATACTTAGAATATCTATATGCTCATATTTTTGAAAATTGTATACTAATTATTGTCTGTGTCATTGTGAGAAACAATGTAAGTATTCCTGAGATATGCAAAAAAACACATGTATGGGAGAAAACAGGCAATAAATAAATTTAATTCTGAAAAAACCCCCAATAAAAACAGGAAAAAGGAACGAACAAACGGTAAACTGAAATAGCATATGTAATGAAATAATATGCAAAGTCTAAGCTTCATCACTGACAAAATCATCTTCATCATCATTGTGGAAGTCCGATTCACTCAGATCTATGATAACAGGACTGCATTTAACGGTAAAAGCGGCATTCCAGCATCTCTTTCTCGTGAAAAGTAATGACCAAAAATACTGAACAAATCAAAACATGACAACTGAACTGTTAAAAGTAACAAATAAAATTCACGTCGACATTAGTTAAGAAATACGTTAATGACGTCATAATTCCGTCTCGTCTATTTCATGAATGAGAGATAAAGCTGGACAATGTATGACGTAACGGCAAAGGATGGTTAAACAAACTCTATATATCATTCTTCGGATTAAATTTTTTGCATTTGGTGAACACATTTGGTTTTATCAACTTCACTACGTTTTTTTCGTTTATGTATTGGCTTGATAATCTGTTTTACTGAACTTGAAAAATATAAATTCGGAAATATATCTCACTAAGCACAAATAAATAATAGAATAATTAAATACGTTGAAAAATTTGTCTCAACTATTATTTTAACTAGCCAAACATTTCATTTGTAAAATAATCATTCTATTATCTTTTTGTTTTTCGAAGAAACGAGTACGATACTGTGCTACTGTTATCAGATTAACGACTACCTGCTGTGGGTTTTGGTCTTCATGGTCAACCATGTTGACATAAGTCAAAACGAAATATCGTGGAATGAAGTATAGCTACAAATTGCAAATAAATATTCTTAGTTTTCAAATATTGAGAAAAATTTTTTGTAACCAACACATGTGGCCATCAACAACCTCAAACATTGATGCTCGAGCGTTACATTCAACTACTAATTCAATTCCCTGACCAGGATTGTCAGGATTAACAATTAAATCATTATATTTTATATACTCTTGGTCTTTCGTCTGAATAGCTAAAAGTTCTAATTTGAGTTAATGAGAAATTGGCAGAGATAAGACTTTGGACTTGCAACAACTTTTGGTAGGGATAGGGCTCGGGTTGAATCTCAGAGATATTTTTCAATTTCATTTTTTGAAAGTAAAAATACTACGGAATTTACAGACAAAGTAATTAGAAATATTAATAATAAATCTGAAGAATGTTATCGGTGAGGCAGAGTTAATACCGTATATTGATAATTATATTATAAATTAATATTCTTGGTAACTATGCTGTTTATCCCGTAAGGTCATTATATTATGATGAAAGAGAATTAGACACATCGTCGTGATCTATTTTAAAGATGATAACCGAATATAATAAAAGAATGAACTATTTAACATTTTTAATAGTTGGATATTAAAAGAATAACGACTGAAATCCTATAGTGTGACGAAACTAAAATGACTAAAAACGGAATGTTTAACGGGTACAATTCACATTACTGGAGCGAATAAAATCAACATTTAGCAAGACACCGTGAGTTTCAGGAACAATTTTAATGTCGTTTGTGCGGTCAGTGTCAACCATAACTCTTTCAGCTACATTAAAAGATTTACGCCACCGTTTCCTAATTATGTATAACAAAGTTTTTTGTTATATTTTCCTATTTTTCGGTAGGCGAAAAACAGTTGTGTGTCACACATGCAGGAAACGCTTTAGCAGCCATTAACAACCTTAACTAACCAGTTGTCTAGGCTGCTAAAGCTCATTTTCTGCCCTTGTGACACAACATACTATTTGAATGTAATGAATTTGTTAAAAAACTGATACACAGAACATTTTACTAAACAATTTATCACAGTAGGGTTACAATGTACAATGTACCAAATTTGAAGTTTGTGAATGCGGTTTATAAAACATGCTTAAAAAACTGACTTGACAGCGTCATCTTCAAAGAGCGCTAGCTCCCTTAAGGTACGTTTCCATGACTACAAATTTGTATCATGACATGTGCCGGAACAAGTTCTGAGACAAGTGCCCGGGATTTGTAAAAATGGAAACAGTCCGCGACATATTCCGGCACAAGTGCCAGAGACAAAAATGTGCCCGACGACTGCGCGACAAAACATGTTTCTTTATCTCGCGATATGTGCCGCAAATAATGGAAACGGTCTGCGATTTGTGCCCGCGATAAGCGCATGCGCAGTAGTCTTCAGTCTTGGGTACGTCACAAAAAAACCAACATCGATTCCCAAGCTGAGTTTGGAAAAACTCACCAAGTTCAACCATTTCCCCCCAAATGAATCACCGCTTCCCATTTCATTATCAGCCCACTTACAGCCAGCATCACTTCAATCAAACAGCTCCTTGCAGCAGTCAAGCACAAAATTCATATCCTTCTTCCCATTCCTCTTTCACAACCGTTGCATCATATACTTCAATGCCGCTAAACCAACGACCAGTCGCTGAGTTAAACAGTCAAGTGCCCCAAGATAGTCAAGATACTCAGTTCTCAGATTTAACTTGGTTGTAATTAAATGTTAATTTGTTGATGACGCTTATCTTCAAGTAGCAACTAGTTAATAATAATTTTTTTTTACAATAACAATTAAACAGCAAGTATAAGTTTTATGGAATTTTTTGGTTCAGTTCTCAGAACTGATACAATGGCATCACACACTATTGGGATGAATCTCGATAAGGCAGATTTCGAAATCCTGCAGGTATATTATGTATACTGCTATAGCTGTCACCTGTAACTAGGAAACGAAGAGTAGCCGCTATGATTTCACCTGGAGAAACTGGTGCTCGATATTCATTGCTCTTAACAATTACAGGTCCAACAAGGTTTAGCAGAAATTCAAAATCAGTAACAGTAATTCTAACAAAGCTACTGTATCCTCTCTGTAGACGCAAGTCTATCATTAGGGAATTGTACGCTCATTCCGATGGTCTCTTTGCCAAAAAACTTCTGATTCACTATCTTATCTAGGTCTTTTCCTCCTTTATTTCAATAGTTCTTGATACGCTCCTGCCATTACCAGAAACCCTGCTAAAGCAGCTGTAGGTATCGTCAATCTTCAAGGTAAATAAAACGTAGATCACAATATAATACATTCAAACAAATAAACACTATGAAACCTTAAAGCAGACTCCTGCAAAGTATATTCCCCTGCACGGAGAAACAGAAAAATCGCACCGGTACCGCGACATGTTCCTAGCACCTAGATGCAGCATAATTAATATACATAATTATCATAAAAATCAACTTTACAAAAAATCTGATAACTTTTAAACGTTAAAAGTTTGAAACTTATGAAATTCTCACACATTTATGGTATTAAAAATTTTTGAGAAACATTTTAAGCAACAGATAGACTTTCTTTTGTGATCTTCACATTCACTGTTTTTGTACTTTGAACATTATGAAGTTGACTTTTCTATCGCTCTTTCGAGGACAATCAGAACATCTAGCGGGTTAGAGTAGCACTTAGATCATTGTTTTGCATATTCACTCAATTCGGTTATAGCGTTGAGTATCACTCGGTTATAGTATATTCAGCTCCACTCGTGCTCGATTTAGATTTCATGACTATCTTCCGTTTCGGAAGTAGTTCCTACGATTATACAGGGTGTCCAAGGAATGATAGACCAAAATTTGGGAACGAGTAGGTAGTGTTAAAATAATGTCAGTACTTCATATAATTTTTTTTTCTACGGACCTCCTTTGTTGAGTTATATGGCTTTAAAGTTAGAAATTAAAAATACATTTTTATTCATAACTCCAAAACTATAATTTCGAACTTGATGAAAATTTGGTGGATTGTCAAGTACATCAATTCATTTATTTTGTCCATACCAGTAAGTATACTAATGTTGCAGAAGTCTGGATCGGACTTGGCTCACCGGATAAAAGGTCAGAACTTTTAAAGTGACAAGGCAAGAAACTTTAAAATACTGTCAGTTTATTCTCCAACTATTTTTGTGAAAAAAAGATATCCTTTGTCCAAATCGATAACATCAGTGGTTTCCGAGAAATTTGGAATTTCGTAAGACACCGCAGAACACATTCAATGGGTTATAACCAACTACGCTACCGTCAATTATTTGTCATATGCATTAACCATCCTTGAAAAAATGTTATTTTATCAAGTAGGAAGCTGTCAATGTATGTATATCATATGCCTCAACCATTCTTTAAGTAATGTTCCGTAGAACAATTAAACAATTTTCATAAAAACGTATGTTGAAAGCAAGAATTATCCAGAGTAACATACTAAAAAAATACAAACAAGTATTTTAATCTAATAAATGTTCAAAATGTGCACCTCCTACCTCTACACAATTATTGAGCCTACGAATAATGTTTCGTTGTACTTGAAACAACATTCCTGGATTGTTCCTTATAGCATCGCAATGGAAATGAATTCGATCCAGCAATTCATTCCTTGTTTGTATGGGTATTGCATATACCAAACTTTTCAGGTAGCCCCAGAGGAATGAATCCATTGGATTTAGACCCGGACTACACGGGGGCCATGAACTTGGACCCCCCCTTCCAATCCATTTTTAGGGGTATGCAACGTTTAAGTGATCACGTACCACAATGCTAAACTGAGGTGGAGCACCATCGTGCATGTACCACATATTAATTCTGGTTTGTATAGGTACATCTTCCAATAGGTAATTTAAATTATTTTCCAAAAAGCCTAAATATAACTTTCCATCTAAATGACCATCCATTATAAATGGACCAACTAAGTGGTTTCCAATTATCTGTGTCTGAATTATGCAGTGTGGATTCTCATCGGCCAACAAATGTAAATTATGAGAATTTTTCGTAAATCCCGCTTCATCAGTAAACAATACTGATTTCATAAAATCTCGAGTATTCTATGCGCGGTGGTTTTTGAAACAGTATGGAGGATCCCAAGTTTTCTAACACTTGATGGAGGGTTGTTATCTACTTCATCTAGGAAATCCTGCTCTAAAATACTAGTGCGGATATTTCTTACGGGACCCACACCACCTGCTTTCCGTATAAATGTACCTAACAATAAAATGTATTACCTTTTAAAATGCATAATTGCAATATTTCATAAAATAATACCTTTTTCTCGTAAATTTCTGGTAACACGATCAAAAGTTTTTGTCTGGTGAAATTCTATTATGAAAATGTTCAGAAGAAAGTCTCCTTGCTTCGCGAGAATTTCCAGAATCCTTTCCATACATTAAATGCATATTATCTGCATATTCATTGAACGTATATTCTGCCATTTCAAACAACACAGAAATTATTAAAATATTCTTATTTAACTCCGAGTATGGAAAATAAATTGACAGCTTCCTACTTGATAAAACCAAATTTTCTAAACTTAAGGATAGTTAACTAATGCATATGACAAATAATTGACGGCAGCCTACTTGGTTATAAACCATTTCCAAAATAATGATAGAATCTGAATGTGCTCTTCGGTGTCTTACGAAATTTCATATTTCTCGGAAACCACTGATGTAATCGATTCGGACAAAGGGTACCTTTTTTCACAAAAATAGTTGGAGAATAAACTAACAGTATTTTGAAGTTTGTTGCCTTGTCACTTTAAAAGTTCTGACCTTTTATCCGGTGAGCCAAGTCCGATCCTGACTTCTGCAACATTAGTATACTTACTGGTATGGACAAAATAAATGAATTAATGTACTTGACAATCCACCTAATTTTCATCAAGTGCGAAATTATAGTTTTGGAGTTATGAATCAAAATGTATTTTTAATTTCTAACTTTAAATCCCTATAACTCAACAAAGGAGGTCCGTAGAAGTACTAACATTATTTTAACACCACCTACTCATTCCCAAGTTTTGGTCTTTCATTCATGATTAAATTAGCCAATAGAAATTACGAATTCATCGTAGTTACTACGTATAGATAACGTATTGTACGACTGACGATTTAATCACTTCGGTTTTTCAGTGGGTCCAACAATATGTGCTGCGATAATAACCACTTTTTGAAGATCGAACTTATAGACAGATAACAATATTTTACTAATTAATATCGGTCCGTTCATCATATAATCATGACGAATACCACTAGAAAAATCTTTTAGGTCTCTGTGAATGTCACCCCATCATACATACATACAACTGAAAAAATGTATTCAACAAATGCTACAAAATTAGGTTCTAATTGTTGATATATTGTATTTTAGAGCCTGAAATAGGTCCATCTGCTAGTAATGATGTGGGCTGTAGTAAATATAGTAAGTTGATTGATTGTTGTATGTACAAAACAAGAATATTATAGTGTTAATTTTTTTTTACTAAAGGTTCTGAAATTTCTGAAAGTTAAGAGGAGAGATTCGAAACAATAAACAAAAAGAAATTTGGTATGTTTTTGTCGCCATCTACGCAAACAGTGATACAAACTGACTGTTTCTAATCAATTCCACTATTTAATGAAAAAATTATGAAAAAATATTAATAAATTTTTTGATATTGACATATCATCGTCAGATTGACATTTGATGTGATGCCTACCAGATGTAGAGGAGAGATTCGATACAATAAACAAAAAGAAATTTGGTATGTTTTTGTCGCCATCTACGCAAACAGTGATACAAACTGACTGTTTCTAATCAATTCCACTATTTAATGAAAAAATTATGAAAAAATATTAATACATTTTTTGATATTGACATATCATCGTCAGATTGACATTTGATGTGATGCCTACCAGATGTAGAGGAGAGATTCGATACAATAAACAAAAAGAAATTTGGTATGTTTTTGTTGCCATATACGCAAAAAGTGATACAAAACTGACTGTTTTTAATCAATTCCACTATTTAATGAAAGCATTATGAAAAGATATTGATAATTTTTTTGATATTTACATATCATCGTCAGATTGACATTTGATGTGATGCCTACCTGATGTAGAGGAGAGATTCGAAACAATGAACAAAAAGAAATTTGGTATGTTTTTGTCGCCATATACGCAAAAAGTGATACAAACTGACTGTTTCTAATCAATTCCACTATTTAATGAAAAAATTATGAAAAGATATTAATACATGTTTTGATATTGACATATCATCGTCAGATTGACATTTGATGTGATGCCTACCAGATGTAGAGGAGAGATTCGAGACAATAAACAAAAAGAAATTTGGTATGTTTTTGTTGCCATATACGCAAAAAGTGATACAAAACTGACTGTTTCTAATCAATTCCACTATTTAATGAAAAAATTATGAAAAGATATTGGTAATTTTTTCGATATTGACATATCATCGTCAGATTGACATTTGATGTGATGCCTACCTGATGTTTAATATTTTGCTAGACCAAAGTTGAAGCCTGCAGATATCCTCAGGGAAATAGGGCTAAAGCAGCTACTAGCCTCCGAGACTTTCCTCGGGAACTAAGTAGAAGTAGATCTTTTAGGTCTCAGTGAATGTCACCCCATCATACATACATACATAATCTATTGCCCGATTTAGGTATCAACCTAACTTTAGGAAATGGTTGGTAAAATGGACTTAAAGGTTATATTCGTTACTTTTCACACAACTTTACCAGAAATCTAGTTTTTTTTGCTTTTTAATGGTACTACAGCCTAAACAATAATTTCTAGATAAAACTCTAGTACTGCTAGGCAATCTAACGAAAGTTGAGTGGTAACTAGGAAATACGCTTTAACGTAAAATAACGAATAAATTACATAATTACAAGAAATCCCGTTGCATAGTCACACAATTTTGATACATGATGCAAATAAAATTTTACTTGCTAACCCAGAAATTACTATTTAAAAACTATCATTAATTTGTTTTATTTAATTTGATTTTTATGTAACTGTACTTTCTTTCCTCAAAAACGCACAACTGAATTAACCAACAACTATTCTTATTGGATGATAGTAATTACAACAGTAGATTGGTAATTACTATTTTTATCGAAAACCATCATAGACTGATAAATTATATAACGAAAATAGTTACTAGTTTTACATGCAAGACAGGAATACTTCGTTAATAGTACACAGTGCAACTATTCCTGCAACTATTATGAAATAGTTTGGATTGTTCGAACAAGCGATCAAAGCACTATTCCGAGTCCTATAGGAAACAATATTACATTCAGCATAACTTCCTTTACCTATGATGACTGTTTTAAACATGTTTGATAAAATAGTAGTTTTTCTACGATCACTATCGAAAGTCGTGTTTTGTGCCTTGAAAAGCAACTGCAAAGTTGATGTTTTCCGCGAGCTGTCATAATTTGACAATTTGACAGTATTGGCGCTTTCAAGCAGAGAGTAACTTTGAAGCACGCCTAATTCTCCGCGAGCTGTCATAATTTGACATTATTGGCGCTCTTAAGCAGAAAGTAACTTTGGCGAACGCCTAATTGTATTTATAGATAAAAGAGAGCTATACCTTGTTTTTAAACTAGGAGGAGCATTTTAGGAAACCTCAACCACACCACTAAAAGTTACTAGATTGGGAGTGTGTTCCGAAAGGGTTGTGTTAAGACATTTTGAACTGAATGAAAATTACGCGAAATATGTATTGTACTTCTCGATGCTGTCGTGGCCAATGAGGGAACAAGGCATGTCTAAATATCGAATGATGATTGGCCACAGGTCATTGCGAAAGTAGTAACCAAATGTCACATTATTGTGAAAAGATGTATGGTTATAATAAGTAGTTTATGTAAAATGTTTTAAGAATTTGGGAATTAATGAGAATATACAAATGCAATTGTATCATATTATTAAATTTTTTTTTAACATTTGTGGCTTTCATGTAGCAAAACTAAAAGTGAACAGAAGTTTTGTTATAAAAAAGTACCATAATATAGTACTGCAATGTATGTAAAACTTGATGTGAAACTTATATTATTAACAAGAAAAAAGAAGCATGGATTTTTTTCATGAAAGGGAATAAATAATAAAAATAGCAAATACGTTATTGGGTAAAATCTAATACCTTGTTAAAGATAAACAACAAACGTGGTAGTAATGCTTGAACTAATGACTATTTTCATATAAATAAACACAAAACTGACAAATGTCAGTGTCATTGGTATCAAAAGAGCTGTGTGAAACTGGTGGCAATCTGACCAATCACTAGGCAGCAGAAATGCCAACTTAAATTCAAATCGCTCCTCTTAGTTTAAAAACAAGGTATAGTAGTTAATTTTGGTGTGATAGTAGAAACAATCTTGTGTGTATTTAGAGCAGAAAGTCTTTTGGTAGTTTCGATTTTCTGTCTCGACTACCAAAGTACTACTTTCTGCTCTTGATACACAAAGAGCTATTGTGTATAAAAATTAAAAAAATTAAAAGAGGGGAGGTTAAAACATGAGATGAACGGGATGAAGAGAGAGTGAACGTAAGCGACGAGGGTTGACCCACCCAGGGATACCATGGGTTTCCATGAGCGTGGTTCAAGGCAAGCCAACGTTCGCCCTGCAACAAAATGTTCAGGACGATTCAAGTTCCATATTTCGTCTTGAAACGTTAACTTTGCAGTCAACATTTCAAATAAAAAATATTAAATTATTTCTCAAAAATTGATTTTTGGTGGAATGGTCTATTTGGTCCAAAAATCAATACCTATTTATAGTTTCTGGCTATTAATTTTACCGCGAAATTTAAAATATTCTAATTTCTATATATAGTTTCAGTAAATTAATATTTATTAAAATTTACTCGAAAAATAATATGACAGAAGGAAGGCGATTTGGCCATCATCTCTATCGAATCCAAATTCTCTGAAAATATTGATGTCACCGAAATTATTGACAAATATGCTTCCCAGAAAGCCTGAGAAGGAAGAAGGATTGATTTATATACTTTTCGTTTCATGAGATTTATGTTTAATTTGTTATCAGATTGTATTTTCTGAGTGAATACTGTTGTTTTGTATTTTTAATTATAGAAAGTCTATTTTTATTTAAAAGGTTATATCTTTGATTTTAAGTATCTTGGTATGTTTTCAGTAGTAATATCACAAGAGAGTGAGAATAAATTGAAAATAATTCGACAGATTTTAGAAAACTTGTTGCCAGGCAATAGACACGAGAGCCCGAAGGGCTCAAGTGGCTATTGCCAAATGGGAACAAGTTTGAGAAAATGCCTGGAGAATTATTATCTAATTTATCGAACTCTCGTGTGGTATTCGATAGATTATTTTTTGACGTTACAAATTTATGACAGACGCGTCAAATCAAGAAAATCCGCTGTCATGTGGTTGTCATTCAATAAAAACAATGTATATTGAATTATTCTCGCTGGAATAATGTAAGTAGATTATTCTCACTATAATAATGTTTTGATGAATTACTGAAATTGGACATTTCTATTGGTTTCGAGAAACGTCAAAAAATAATCACGATTATAACCTGGCTGGATAAAAAATAAACTTTTGGTTTTCAAATTTTATTTACATTTTTATCAATGTTTTACGTTTTGTTTTTAGGCGGGTAGATGAATGTATGTCATCGTCAATTATTAGAGTCCGACCACAATAACTTTGGGACACCACGTGGTCGCCGGTGTGGCGTTACTGACTTGCATATGAAAATGTAATTTTCATACTAAATTTATTTTTAGGAATTTATTTCAAATATTTATATCAAACTTTATGGTTTTGGATACCTGTAGAAAATTACATAATGGTATCACTCGCTTTATGCAGGTAGGCGACGGGATTAAAGTTGGCCTTTTTTGAATTCATTAAATAATTAGCAAGGAAGAAAAAATGTACCTAATCTAAAGTTAATAATATATATTCCAAACACTTTCACTAATGTATCTATCATGTCAACTTAAACTTATCATAAATATAATCTTATTATTAATCTGAGTCATCAGCTGATTATAATGGTTGTGCACGTGTACTACTGTCTGAGATCTGAGAAACTTTCATCAGAAGAGCCAGTATTAACGTTAAAACATAAATGATCCAACTTATTATCGAGGATGTGTTCTCGTTCTATTTGTGAGTTTTCATATTCTTTGACGTGTCGACGAATATTCGTCCATTCACTAAGTGGCAACTCGTCTAATCTTTAATGGGTAAAATGAACACGGACAATTTGAGCAAGACCAAGACCAAGACTTTGAGTTAGTATCTCCATTACACAACTAGTAGTGTTATGGATCTATAACTTAACTAGCTTTTCTAATGGTGACAGGTGAAATGAAAAAATGTGTTAAAGGTGTACAAAACGAACAAAAAATAAAAGACATTCTTATTTTTTGGTTGTAGATAAAACGTTGTGTATCACACGAGTGTTTAAACACGACTAAAATATTGGTGTGAGATTTTGCACATGTGTCAACAACTAGCGTTGTAAGTTGATAATGGAATAAATTAAATAAGCAGGTCTGTAGATTTTATAAAAGAACTCATTTGAATTGATCTCAATCCAAAAAACGAAAAAAAATTCAATAATAAATACCAATTCAAATAATTCCAAAATGCCTACATATAGTCTTGCGGTCATTTTAGTGGGTGATGGGTACTATACCTAAATATGTACATTTTTTCATGTATTAATATAGTTTTCGCAAATTTATGAGTTTATCGCAGTCAGACAGACAGTCAAACTTAAGTAATTTATATATCTATTCATCTATTTAATTTTTTTGGATTAGGTTAGGTTAGGTTAGATGCATTTTGATGTCATACAGCTATATGGAAACCTACTAAACCTCGCCCTATACTAGTTTTACATATGTTCAAGTTTGCTACTGTATTTATTAGGGTGGGTCAAAAAATCAACTATATTTCTTTTTACAACTAATACGGAAAAATGGGTTGCTAGACACCTTAAAAAAAACTCTCACCAAATATGAGCTCTTAATTTTAATAGGAAGATCCTCCGCATCGCAGTTTTTTATTTTTTTCTCAGTCCAATACAAAAAAATTCATACCTCATCATTGATTGATTGTACAGAAAAATTTTGTAGGAAATTTAATGCTCTACAAAAAAAAGTATCTTATATTTTTTCCGTAAACCTTAGCATTTGAATCAAATTGAAGATTTAAGTTTGATTATTTTAAATCAAATGTCATTTTTGTTTATGAATTTTATAACTCGACAAGAAATGGCTATTATAAAGTGCGCAACAGAAATTTTTGTAGGAAATTAACTGCTCTATAAAAATGGTATCTTATGCCTTGGCGATTAAATTAAGCGTTCAAAAGATATTCACTATCAATCTTTCATGTATACCGATTTTAAGAGTTTTTGATTAAATAATCGAAAAATTTTTTTGAAAAATTTTGTAGGAAATTTAATGCTCTACAAAAAATAGTATCTTATATTTTTTCCGTAAACCTTACCATTTGAATCAAATTGAAGATTTAAGTTTGATTATTTTAAATCAAATGTCATTTTTGTTTATGAATTTTATAACTCGACAAGAAATGGCTATTATAAAGTGCGCAACAGAAATTTTTGTAGGAAATTAACTGCTCTATAAAAATGGTATCTTATGCCTTGGCGATTAAATTAAGCGTTCAAAAGATATTCACTATCAATCTTTCATGTATACCGATTTTAAGAGTTTTTGATTAAATAATCGAAAAATTTCAATTCAATCATTCATTGATTGTACAGAAAAATTTTGTAGGAAATTTAATGCTCTACAAAAAATAGTATCTTAAATTATTTTCGGATCGATAGCAAGAGCTTTTTTAAAAAACCGTTTATTTATAAAAAAGTACAATTTGAGTTTATGTGTGTTACTTTTGAAACTACTACAACAACTAACTATTTTAATTCTAATTTTTAATATAAGAAAAAGAAATGATAATTAATAAAACTGCAGTGTCCACATAATTCTTGGAAGGCCATGAACACAACGCATCTGCAATTCTTATCTTCTTATATGTGCATGTATCGTGGGAATACATAACTCCTCCGCTCTTAGAGAGAAATTCGGGGGGTACCAGGAGAATTTCGGGAACATTCTTCATCTTGAATTTTTCTTTGAAGTTTCTTCTTACATTTGTAAAACAAGCCTATGGAAATGCAAATACCAAGGCAAATATAAAGTATTATAGTCCATACACTCGCACTATGAAAATTAACTGGTTTTTCAAAAATTGTTTTTAAATTTTCTTTTTGAATTTTTAAAGAGTCTTTCAAAGTTTTGATTTGATCTAAATGAATGTCATTTAATTTTAGTGGTTTAATTTGAAGTATTGAGTTTTCCAGAGAAGGTAATAAAAAGTCTAGTTTCGGTAACTCAAAGTTATTGAACTCGCGTTTAACACTTTGGAATGTTTGGATTTTGAAATTTTTTATTTGTACGTAGCACAAGTTATTCAGTTCTAGCAACAGAGTACCTTTTAATAAAATAGCGTTTTTGGATTTACCACACATCACTACGGCTGGTTGAGGTTTTGGTAAAATGATTATCCATTTGTTGTCTTCAATCTTCTGAATTTTTTCTTCGTTTATTTCGACAGGGACGGTTTGGCAGATTGTTACATTCGGCATGTATTTAATCATGCGCACTTCACATGGTGTTGTTTGTTCTGTTATCTTCTTCGGAGGTTCCTCTTGGCAAATGAATTCACCTGAACTTATTTCTCGGCATTTTTCTTCGGTTGTCATATAATTTTGCTCATTTAGGAGTAGGTATTTGGATATTGGGATAATTACTTTGAAAGAATTTATCTGTGGTGTGGGTAAAGGATAAAGGTGATAATAGTCGTAATTTTTGCATTCTACTATAGGAATATCCAAAATGAAAATGATTCGGTTACCCTTGCTAAAGCCTTTTATATTCATTGTTTTTTCATAAAGCAAAATGTTTCCTAGATTGGGTTCAAAAGCTAATTTACTTTGACTCAAATGATTACTGATTGATTTTATTTCATATAATAGATCTTTGGGTTCAACAATTGAGTTATGAAATACATTAATTTTTGAGAATGTGATTGCAATTTCTAATGATTCTAACATGTCATATATTGCCTGTAATGCGATAGCGATTTCTGGAATTATTGACTGTGTGTAGATTTCTTTAATTAAATGATTATTTATCTGATTATTTACATCTATTGATTCTTTCAATTTATTTATTTTAGATTCTATTATATCTTGATTTTGCACTAACTGAGCTGTGGTTTTGTTGAATGTGTCTATTGATTTATCTAAGATAGTAATTTGTTCACTAATCAAAGTTTTGATTTTTTTCTGATTATTTGATATACTTTCAATAGCTGTGTCATATCGTATGGCATCGTTTTCGTCTAAGTTACCTGTTATAGATTTTATTATGCTACCAAGAACATTTATTAATCCTCGTTTACTTCTAGAAATTTCAAGTGAAGGATTTAATCGATTTATCTGTTTTTTTATTTGTCTTTCAAGTGTTAATGCTAATGTATAGTAATTAGTGGCTCCTATTTTGAACATTTTTTCTATAGTTTGATTTATTGAAATATTATTGAAATAATTATTTATTTCTTCAAGTTCGGTTGATAATTTATTAGTTTCTGAAATTATATTTGTGATATCAAAAATTTGAATAAAGGACCAGTAATTTATAATGTTTTGAGCAGAGCCTAATTTTAACGGAAGTAATCCTGGGTTGTCGGTTAGGTTATGGAACTTTGGTTGTCCGATTCCAAGGGTGTAACTGTAGGCATGGCTGAGGAACAATATAATCTTCAATAAGTTCATTAGAGTTGATTTTCTTAACTTCTAGGTGGTTACCAATTGAATTTGGGCTATGTTGGTCCCTCTTCCTTGGCGTGGGCTGATTTTGGCGATTTTGTCCCCAATCAGACCGGTAGCTGGAACTCAGCGATGGGTGTCTGACTTCACAACTTATAGCACTTTTTCTTTTTAAACAGTTTTTATTATAACTCCGCGTCTGTTCGTAAATGATTGAAACCAACCGGAAAATCACGATTTTTGTTGTTTTTCCGTCGAACAATCCTACTGACTGCGCCAATTATTTTCGGATCGATAGCAAGAGCTTTTTTAAAAAACCGTTTATTTATAAAAAAGTACAATTTGAGTTTATGTGTGTTACTTTTGAAACTACTACAACAACTAACTATTTTAATTCTAATTTTTAATATAAGAAAAAGAAATGATAATTAATAAAACTGCAGTGTCCACATAATTCTTGGAAGGCCATGAACACAACGCATCTGCAATTCTTATCTTCTTATATGTGCATGTATCGTGGGAATACATAACTCTTATATTTTTTCCGTAAACCTTACCATTTGAATCAAATTGAAGATTTAAGTTTGATTATTTTAAATCAAATGTCATTTTTGTTTATGAATTTTATAACTCGACAAGAAATGGCTATTATAAAGTGCGCAATACAAATTTTTGTAGGAAATTAACTGCTCTATAAAAATGTCTTGGCGATTAAATTAAGCGTTCAAAAGATATTCATCATCAAACTTTCATGTATACCGATTTTAAGAGTTTTTGATTAAATAATCGAAAAATTTCAATTTAATTTATGTAACATTTTTGTTTAGTAGCTGGATGCATTACAGCCACGCCCCGTTGTGTAAAGAGCCAATACACAACGGCTATGGACAACCAGCGTCAAAGTAGATTCATTACCTACAAAACAATTAACACCAGTTGTACAAAATTGAAATGGAATAAATTATTCTCCAAATATCTCGTCCGTTTGAATTGAATGGTGAACACTCAGTCATAGAAAAAGTATAGTATTCTACTTTCGTGTAATGGCTATTACTCATTCGAATGACTACGAATTTCGCCTACGGCTCACGTCGCAAACTTCATTCTCATGAGTAATATTATTATTAATTACATAATAAATATAAAGATAGTTTTTGCAGCAAACGCCAAATAATGATTGATAGGTTGAATTACATTATTGTAATTTTCGTAGAGATCTATAATTGTTTTGAAAGCTACTCGCTGATGAGAAATAATTTTCAAAATCAGTTAATAGCATACAAATTTTTTTATAATACTAGTATAAATGACGAAATACCTGAAAAAACGATAAATGTAAAAGTAAAATATGAACAATTTGTACCTAAATGTGTAGGAAAATTCCAACAAAGAGAAAAAGAAAACAATGGTACTGTTGTTTGTGAATGCACGAGTTCCGGATGCGTTAAAAAGTAGTATTTGCATGTAGTATTCACAGAGAGACAATGATAAAAAAGCGAAAGGAAAATGGAAAGAGCTCTTACAATTGACGAGAATCGGACAACATATATTAGAAACCTAAAGGTTTCAATAAAAACATCCAGGCAGCTATAAATCTACAACTATAATAAAATTGTCCGAGTGAATTATTTGAAATTATTATATTTAGAAAGTAGTATTCTGCGTGATATTTGAATTTATTTTATTAAAAAATCGTTTGTTCTCACTCTCAAAATAAAAGTGTTTAAAGCATTTTGATCAAATTTGATAGGGATGAATGAAGAACGAAGTTTATGTTGTTTTTGGATAATATAAGAGATGGCTCTTTGTCCTTTTTTCACACAATACATGAAAAATCGTTTAAAAGCAAATGGTATTTCCAAATGAAAAGTGGATATTTTTTATAGATTGGCCCAAAAGAGCATAGCAATGTGAAAAGTATAAAAAAATTCAACGAAAATACTATAATAAAATAGCAATCGGTGCGGGTAATAAAACTGTCGGTACAGGTGATTTCAGGGGTGGGTGGGATTACTGAAATATTTATTACGAATATAATTAAATGCCTGTATTATTTTGGTGTATTCGGTTGTAATTTTTTTATGAACATATAAACAACTTGCATATTAGTATTGAATAGATGAGGCTTTTACTTGATGAAGATCCATACTAAACGATGAAATAAAACAATTTATTTTGTTTAAAGCTTTATTATATTTGAACTAAGTTCAATATACATTCGTGACGCCTTTCTCAAACTAGTTTGAGAAATCTACTGTGTTGTGAAGGTAGTGTAAAATTACATATTTTGTTTGTTGTTTTGCAGGATATTTCGAAAATTAATGAAGATGGAAAAAAGGTATAGTTAGGATATCATGACTTTTAGTTAAACAAGCCACGGTCCAACTAGGTCTTCAGTAAGTTGTTTTATTTTCGAGGTGTAGGGTGGATTTTCAAAATTGACCCAAACTTGTATTTCAAATATTTTCTTCATCTTACTAGATATGAAAAAAGTGCAAAAGAACTTTTGATAGAATAACCGAACGACAGTTCGGTACAGTATCCAATTTATTTTTTGGGGTGTTAGAAGTTGAACTCCTCCGAAACGGCTCGACCGATTTTCGTGAAATTTTGTGTGCATATCGGGTAGGTCTGAGAATCGGACAACATCTATTTTTCATCCCCCTAAATGTTAAGGGTGGTCCACCCCTACATTTTGTTTTATTTTTTTGGACAAAACTTTTTGTTTTTTTTTATTTTTTTATGATACAGCATACAAAAATACATACAACCCTAAATTGTCACCCCTCTACGATCAACTCCTATTTTTATATTGCGATTTTAATATTTTTTCTTTTCATCCATACAATATGAGCAATAGGGTTGCAACGTGGCAATCGAATATAATACATTTTTATTTTAATCTCCAGTTTAGATTCATAACTAGTCACGGTAGGTGGCGCTGCAATCGGGTTCATACTAAAAAACTCCTAAACGGATGGTCCGATTTTGATGAAATTTCAAGTGTGTATTTGAGAAAGTAGCTCGATGGTTTATATTAACAATTACTCCCGGTAGGTGGCGCAGCAATCGGATTCATACTTAACAACTCCCAAACGGATTGTCTGATTTTGATGGTATTTAGTATAGGAGTTTTTTTATACGGCCATTTAAAAAAGTTGGGTTGTCCGAAAAATTGCAAGCAAATTCAGGAAACTCAAATTTTCAAGGAATATATTCCTTCTATCAAAAAATTAACAATACTATCTGATTTTGCCACCCAAAATAAGTAACACTGTGACAGGACAAGGTCTCTTGGGTCTGCTAGTATTATATATATATAATGCGCAACAATCCTTAGGATTATTAGATATCTATACAATATTACATTAGTTACAGAAGTCAAACATGTTAAAGAATGTTTCACAATATTTCGTGATGTTATTAAGAAATGTTTCAAATTAAAAATACGTTTTTATACAATCTAGGGTTGGTATCATTTGTTCTTGGTATGGGACATATATCGTTCTTCGGATTATATCCTTTTACATTTGTTCAACACACTTTATTAGTTACTTCGTTTTTTTCGTTTATATATTGGCTTATTGATAATGTCTTTTACTGTGGATATTGGGGTTTTGGTCAACTTATATGTTTCTATTGCTGCATCGGTTATATTATAACCTCGATGTTTCAATGATTCAAACACATTTTTCACAATTCGCTTCTCATCCGGCGGTAGATGCAGTTTTTTTGCCCTAAGACGCAATATACTTAGTTTTAAACACAAGATTATAGTTTGGCAAACTTATCTGAAGCTACGCGGCATCGGTAATGGGTGAGGAAACATGGCCGTTATCTGTCATAAACGTACCAATGGCGTACGGTATTTTATAAAAGTATTAAAAACATTTTATGATTATGTATATTCTTAGATTAAAAAGATACATTTGTTTAGATTTAAAAGTGAACCCAACATTACATCACATTCTAATGTAACTTGCCGACCCTTTGCCAGATGTCTTACTTTTCCTTTGAATTGCGACAACGAAATTATAGGACACGATAGAAACGTACAAAATAGAAAT
Organism: Lochmaea capreae; assembly: GCA_949126875.1. Taxonomy (NCBI): domain Eukaryota; kingdom Metazoa; phylum Arthropoda; class Insecta; order Coleoptera; family Chrysomelidae; genus Lochmaea; species Lochmaea capreae. The sequence continues at coordinate 14,721,344 of OX421396.1, forward strand.
GAACTTTTAAGAAATTACATAAAAACGACTTTAAAATGTTTTTTTGGAAAATCATGGTTCGTCAGTGCCAAATTTGCAAAGAAAAAACAGTCGGAATTTTCCTAACCTCCCTTTTCACTTGTAAGTGGATAGTTCTATATGCCAGTGGCATTGTCCGACTAGTCCAACAGTTTCTCCCCACTCCTTGAAAGTCATTGATGATAACACTATGTATGGCGATAGAATTTTCGGATAGTTTTATGAATGACTTGCGCACTCTATTTGTAGTATTACTCTAAGTGTATAATATTATAGAAAATGTATTTTTTAAAACACGATATTTGTTAAGAACAAATAAAGCCGAATATCGTATTTGAATTCAATATGGATACAAAATAATTCAAAATACCCTAACGATCATCATATTCATTAGTATCCTCATATTCATCTCTTGCTCCATATTTAATTATTTTTCAACAGGTGGTAGTTGCTGTTGTTGTGGAAGGGTAGTGTTGTTTCTTAATTCGTTAGTTTCGGGGCGGTCATTTTTTAGCAGAGCAATTTGTTGTTGTTGCATTAGAACATTGATTCCAATAAACATAATCAGTCAGTCTTTTTCTTATAGCAAATCTCACTTGACAAAATGTAAATTGAGAGAGACATAGAATACAAACTAGTTTTAGTAGCTACTAACTTTGACTATTGATTTTATTTGATTTAATTACAATCCAATGAAATTAGAATTTAATTAAAATATGCTATTTTTCGATACTGAAAATATCCATTTTATCCGGGAATTAAGTTCAAATGTACATTATGTGTTTTCTTTTTATTCTATTGGACTGATTGGACGGCTTCGGTCATTGACTGACTCATACTGACCTAAGGAAATCCAAAGAGATTCTTACACACCTAATGGATTAACTTGTTCATGTTCAAACAATCAAAAAACGACTACATTGTTCTTGTTAAGGTTGTTAAGTTTGAACTACACACATTAAGTCTTAATTAATTAGTGCCATGTAATTTATTGAAAATTAATTACGCGAATCTGATTCGTCCATAATGTATAAATAAAATCGTATAAGAAGAATTATTAAAGTTCTTCCAAAGTTAATGTGATGACCCATATTTTTAATCCCTTTGAAGGAAAAAGCCGCCCAATGGCGTGCATATAAATTTTTTATAAATTCGAATATTGTGAAATAATGTTAATCTACTATATCAATTTGAATGAAAAAAATTAACCTGCATACAAAATTCATAAAATTTGTGATACAATAATAAAGCGCTTTCCTCTAGAACACGGAGTATCTAAAGAACAAATTTTTGTATCGTCAACCCAACCATATTTTAAAGGTGGGTGTATATTCTCATACAGTTTTAATTATAATATAATTACCATTACCACTATTTTCTTACATATTAAGTTAAAATGTATTTTATTTTATATATTTATTCATGTAATAAAACCGTAAGGATTGTTTGAATAACAAATAAATGAATAAACACTTGACAACATCATGTGTGTATCAAACCAAGTTTCGTCTAAATAAATTATAGTTCTATTTGGATCACGGTACCCTTTTATTTTGCGCAAATACTCCTGTCTAAGTTCAGCGATTCGCCGAGATTCCATTATTACCATTCGATTATCTAACTTCTTATATTTAAATCCACAATTCAATAATCCCGCGCATCATCTTGGACTGTTGTTTCAAATGGTCTCCAAAATGCCATTCTAATTAATTATATTATAAAACTTACCCTAACGTCTACGAACAAATGAATATTATATTAATATCAATTCACTGACGCGACCTAACCACTACACCATCAAAAAGGTATTATATTAATGATACCTTTCTACACTAGATCACCTACACTTTCCTATAAATACCTATAACAATTCACTAAACTCACTCAACCAAGAAATAGATATTATATTAAATATTTCTTTAAAACAAAATTCACACCCGACACTGAATGATACTAATGGATTATAAGCCGAACCTCAACACAACCCCCCCGAACACCCTCAAGACCGTAGAATTTTTTCTGCGAAAATCGTCAAACGGAATATACTTCGGTTATTTCGTTATATTACGATGAATACTGCAGTTGATGATTGGTTGTTTCGAAGTCTTCACTGCACGTGCAACACGTTGCCAACTCTTCAAAATTTTCTTAAATATAGTAACATATTATAAAAAGTGGTTTTCATTAATTTATCTTTTTTCAGTAATTTCAAGCGACTTATTTTAATGTTTACTAATAAATTTATATTATGTATTTTTTTAAAAATATTTCCAAACTAGCTTTCTTATAACATCACGAACTAACAGTTTACTGAAGTGAGAGGAACATTTGCGTAGCGAGCCTAACAATTTTAGAAAATATATCTGACAACATTGCTTTATTTTATGGTCATCACACTGACTTTAGTTAGAGTATACCATTATTATGAAAAAGAGAATACGAGGATATTTATTTTTCAAAACAATTTGACTACTCAGGAACTCCAGAAAGGAAGATATTGAATTTCCGATTTTTCATCCGGATATAAGCATGCCCCAGATCAGATCTAGATTGACTTTTAACCCTGGCAAACCATGAAATTAAATATTCAACCTCAGCATGGGCCAGATAAAGAAAGTGGCGGGATTACATACCGGTCACTGTACCAGTGTGTGTGTAAGACAATTGGCATATATAGGGAGGAACCTATCTGTCGGTTGTGTATGGAAGAGGAAACAGATTAATTATCTGTCTCATTGGAAATATACGGGGATTTATTGATATCTAGTTAGCCTAGAAAATGTGCCAAGACAATTTCCGCGCTATTACTACAGGAGCTTACTGATATGTTGGAGGACGAAATATTTAAGAAAAAACGAATATGGATAAGAAAATGGATTACCGATAGGACTATAACTGGAGGTTCATCATTGCTACAACAACTGAGAGGAGAAGATCCTTCTGAGTACAGGTTGGTGTTACGTCTTACGTCAGAAAAATTTGACGAGTTACTGTCTCTGATAGAAAGATCTATTCAGCATCAAGACACTGTGATGAGAGAGGCATTACCGTCAAAAATAAAATTAGAAGTAACATTGTTAGATTCCATAAACATTCGTGTTCTCGGTAAAGTTGAACAAACTTGAACGTTTCTATTTCGTTTAGCGTTCGTGTCAATTTACCGCTGTCACTGTTCACTCTACAGAATGCGTCAACGACTGGCACAACGTGATTAGACGTTTCCGCAACACTGGCTCGGGTGAGGGCCACTGGCCACTGGCAGCGCTGGGTTGGCCCAAAAAATTGTTTACATGGGGCCACTATCACGCCAGTGAGACTGGAGCCAGCTACTGGATACGTCTAAATCTGCCATTGCGCAATAAATTAAAAGAAAAAAAGATGTCCACCAAAATTGTGAAAATCGAAAAATTGGAGTATCGAGCCATCATCAAGTACCTGTATTTAAAAGGGTTAAGAGGTAAGCAGATTTACAAAGATATGCTTAATACCCTTGGTGATCAATGTCCTTCGTATGCGACCGTGAAAAATTGAACTGCAAGCTTCAAAAGAGGTAAATTTTCTATTGAAGATGATGACCGATCGGGAAGGCCAGTTTCTGTGTCAGTCCCCGAAAATATCGATGCCGTTCATGACATGATTTTATCCGACCGTCGAATTGGGCTAAAACGGATATCTGAAGCACTGAATATTTCACACGAGCGCGTTTATCATATAGTTCACGTCAATTTGGACATGAGAAAAATTGCTGCAAAATGGATCCCCAAATGTTTGAATGTTGACCAAAAGCGTGCAAGGGTAGAAGCATCGCGTTCGATCTGTGCTCGATTTGAAAACGATGTAGAATTCTTAAACCGAATTTATACTAAGGATGAGACTTGGGTACATTTCTACGATCCAGAAACAAGGCAACAATCGATGGATTGGCGACACTCTGGTTCTCCAAGACCTAAGAAGTTTCGTGTCTAAAAATCTGCTGGAAAAGTTCTTGCTTCAGTTTTTTGGAATTGCCATGGAGTAATCATGATTGATTTTTTGGATAAGGGTAGAACAATAACTGGAGATTACTATTCGACATTACTGACCACTCTACGGAAAAAAATTAAAGAGAAAAGACGCGGAAAGCTATCCAAACGTGTTTTGTTTTTGCACACAAATCTCATGTTGCCATGCAAAAAATTCGTGATTTAGGGTTTGAATTACTAGAACACCCCCCTTATTCACCAGATTTTGCTCCGTCCGACTATCATCTCTTTCCTCAACTGAAAAAAGTTCAAAAGGTCGTAAATTTTCTTCCAACGAGGAGGTAATAAAAGCTGTGGACGTCTGGTTTGCAGAGCAAGAAGAAACATTTTGAAAGGTCTAGAGACATTGCAAGTTCGCTGTAATAAATGTATCCAATTAAGAGAATATGTTGAGTGATACAATATTTTGACATTGAAATTTTGTTTGGTTCTATAGTAGGCTAAGAATTTTTCAATATATCATCGTACACTCCTAGGACTAGAGCAGCCAAAGGAGGATTTCTCCAAAAAGGACCTAGTGAAAAGACTCTTGAGCCTGATAAGGACTACTGGTGCCGAACTAATCAATCAATCAAACCAATCAGTAGTAACAGTTCTTTGATCTTGCAGAGGAATTGTTTTGAGACAAATGTTGAGTTATTAGACTTAAAATACGTACCAATCCTATATTTTTTAATCAAAATAATAATAGGCCAAATTTGCATAATGCTATTGGCAAGACAATAAGGTTAGGACTAGGGATGGGGATTCTTTCCAAAAAAGATCGATTTTTAAATCGATTCGAATCGTAAGCTGATGAATCGTTCATAAAAAAATCGTGGTCCAAATGATCGATTTTTTTTTCAAGTTTGTATTTACAATGTAAATATAAATCCATTTTATGAAAAACAAGAAAGATACCATAATAAACAATCTCTGGGATCTCTTATCAGTAAAATCAGTGATTTTTTACTTGAGGGAATTCGATAATAACAATTATTTTCGTTCAAGCGGTTCCTCTCATCATTTGCGACGTTGCCGGCAATTGAAAAAAGGCGCTCACAAGGAACAGATGATCCCACGATACCCATATACATCACGGCTATTGAGTGAACATGGTGATAAATTTTGTTCTTGCCAGTAAAGTATAGGATCATACTTTAGGTGCACAACTGCCTGTGAGTAATTTAACCCTTAACCGGCAACACCGTAATATTACGAGTACATTATTCAGCTAATCGTAAATATTTTTTTTTAACAAAACAGAAAAAATGGAATTTCGATTTTCAAGGGTGAAATATCGATTCACTGAATCGATTCAGTACAACATATCGATGTAAAAAATCGATTTATTTCGCCCGATGTATAGATTCTTCGATTTCAGATCGCCATCCCTAGTTAGGACAGGACGTCTGTCGGCTCCACTAGTGTATTTAGAACAACAATAAAAAATACATAAATATCAGTATAAATGTTATAGTGGTGTTAAATGTATCTTTTTCTCATATGAATAAAGTAATGAATCATGAAAAATAGAATGTTGTTCACTTACCTTTAAGAGAGTTAGAATTTTCTGTGATAAATCATAATCGAAGTTTGAATACTTAGAATTCGACATGTCGTATATGAAAACTATACCAGCCTTTTGGGTTATTGGGTTTTGCAAGGCACAATCCAGTTGGTAGACAACACCCTGTAAAGTTATTTGGTGCGTACTGGTTGAGGGTGAATGCTTATGAGCAGTGAACACAGCTATGGCGGCATCAGCGGAGTCTCGCTTTGGCTGCAAATAAAACAAAATTTGCAATTCAATTGTAAACACATGTTTTTGATAAAATAACTTTTCGTTATAATGAAAAGCATTCCTGAAAATTAATTAAGACCACTTTTCTCAATTCCCTTGCCCCTGCGTGAATAATGGCTATCATAAATTGCTCGTTTAATAATATACTATATTCACGATGTTGTTATAAAACTGTATTAGTCGCAGTTTCGGAAATACAATTTAGTATCAATTACGATATCAGAATAAACATGACAACAATGCCATCTTTTATTTAATTATCTACCGATTAAGGGTTGCCAGTAAGTAGTTAATCTCTTGATTTCATATTCTAGGCCCAACTGAATCGTAGGATTAGGAACTACCTGAGTTTTTGGTCTAACTGACATATTACCATTCTAGTTAACTAAAAGAGTCTGCAATTATATGGACTTTAGGGCATTAACACTTTTTTACAATAAGACTTGTAAACAAACAATGCATACAATGGTCGCGTAATCCATCGGTTCTTAATCCTGCTGAACGTCTAATCATGATATAACAGCATAACCTCACATCTGATCGTTGACGAAACACGTGTTCAGCCCCGACTTCCCGACGTCCACTCTCTCGATACCCTAAAAACAAACTCTCTTATCCACCTTCACGACTTCTTCGTTCCATTCCATACGACGAACTCCCTCCGGAGTACCAAGACTTTCTATCATTTCATAGAGATGACACATAAGTGACCAAGTCGACAAAGTGCTTCGTAAACAGTTGGACCGAAGCGCCAATCCTGCAACGACACCAAATCAACTTCGAGGACGACAGAAGAAGAGTCGAAAAGGGCTAAGCTAGGAGGAGTACAGATGAAAACATACATAAAGCACTTTTTAGTGTATTGTTTTGGTACTTTTCAGTATCCGACACAATTTAAAACTTTGAAAAAAATTCAAAAAATAAAAAAAATGTTCTACGTACATTCTTTCCCCATTTCCTTCCTTACCGAAATGATGTATGCAAGTTTTCTTTGGTTTTTCCCTGCATCTTAATTTCCGCAATTTTCGGAACTGCTATAACCAAACGGCCATCCCATGGGTGCACTGCCACAGCAGTCCCTAGCGCGACCTTTAAATTCTCTTGCTATTTTCAATCAAACCCTGAAGAGAACTTAATCCTTAAACAGGATATAATCCAATCAATGAAGTAAAAACTTTCATTATATCGAAAAATAATTCGAAAATGCTAGGATCGACTTTTTGCAAATTGTTAAGAAAGTTGTTGAATGCTCGATAATGCAAGTTTGGTTGTGTGGTAATTAGCTCGTAATTAGTTATAAACGCTTATTAAACAAATGTGGCGTCTCGAAAAAATAACCGGAATTTTTTTAGGTGCCATGGTACTATTCAAAATTAAGACATCTTATTGATCAAAAAGTAGTGGTGTGAAATTTTTACCAAAATGATGGATAGGCGAATGGAAAGCTGCGGGTTTTCACAATTTTCAAGGAAGTTATGGTCTTAATCTCAAAAAATATTTGATTTTTTTTGGTCATTTCACAGCTAGTTGGCAGCTGTAAAGTGCCAAAATTAGAAATTGTGCATCAAATTTCAAATAAGCGACATAAAATACAGAACAATATGCACTTTTTTTAGCATATTAATTTTAAAGTTTTGATTTGACAGCTAGTTGACAGCTGTCTACATGGAGACTATATAAGGAGATCGAACTCCATGTAATTCAATTTTTGGTAATGGTAGAGGGCGCCAGTCTTAAACGAGTACCAAAAACATCTGACTGCAGAACAATAACAGCCAATCATGAGCCTTACATGCACTTTCAGTTCATGGTTTTTTATTGGTTGCTAGCTCATTTGACAGTATGTTAGGTAAGTGAGGTTAGGGATGAAAAATTTTATGACTAAGAAATCCGTTTTCGTTCTCGTCTTGGAAAATATCTTAAATTGTGATCGTTTGGTAGTAAAATATGATACATCTTGCCAAAAACATTTCTCTTCGCATGGAATTTTAGAGGACTTGAAGGTTCGGCACAGTCATAATTAGTATAACAAGTATTTGAACGAAAAATGTGAAAAAGACACCCTTTAGTGCAAGTAAGTACAATCTAGAACTAATTTGTTCATTATATATGAATTTTGTGTTTGTTTTTCAGAATTTGGTTTTCTACACAGTAAAATATGGAATATGAAAATCAATTTAAATGGCTTTGAATAATTTAGATTTGAAGAATTATATCTTGCAAGTGAAAAAAATACAGTTTGATAAAACCATAGAAGGTATGTATAGATAAATAGACAGTATAGTCAATGCTCTAATTAGAGGATCAATTAATTACAAATTTGTTAATAAGTAATATCTAATATTTTAGGTTATTTTCTATAAAATGAATGAACATGCAAAGCCTTTACAAGAAGAAATTATGAAAATGATAAATATACAGAATTGCTGGAGACTTGTAATTTACTATACATTTTGTAACTTTCACCTAAATATAAAGTGTACAATCAGTACCTAAATTGTCTCTAACTTTATACCTATCTACCCTATGGTCTGCTATATGTTTCTAGCTTACTATGAGTTATCAGTTTACTGTTGAAGTTGAAATGAGATAATTAGGATATTTAATATTCTCTACTCAAGGCTTTATAGCATTATGATTGAATTCTGTCTGTACTGGCAAATAATTTTTAAAACAAAAAAATATTACAAAATATTGATAAATACATAGATATCTTCATATGAGATTGGTTTTAAGGAAAATGGTCCATTATATACATCCCACTATTGAACCCAAAATTGTATATACAAACATCTAGGCTACCAAGAAAACATGTGCTGCTTTTTTCTAGGAATTACTAGAGCCTTTGATGGTGTTAAACACTGTGGTATTTTCTATACACTATATTAAATGATGTGTCCAGAATACTTGCTATTAATCCTGAAAGCTACCTTAGTTATAAAAATCTGCGAGCAAAAGTGAATTACAGTTTTTCTAAAAAATGTATACCTCAACATGAAGTCCTCCAGTCATAATAATCTCAAAATAACAGTGAATGAGCTACAATAACTTACAGCAGAATAGTGAAATGGATTTAAAGGTGTAGGATGAATCCCAATGCTTCAAATTTATCTATGCACAATCTTCAATCTGTTTAATTACAATAAAAAATAGGTACAACATATTATGTTTAATCATCACTGTCAACAGGTACAACTTACTAATGATATTAGTTCATGCAAAGGTTTTCCATATAGGTAAAGTACATATTATATGTAAATAGTACATAGGTATCATGCAAGAAAATTTTTACTTTATTCTAATACAAAAACGTACAAAAAATTACTATTTACAGTTTCCTAATAACACAAACACAGTGCAAAGTACACAGTTCTATTCATACTCTGACCAATTTCAACATATATAATTTTATTTTTATATTTGCAACAGATTGTTAGTACCGTGGCAGACTGTTGAATGTCTTTATACTTATTATGTTCACTGGGCTGTTCAGAGCTACATGTATATGAAGAATGTACATTATTCACCATCCCTTATTGCCAGATTTCAAGTTATTATTTAATCACTTTGTACAAAAATTCTCCTGGGGAGGTATTGGCCACTTTAATTGGTTCTTTGGACCACTCACTATTCAGATACACCTACTCAAGGATATACTAAAACTACAATTTCCAATATTTTTGTCATCTGAAGACCAGTTTCTTTGAAAATTACATCTGTTGACATTCTATAGGTAACCTTCACTACACTATTTTAAATCCTCCGCGTTTTATCTGTAGATGTTATCCCACAAGTGCCACAGACTGAAATTAGGTACTTAGCTGAAGATTGGTAAGAAAGAAGTTTTAAAAATCACTTTCAATGTCGAATGGTTTTAGTAACCCCTGTAGAGGTAGAGTGTACCAATAATTTTTCCCATTTGTTGTATATTTTTGCTCCAAAATTAATAATTTGATTTCCTATTTATATCACTGAATTCAATTTATATTTTTCTGTATACAGAGTATACCTATTAGTAGTTTTTTCAAATTACTTTCACAGCTTATTCCTTATATCAACTATCATATCATTGTTCACCTTTTTTCTTCCAGTTCTCTTGAATTTTACTTGTATATATCAGAATGGTACCATCAGCAAAAGTAAAGTATTTTGTGTGCCATTGTGCTTTTTCTAGACTTCTTACGAGTAATGTATATAATTTGAATCCTAACATAATAAATATTCTTTCCTACTTTATTTATCTTTGAATATTTTCAATCATCTTGGGTAGGTAACTGAAAACACTCTGGCTTTCTTAACTTCAATTCAAGTCTTATCGTTTTAAATCAGATGCACTATCAACACTATTATATTGCAATAATTTTCAACAACGCACACACTTTGTCTTTTTTTAATTTTTAACAATAATTTTAATCTTTCTAGCTCCTACTTTTAGTTTTTATTATTGTCATAAGTAATGTTTACAATTTGATTACTGTCACTTATAAAAACTAAGGTTACTCATTTGGATGGGGCCCGTGTTGCAATGCGCAGCGTAGCGGTGAAAATACAAACTGCTTAGATAGTCGATTTTGAGGTCAGGTTTTGTCAATTTCTCCGTATGAGTTAGTTCTCCTTATATAGTCTCCATGGCTGTCTAGGTCGGGATTAAATATTCAACATCAAATTTCAAAATACATAAGAATATGTACTTCTTTTAGCTTATTTATTTTTCATTACTTATTTGTCAGATAGTTGACAGTTTAGCATTAACGTAATGTGAAAAAAAGTCATTTTTTGTCTATAACTTTTTTTTGGATAATTATATCCAGATTTTTAACGACTTATTTAAAAGCTATGAATAATTACCACAAATTGAATTCACCTACGATTATGTCAGAAAAACTGTTTGGAATATTTTAGGTTAACAACTGGCAACTTATGGACAATGAAGCTAAATGGTAAATTTAAAACGGTCATATTTCGTTTAAAACGCATAATAAAAAAATGAAAATTATTGGAAAAAACAGCGGCTAAAAATTGAATGCCCACCTTAGCGCTTGAAAAATCAATACTTTTTCCACAACGTGCAAAAAATGGGAATGTTTTTTTTAAACAATTTTGCCAATTTTCAAAATTTCGCCGTTTTTTCATCTAGTGTCCAATAGGGCGTGAACTTATTTAGGATCACTAGCGGTATAATGTACCACTTTTTACAACAGGATTTTTTTAAACACTAGATGTTAAATGGCAACCATTTTTTGGCCTAAAAACAAAAATACAAAAGTTTATTTATCCATAATTTTTTTTTACATATGTTAAAACGTTCTTGTGGGTCTCAAATTGTTAGCAATTTGTGCCAACTCAATGTTCCTATCACTTTTTTTTGTCACTCACTATTTTCCAGATACCTATGAAGCAATAGTCCACTTTTACAATTCAGTAAAATGCCTATTTTAAATGGCCATATAGACCATTGTATCAATCGTACAAAAAAAACGCATTTGAATTGTCATCTCAACGGGCTTTTTTCGTAAAATTTAAAAAATCACTTCAAAATGAGTTTTTTTTTGGGTAGAAATCGAAATTTTCCACGCCCAATATCTCGGAAGGGGTGCATCTCATGAAAAACCGGCAATTTTTCCAATAGGTAGGTTTTTTTGGTATCTATTGGAAATAGTTTTCTAACAACGAACATATTTATCAGCACCCGTACCAATGTATAAATCAACAAGGTATGAATATAGTAATTCGCGCGACCCATGTATATACGACACACGTGTGTTTTAATGATCGTTTTTCGGCATATATTAATCAGCGCTACGAGAAAGTGCCGACGACGACTGAACCTACTATTCATTGTCTATGTATAGTGACTACACGGTCAGCTGATGCGACCCATGGGCACCGCCATATTGGCCTTGCTCTTATCACTTTACCCCTACTTCGAGACCGGCTGTAACGCGACAGGCGACGAAAAATGTTGAGGCGATAGAATAAAAGTTTCACTTTAAAATCATCTTCAGCAGGAAATTGATTATCACTCCGGTAGCGCTACGTTGAGATGAACGTGCCCATTGCTCCAGTGAAAATAGTACTACAGAATGGTAATTTGAAGATTAGTTAACCGCGTATTGGAGTTGGAGTTTTTCACGCATATTATATTATTCATGCTGTAGAAAAAAGCAACGTAATTTTGGTCGGAAGCGTTTAACATTTATGTATTTAAAATAAACAAATATATGCACCGATTAATAAAATTGATTCAATGCTCGCTTTGTTGTAACAGGAAAGCATAAAATAAGAGATATATACAATTTCCTTTGCGGTCAGTTGGAATTTTGGTTGATGAATATAAATATAATAAAGAAACGTACAACTTGATATCTTTGATTAATTAATAATATAGTTTTGAAATAATTTGCAATTCATTTAAAGACAAACGTAAACCTTTAATGAGCCATTCTTTTACCAAAAGCCAACTTGAAGGTACAAAAGATGATACAAAAGTTTAGTGAAGTGAGATTAAGGAAATTAGTTAAAAACTACTTGAACTTTATAAATGAAGCTGTAGATAATTCAAATAAGGATTACATTTGCATAATAAAAAATGCAAATACAGAATATTACTTTGAACAAGGGTGATTGTGATGGCTATATCGCACGGAGACGAAACTTCGTCCTCGTGCGATATGGACAATCATTATTTTCCTGACATGTGTAATAAATATACAAAGTTCTAGACTAACTAATTATAGTAAAAGCCAAATAAGGTTGCGTTCACGTCACCACTGTTAACATTTGCAGTGTTGTCAGATTGATCATGAAATATGTGAATTAACAGAAATTATGAGTTACTATAGTCAACTATAATTTTGCCGGTTATGAATACTGTGGCTAATACAGACTATCATTATCGAAGCCGGCTACATAAACACCTCTAAAGCCGGTCCCAGACACTACGTGTATTTGGCGAATAGGCCAATATTTATCATTTGCACGAATGTTTGCTTGATCTCCCACACGGTGCCGTAGTATAGTAAAGATATACGTAGTTTACTTTGCCGAACTACGGCGTCCTTTACTTCGTGCTAGTTTCCGATCAGCGCCGGGAAAATGACGAAGGACGAATATTTGCCAAAGTTAACTTCCCACACGTTACGCAAATACCAAATGTTTGCCAAATACACGTAGTGTCTGGGACCGACTTAATAGGACATCACTTTTAAACAGTGTTGCCGGTATATAATACATTTATTAACCGATTTCAAGTACGTGCATTTCAGTGATAGGTATATAGGCAACCTCAATACATAATGGATATTTAATTTCTATTATGTTTTTTATAATGAAAATACGTGTATTAATTATGAAAAACATAATTTTAGTTCATCAGCAGAATAATTGCTGAAAGTTTCTGAAGGGAACTATATATTTATTTTTTCGCTTTCTAAACAATGTTATTAAATACCAAAATTGCACGCCATATAGTACTGTGAAATTTTGTGTAAGCTGCTTCATCTCAACTGAGCGGGTACATCATATTTTATAGTTTTGAATCCAATATTTCAAATAATAAAAAAAAGGCAAGAAAACATTATATTCTGTGTAAAATTTAATTTTAAAATATTGCAAAGCGCTTTCGGCTGTTACGCCATCATCAGTGCGATACCTGCAAGTAAGTAATAGTAGTTGTAATTTTATAAAATTGGAAATTATTAAAGAAATTACTTACTCGTCAAGTATATGTACAAGAAACCAAATTAAAAAGTCGACAATACGTCATTAACTAGCCAATCTTAAAAAAAAAATTTTTTAAATTACATTAAAATTCAAGTCCTAAAATATTCCCCTATTTGGGGTAAACTATCGTTAACTTTTAAACATTTTTATATTTTATATTTCTAACAACTACACATGTTTGTAGAACGGAAATTGAAGTGACAGTGAGTACAGTAAAGTTGACAAAACACAAAACTAAATTGAATCATGACAAGTGACAGTCTAGGTGAACACAGAACTCAAGTTATCCAAAGTGAGCACAGAACTAATCGGAATTCACAAATTTTAAAAGAAGTTCATTCTAAAAATTTTAATAGGTTAGATTTTCTGGAGGATTTACAAATTGATAAAGAATTGCAGAACAATATTCTTTGTTTAAATACTCAATTACAATTAAATAGATCTTATGTTCCTTTACATAGACGTTTAAAAGATTAAAATAGTTGATCCAAATAAGTTCTCTCTACGATGATTTATCCACAACATTATCAGACTGTTACCTTATATTTCAGTTTAGTGATCATCAATTTCATTTGCCATTTGTTTTTCAAATTTACAAAATTAATGATTAGTTAGTTGTTTGTTTGGAATATTTCTGGACTCTTGTTTGAGTTATTTGTTTGAATTGGATTTGGTAATGGGTTCTCATTAGACCCTTAATCTTGTTCTGGTTTGTAGGAGATTTGATTAATCTTTCTCATTGAGAATGACTTTCATATTAGTTTTGGTTTATTACCGGGATACATAGTTTGACTATTGAAATGTTTTTCTTTAGATTACTAATGCCCGGTTGCAAGAACGCTAATCAAATCTCTCATCATGTGATGGTTGATTAAAAAATTATGAACCATCAATGGGAACCCGATTTCACGAAAAAAATAATGGTCGATTAATTGTTCATCATTGCAGGTACCTATCCGTTGCATTTTGATTGTGTAAATGATGGTTGCTTTGAAGAATTAACGAGTTATTATTTCACTGATTAGCCGTTAATCATTCATCATTTTTAATAAGCGTTCTTGCAACCGGGCATTAGACTTTTATTGTTAAAATGTCTGTCTGTATTAAGATTTGTTTTTTTACAGATTTCATTCTATTAGTTATTGTTTTTTGGAGTTTTTCTTTACAACAATTTAGTTATCTGTTTTGAATTAGATTTGGTAACGGGTTCTCATTAGATCCATAATCTTTTTCGGTTTTTGAATGAGATTTGAGTAATGGGTTTCTCATTAGACTTTAAATTTTTTCTCGGTTTAAATGATTTGTTGTTTGTTTGAGAAATTACCAAATTACACGATTCATTATTTGGAATTGTTCTTCGAATTTTACATTCCTTGAAATTTACAAATTTAATTTTAATTTAATTTATTTGTTTTTGGAATTGCTTTGTACTCATGTGTAAATTTTCTGTTTTGAATGAGATTTAGTAATGGGTTCTCATTAGACCCTTAATCTTTTTTTGCTCTTATTGGTTTTGAAAAATGGTTCTCATTAGACCTTAATATCAAATCTAATACAGTTTTGTATTTAGAAATTTACATATTTGTGTTGGGACATTATCAAATTACATAATTATAACAATGTTCACAAATTGAAATAAATTTTTTTTTAATATTTGCATCTATACAATGTTAGTTCTATGCTCACTTTGAATAACTTGAGTTCTGTGTTCACTTAGACTGTCACTTGTCGACTTGTCATGATTCAATTTAGTTTTGTGCTTTGTCAACTTTAATGTACTCACTGTCACTTCAATTTCCGTTCCACAAATATGTGTAGTTGTTAGAAATATGAAATATAAAAATGTTTAAAACTTAACGATAGTTTACCCCAAATAGGGGAATATTTTAGGATTTGAATTTTAATGTAATTTTTAAAAAAAAATTTGTATGATTGGTTAGTTAATGTGTTGTCGACTTTTTAATTTGGTTTCTTGTTCATTATATTTGACGAGTAATTAATTTCTTTAATAATTTCCAATTTTATAAAATTACAACTACTATTACTTACTTGCAGGTATCGCACTGATGATGGCGTAACAGCCGAAAGCGCTTTGCAATATTTTAAAATTAAATTTTACACAGAATACAATGTTTTCTTGACTTTCTAGTCTTGTGTACTCAGCTATGAAGATTTTCACCTCAATAAATAAAAAAAATAAGCTTATTTATTGAATAATTTCGTGTGGATTAAATTATCTTATAATGTAATTATACAGTGCTATTCAAAAATGTTGTCCAAAAAAATAAAAAATAAATGTAGGGGTGGACCACCCTTAACATTTAGGGGGATGAAAAATAGATGTTGTCCGATTCTCAGACCTACCCGATATGCACACAAAATTTCACGAAAATCGGTCGAGCCGTTTCGGAGGAGTTCAACTTCTAACACGAGAATTGTATACAGTGCTATTCAAAAGTCCCCCCCCTCGTATCTTTTGAACGGCTACTCTTACATTAATCAAATTTGGAGGGTGGAAATAAAGTGTTGTAAACTTCCATACGAATGTTAACAGGTGACGTAATAGTAATAGATGACGTTACAGAGCCACTCTGGCCAATAATTTTAAATAGGACCTTATGGCAAATGATATCTCGTTTGAAAGGCATTGACATTGGCTACATAGCCATATTAATTTTGTTAGGGTTTAAACTAATTTTGACGGATAAATTAAATAAATACCAAAATTATTATTTCACATTTAAATTTTGAAGATGTTTCAGTCAGCCTCTGGTTAGTTGTCAAAAAATTGACGTTTTTAATTTAATAGTATTTGTTCCTTTGCAAAGTTTTTCTAAATAGCTTAAATATTTAATTTTATTATTGTTTAACGAGACGTTTAAGAGTTTACATAGGCAAAATGGTACGTACTCAAGCCGACAAAGTAGCAGCTATCTTAATAATTGGTGAATCTGGAAAGAATCTCCATGAAGCGGAACGTTTATTTAATGAGAGATACCCTGATCGCCCTATCTCGAGAACTTATTTGAGGGAGCTTCTTCACAAGTTTGAAGCAACAGGTAGTGTTCAAGATGCCAAACGATCTGGTCGACCAACATACCAACATAGTTGCTGAAATGGTAGTAAACCCTACTTCCTCTTCAACTAAAGTTGCGTCTATCTGTGAAGTAAGCAAAAGTACAGTACAGAGAGTGTTGGCTAAAAATAAATTTCATCCAAGTTAAAAATGGTGCACCATTTTTCGGATGACGACCCCGACAGAAGACTTGAATTCTTTGAATGTATGACAAATAAAATTAGTCAAAACCCACATTACACAAAACCAATTTGTTTTAGTGACGAAAGTACTTTTTGCCTCAATGGAAATGTGAATACACAAAATGTAAGGTATTGGAGTGACACAAATCCTCACACCTTTCGTGAACAACATACCCAATTTCCAGAAAAAGTCAATGTTTGGGCAGGTATTTTGGGAAACCTCATAGTTGGTCCTGTTTTCCTAAATTCAAATTTAAGCGGTGAAGTGTATCTGGAGATGTTACAAAATGCAATTGAGCCGTTCATTCTTGAAATTCTGGAAGATAATCCAGATGAATTTGGCCATCTGGGAATAACATTTCAACAAGATGGTGCTCCTGCACAATATTATGATGCAGTCAGACGTTACCTGGATGAAGAATGTCGAGGTTGATGGATCGGCCGGCGAGGTCCTATAGAATGGCCACCTCGGTCACCAGATCTGACACCATTAGATTTTTTTCTATGGGGGTACTTGAAATCCTAGGTTTATACTACGGCACCAGATAGCACTGGCGTTTTGAAAGAATGAATTATTGAAGAATGTAATGCAATTTCAGCTGACACATTCGAACGAGTACGACAAGAGTTTACTAATAGGATGTATTACTGTCAGGAAGTACGCGGAGCACATTTCGAACACTGCTATAAGAATCCATTGTTGATATATGATTAATTAAATTTAACAAAATAATTTCAATAATTTTGTTATTTATTTAATTTATCCGTCAAAATTAATTTAAACCCAAACAAAATTAATATGGCTATGTAGCCAATGTCAATGCCTTTCAAACGAGATATCATTTGCCATAAGGTCCTATTTAAAATTATTGGCCAGAGTGGCTCTGTAACGTCATCTATTACTATTACGTCACCTGTTACCATTCGTAGAGAAGTTTACAACACTTTATTTTCACTCTCTAAATTTTATTAATGTAAGTGTAGCCGTTCAAAAGATACGAGGGGGGGAGGGGACTTTGGAATAGCACTGTATAACGATTCATTAAAGGGCTTTTTGAGCAACACTTTAAGATTATGGTCTGATAAATCGGATGAAAATTAAAGTTTTGGAGATTTATGAGGCGTCGTAAATTTCAAAGTTTAAAGTAATTTGTATTGAATTAAATTATTAACTACAATTTCTCGTTAGTTTATGAGTCAGTCTTGATGTTTTCAAAGTGTCAATTAGTTAATTATACTATATAGATAGTGCTAAAAGCAATTAAAAGTGAGGTTTATGGACCAATTTCATTTTATATGGAATTTATAGATATATCTGCAATAAATAAATTTGTTGTTAGAAGACGCAATCTATTCTGAGTTCAAGCGTTTTTGGGGCATTCTTGAACAAAAATTTATCGCTTGTTTTTGACCCATCAGTATAGTAAGTGAGGGTACCTACTTCCCGTAATTAGAACGATTTAGTTTTGCCTTAACTCACTTAAATTGATAACAGCGTCTAACGTGATTTCGAAATCCTGTTTCGCAGACATAAAGACCGTAGGTACTTTCATGGATTGGGCTGCTCCAACCCTTATTATCTCAAGATGTCCCGTTAGATTGCTGGGTTTCAAAGATTTAGCCTGAGTCAGCCTATAGGCATTTTCCAGGGCGATCCTCCTAACATGTATATGTATTGGAGGAATGGAGGTAAGTTGCAGAGACGAGTACGAGTAAAAACATTGTCTCCATCTGTACAACCAGAAGATGCCCACAAGAAGGAGTAACATCCCCATTTATGTGGAGCGTGACGGTTGACGAACTCTTGTGGTTTGACTGACCTCGGAATATCCTGCCGATGATATTGTCATAACGGTCAGGGGAAAATTCGAGAACACCCTGACATCGTACTAAAGGGTCTGAACTATACAAATAGCTGGTGTAGGCAAGGAAACATCAAACCCACCAAAACCACTTAATAGCCTAAAATAAGAACAGAAAATTAAACCTGAAAACCATTACCTAAACTTGATGGGAACGAGGTTGAATGGAGTCTAGGTTTGAGTCTAGACAGTAAACTCCAGTGGAAAAAACACGAAGGAGATTATATACAAAGCAAAAATGGCTCTAATGGTGTGCAGAAACCTGCAGGGAGAAATTGGGGTTGAAGCCTAAAAATCCTGAGCTGGATATACACTGCCATAGTGAGACCAATTATCACTTATGGATGCGTAGAGTAGTAGAGCAATGAAAACATGCCCAACGGCAGCCATGGAAGTGATTCTCAACCTCACACCACTACATAATAAGGTGGTGGAAAGTGTTGCAGGAAGAACAAGATACAGACAAAGTAGAGAGGGAATCATTAAAAAAAACACCTCCTCGCTTCGTAGAAATCAGAAGACTTGTGACATGCCACAAGATGGTATAATGAAAAAGAACTTTTCAAAGAAATTCGAGACGAAATTAAGCAACAAGAAGGAAAGGGCTCCAAATACCATAACCAGACTTGGAAAGAATACCATTCAATGGTTCACAGACGGTATGAGTGTATGGGCCAGTACCCAAATACTCCGGAACACTTTTGCGACATCAGCTCCAATGTAATATTGGAAGAAATAGGCAAAGCCGAAAAAAAGGGAAGATCTGACCATTGGAAAGATTTAGTACGGCTTAGACAATCGCAGAAGATCTATTGTGTCCTAGTATTCTGAATTGCTGTGCAATTCGCAAGTATGTGGATGGAGGTTTCTTATTCCATGCCACAGAATCTACATTCTTCTTCCTCCACTATTTTGAGCAATTTTACGTGCCCGTTCAGGCGACAATGTCCCGTTAGGATCCCTGTTAAAACTCTTAGTGCAGTTTTACTTTGACTTAGGCATTTAATCTGAACGGGTTGTAGTCACCCATCAGAATATTTGATTGGCTAAACCCTACTAGATCTTTCCAATGGTCAGATCTTCTCTTTTCTTCGACTTTGCCTTTTTCTTATTTCTTCCAATATTACATTGAGGCTGATACCACAAAAAGGTTCCGGCCTTCAAAAGGGTCTTTCAGTCCCCCTCTTTGCTAGTGCTTCTGAATTTCATTTCCTTCTATTCCAGTGTGTCCTGGAATCCACAGTTTTTCATAATCTATTGAATTACAAATACAACCGTTAAGACCGCATAATTATACCTTTAATAATTCCAAAGTTACATTGGTTCAAATCTAAAATTATAAATAAATTGTTTATGTCAAAAAAGTAGTAGGATTTTCTGTCATTAATATTAATTAATAAAGTTTTAGGTTTCTCGCCAAAAATTCCAAGTTTCTCGCTAAAAATTTCAAGTTCCCGCTCAAATTTTAGGTTTCCCGCCCAAATTTAAGGTGTTTCGCCGAAACTTGAAATTTCTGGCGGGAAACCTAAAATTTGAACGGGAAATTCTAAGCGGAAACCTGAAATTTTGGCGAGAAACCTAAAACTTGTTTAATCAATTATTAATGACAGAAAAACCTACTACTTTTTTGACATAAACATTTTTTTATTTATTTTAAATTGAAACCAATATAGCTTTGGAATTATTAAAAGTAGAATCATGATGGTTGTATTTGTAATTTAATAGATTATGAAAAACTGAAAATATATACATGGTGTACTATTTAAGAAAACATGTTAATAAGTTATGTCGAAGCAACGGTGCACCCTGTATACTCCTAATCGACTTACGCAGATAGTTAATTTATGTACATACCGTATATATTCATACATTTTGTGGTAACACTTACCAATACTGTAAATTTTCCTGTGAGCAATTCAGACTTGAGCGGTTCACTTTTGGGGTCAAAATTAGTTAGGCCTTCACGTTGTCTTGTCATTTCATGTTGATCGAACAGCGCAAGAGCTCTGATAACGTCGAATTTACGCGCGAACAAAAATCGCACAGCCGTAGACCACGAGATAGGACCGATTTTCCGACGATATTTAGCGTTTACTTTTTCGAGAAAGTCTTTTGTGGCCTGAAACAAAAATAAATAAGATTTATTTATGACCTACAAAGTTTCAAAATAGAAATAAGATATTTGAAAATAGTATATTGTATACCTAGGCAGTAAAGTGGCATTTTTCAGGCCAAAAGAAGATATGGACGCTTCTTGATGCCTGAAAAAGCACTTTACTGCCATGGTTCACATATAATTTTTTATCCTTCACAATAATTATTGGTAATATTTTTTCTATAAAAATTTCAATTCATTACCGTTTTTATCCCACAAAATAATTGTTACATTATTTCATCTGATTCAAGCTCCATAACTGACAAGTTAACTTCAAACAAATATCAAAATACGACAACTTATGATTGAATTTGCAGACATTGACAACTGCTAACAATTTATTTTTATGCTGACATTTAATGGTGTTTCTTATTTTAAGCGATTCTTTTTTGTTTGTTCTGAATATGATGTGATTGAAATCGCTTATGCTATTTTAAGTGGGATGTCAATCAAATTAGGTAGCAATTTTTATTTAATTTGTCAACTGGGGCGCCAGCTAGCGTGGAAACGTAAAATTTATTTTCTCGGCTAGCCGTAGAAAAGGTAACTTTCTCGCCTCCGTAAAGCTGGTAAAATTCAACTTTCTCATAGTGTAGGATAAAAATAATATTTGTATTCACAAACAGTCAATAAAATCTTCTTTATTTATTGATTTTTAACAAATTGTTGGAGCTGAAAACCGGATTAACTAAACCTGTGTTTTTCTTATGTTTAAGCTGCGAACCGAGAATAATTATTTATGTATTAAGAGCGAAAAGTGATACATTATTGCTCGAGAGTAATTACTCGAAAGCAATAATGTCCCTTTTTGCTCGTAGTACATACAACATTTTTTCTACAATCACTCAATAAAATGAAACTATTTTTATTTAAGTCATTACCTTTATTGTAACTAGTTAAAATAAATATAAAGTAGAATTCATGAGGACTTTTAAAATCTGTCATTTTGAATATGTTTGTGTTGTATGTACCTATAGTTGTGAGTAAAACTAATTTGCACCGTTTCACAATTTGTTGGCGAGATAAAGAAATCTGAAACAGAAGCAGAACCGGTTTTAGACAGATTTTTCATGATTACAGAATCTCGACGTACTGGCGATTTCTGTACTCTTTTTTCCGATGAATAGCAGTTGTTTTATCGATAACTGTAATAATGGATTTTTTTTAAACTTTCGTCAATTATGTATTCTTTCAGCAGCTCCATTATTTCCTTGTTTCAGATGCCTGTACAGATTTTGTATAATTTTTTGCGTATATCGCGACTAGAGCATACCAAATTTCTTTCTGTCTATTGTCTCAAATCCCTACTCTCTACTTTCAGAAATTTCAAAACCTTCGGTCAAAAATTAAATATTCATGTTTTATATATACAACAATCAATGCGACATAGTAGCATCTGTGGAATGAAGCAGAATAAATAAATACACTTTGACATTGTTTATATTGGCATAGAATACTACTGCAAGCGCCAAACGTGATGGCCAGCCCGCGCCCTTGCGCACAAACTCATTTTCAATGTTACCTCCCACTATAGCTCTTGCAAGACAAATAAATGCTCTGTACAGACGCGTATCATTAGTTGTCCAGTTCTGTTGGCGTTTGGCATTGTCTGAATAATTTTTGTGTTGTTTCTGAAAAAATGTCATCACCTATACTCTAACTATTGTCAGTGTGATGACCATACAATAAAGCAATGTTGTCAGATATATTTTCTAAAATTGTTAGGCTCGCTAAACAAATGTTCCTCTTACTTCAGTAAACTGTTAGTTCGTGATGTTATAAGAAAGCTAGTTTGGAAATATTTTTAAAACAATACATAATGTAAATTTATTAGTAAACATTAAAATAAGTCGCTTGAAATTACTGAAAAAAGAAAAATTAATTAAAACCACTTTTTATATGTTACTATATTTAAGAAAATTTTGAAGAGATGGCACGTGCAGTAAAGACTTCGAAACAACCAGTCATCAACTGCAGTATTCATCGTAATATAACGAAATAACCGAAGTATAATCCGTTGGACGATTTTCGAAGAAAAAATTCTACGGTCTTGAGGGTGTTCGGGGGGTTGTGTTGTGGTTCGGCTTATAATCCATTAGTATCAGTGTCGGGTGTGAATTTTGTTATAAAGAAATATTTAAATATCTATTTGTTGGTTGAGTGAGTTAAGTGAATTGTTATAGGTATTTATAGGAAAGTGTAGGTGATCTAGTGTAGAAAGGTATCATTAATATAATACCTTTTTATGGTGTAGTGGTTAGGTCGCGTCAGTGAATTGATATTAATATAATGTTCATTTGTTAGTAGACGTTGGGGTGAGTTTTATAATATAATTAATTAGAATGGCATTTTGGAGACCATTTGAAACAACAGTCCAAGATGATGCGCGGGATTATTGAATTGTGGATTTAAATATAAGAAGTTAGATAATCGAATGGTAATAATGGAATCTCGGCGTATCGCTGAACTTAGACAGGAGTATTTGCGCAAAATAAAAGGGTACCGTGATTCAAATAGAACTATAATTTATTTAGACGAAACTTGGTTTGATAGGCATGATGTTGTCAAGTATGGTTGGGTTGACGATACAAAAAACTGTTCTTTAGATACTCCGTGTTCTAGGGGAAAACGCGTGATTATTGTATTACAAATTTTATGAATTTTGTATGCAGGTTAATTTTTTTCATTCAAATTGATATAGTAGATTAACATTATTTCACAATATTCGAATTTATAAAAAATTTATATGCACGCCATTGGGCGGCTGTTTCCTTCAAAGGGATTAAAAATATGGGTCATCACATTAACTTTGGAAGAACTATAACAAAAAACCAATTATCAAGAGTCAGGCACGTGAATTAATTTTTAAAGAGTCAAATGTGAGGCGGATACGTTATTAAACGTGAAAAAGTGAAACATCTCTTGCTACAGGTAACATTAAATAAATTTCAACACAAATCTTTATTTTGTATTAGGTATTTCGATAAGGACTATTGAAAGAATGGTTAAAGAAGGGGAGCAATTAATTTCTGCAAATAACGTGCAAGTAAAATTTTCCACCCCAAGAAAGAAGCGGCCTAGAAGAGCACCAATAACTGATATTCCTGAGTATGAGTGTTCCAGTATTAGACGGATTATTTACGACTTTCATGAACACGGACATAACCTTTTGCGACTTCCACCCTACCATCCGGATTTTAATCCCATTGAACTCATTTGGGCTACTGTTAAAAACAATGTGTCCCAAAAGAATGTAACTTTCAAGTTGGAAGATATGAGGAAACTGGCGGAGCACGAGTTTGATCAAATCACTTCCGAGGAATAGCAAAAGCGTTGCCGATATGTAGTAGATATAGAGCGGAAATATTGGGAAAATGAAACATTCACAGATGTTCAAACAGAGGTAAATCCAGTGATTATAAATTTAAATGACGATAGCAGCACAAGCAGCAGTGAAGATGAAGAAAATTTGTATTCAGATAGTGACTGATTAAAGTACTACTATCTATAATACTGAATAAAATATAAAAAGAGATTACAAAGAAATCATAATTATAGGTACGACACTCACCGGCAAGGGGCTTATTGTAATCCAATAGTAATTTAGTTGGGAGAGTCTATACCTGCGCGATCGCTCGCCATCACCTTTGACGCTTACTTGTACATCTGTTTACTCTTCTAGTATATTCATTGTTCGGAGCCTATAACAATATCTTCCTCTTCGAATGGTCGCAAAAAGCCATAATTTTGATTATTACCAACAAAATAGCTTTAGTCAATAAAACAAAATCTCAATTACAGCAACATATAAGAACATAATGTTCAGTAAATAACTTAAATGAACTAAGCCCACCATAGGACGTTCACAGTCAATGTGGACTAACAATTCAAGTACATTTTTGATAGACCAATCGGAAGCTACATTGCACCAATAAGAATGAATGGTTCGCTTGTGGGCAGGTCAAGACTGGGAATGATTTATGGCTTTTTTATCTTTTCGGCTTTTTAATCCTTAAAGAGACCTTGCCGCATACTATTATTTTATTATGAAACAGTGCAAACTAATTTAACTCACAACTATAGATTAAGATATTTATCAATTTCGTTCGGTATTTTGGCAATAGTGTTCATTCCCACAACTTAATTTGAACACTTTACTTTGGTTTTTTTTTAGAAAAATCGTGGTGGTGTATTTTCGTTCCTAGGTCTTAAGGAAGCGTATTTTCTAAAAAAACTTAAATAGTCAATAGATTTTTCTTGTATGTTATTTATGACAGTGAAAACTCAATTCCTTCGTGTCTTTGAATCAAAAATAGTAACTAATAAAATATATTCTTTGGCTTCAATATCTTTACAAGTCATTTTTACCAATTCGTCACGTTTACAGGCACTAGCAATTCCAATAATTAGAACAACCTATAAAAAAGAAACCTCTACTAAACTACAATATTGACAATAACCTGGATGTAAAATTTACCTTGTTTAATAAGTGTATTTCGTCAGGGGCTTTGCATAAAAATCTGCATTTTCGCTATGTGAAAAGGTTTTTGAATTTTTGGGATTACATCCAATCCCTTGTTTTTTTAAAAATGCAGTCAACTTGTTGACCTGACTTAAGTCAATATCATTTTTTGTAGATAGTGTGTCGTTTTTAACATCGAGTAAATAGATCACAGTGATGACGATTTTATTGTCTTGGATTTTTCAGCAACAAGAACGTTTTCTGAGTATTTGCAAATGTTTTGCTTATTACACTACGTTTCGAAGAAATTATATTGCTTTTCGTATATGTCTTTGATTGTTCTGGCAACAAATTGAAAGTTACCCCGAGGTGAAGTCGGTATATCACTATCACTATTTTCCATAATTTTCGTTAACTATATCTTAATTAAACGCGCAAATCGTGAAACTATCATTTCAATCTTAGGCAAACTTTTATATCTGTCAGTTTAAATATTCAATTTGTATTGTATATGTAAGCATCAAACACCGATATCGGCCAATGGTCGAAAAATACGGCCAAAACGCGTTCTGGCCACTAGTATATTACCAATGTCAGAAATATCGTTTTCCGGTCGTTCAGTGTAGACCAGAACGCGTTCTGGAGCCTTTGCAATTGCCAGAATGTGTATTGACTTTCCCAAGTTAGTCTTACCCTTACCCTTACCCTATGTAACAGCAAGTGTCATAACAATAGTTCGTGTAAAAACTAGTAGATGTTTCAAGTATGTGTCGTTTGCAAGCTGAGACATGCACAAAATCGGTTTTTGGACGGTTTAATTGTGTGTTAGACGCGTTCTGGCAATCGAAAAAAATCCCGAATGCGTTCTGGTCTACATTAAGCGGCCGGAAACCGTAATTTCGGATTTTGGCAATATGCTGAGGGCCAGAACGCGTTTTGGGCGTATTTTTCGATTATTGGCTGAAATCGGTGTTTGATCCTAACATATATATTCACTGGTTGCTACGGACGACGGGCGTTTATCAAATTTTTAACGCGCTAGAGCGATAAAGTGGCGGTACTCAGTAAACGTCAACTTTTCGTTGCCAGTGACAAGCAAAAAAGCCTTCTTTATCAAGTGATTGTAGAAAAAAGGCATTTTAGTGAATTTCTGAAGTTTATTTGACAACAATATTTTCCATGACATCTTCAAAACACATATAAATAACCAAACTTTTTTTAGCCGCGTTGAACAGTTTTTGGCAGAGGTTGGTGATGTAACTGACACCTGTCACAGTGTAACTGGATGCGTCCATCCCAACGTAGCACTACAGGAGCGATCACCAATTTCCTGCTGAACACGTGCTTTGTCAACTGATCAGATGTGAGCAAAGTTTAAACAGTCGCTATTTTTTTTATCGGAACTGAAATACGCTACGCTACCGATCAATGATCAACTGTCATTTATACGAATAATTATCATCTTAATAAATATATAAAATATTTTTGTTTGAAGATATTTTAGACATTTGTATATTGAAAATAAATGAACACCAGTAGGAAATTTTAAACTAAATTGAAATTGAATAAATAATTATTGAAGTCGTGTATCAAATAAAATTAGGTTATATCAAGATTACTACGTTCAGCATAATTAAGAAACGATAAACCCTAATAATCGCTACCTGATTAACTTTGTTGGGATGAACGGCGACTATTTACGACATTAATTAATGCTTGTTACAGATCAATATTATGGTTTAAATGTGTTTCGTAAACTTTCTGTTTTAAGATTAGTTTTCACGTGACATAAATTCGTGACTTATTATGTCATGACATTACAATTTGTCGCTTTTTTGTTCCCATGTAATTTTTATTTCGTGGCATTTCTATGCAGTTTAGTGGCGTTAACGTGGCTTGTACTCTCCGAACAATGAACATATTAGAAGAGTAAACAGACGTATTATCTGATGCCAACTTATACAATGTCAAAGTTTATTTATTTTGCTTGATTCCACAGATGTTGCCATATACATATACTGAGTATACTTTATTTATTAGTTGAATTATATTTACAACACGGTGAATCGTTGTGTACTATTAAAAAAATAGGGTATAAGTAATGTTTACAATACATCCTTTCACAGGTAAGCAACAAGTTCTGAACAGTTCTACAGTTCTGAAATTACCAGTGTCGCATCATTTGATATACAGGGTGTTTTCAAATGACACTAACAACGTTTGCATGTAGATACCTCTCGTAAAATTGGACAAAATGATATAAGGATTGAGGAGTCCAGCCTATTTACTTTTCGAAATACAGGGAATTGCATGTTATGAAAAATTAAAGGCTTTCATTTGATAAGTTTAAAATGGATGAATATATTGATTTGACATTTGGCAGGTTGTTTTCAAATGTAAAAGGGAAAATATTTTGATAGAAAAACGTTTCGATTCTTGATCCAGTGGTGTAAATTTGGAAGAGTATGTCACCTTTCCCCTCCCATTTTTTTACGCCACTGGCATTTAAAGCTATTTGCATTTTATTTTGTATTCCTCAATGGTTTTAACGTGAAAAACGGATAACCTTTACATTTAAATAAAATTTGTAGTTTTTAAGAAATTGAATGTTTTTATGAAATCTGCAAAATCACTTTTTAATAATGAAATAAAAAAATATTTCTCTTCAATTTGTTTTAATAACTACCAAACTACTAGATAATGGTTGGAATAGGTAACAGGAACTAATTTGTGAAACAGCAATGCATCTAAAACATCGAGAGAAGATTGTTGAAATAGTAATTTCCGGTTGCGTGACGTACAATATTTTTTTTAAGACAGACACTTCGATATACATTTTATTCTTTAACGGATAATTCAAAATCTGAATTCATATTATTGTTAAATTCACGCACTCGCGAAATAAGTTTGACATAAACGACAAATTAAAAATCACTCGACAATATATCGAAACGTTGTTGTCATAGTAACGAAATCAAGGTAGATTGTATTATAAAAGAGCGATTGGAAAAATGAAATAAACAGGGACCGGAAAATGCTTATGCCGATCCCTCGCGTCCATTTTCCGGTCTTGATCGGCAAAACGTTATTTTCTGGACGAAAAATTGTCCAGAATGTGTATATTTTCTGGTCGGTCTTAAAAAAATACTTTTCCAAACTTGTGATTTTATTAACAAAATAATTAATAGTAATAAAAAAATACGATAGTTACAAAGTTAAATAATATCCCATTCAAACATAATTGTTCACTAAGCAGGTTTGCATGAAGTCCCTTGTCTACGATACAATAGTAAAAACGGAGGAGGTGCTGATAGTAAGAATCCATGCATTTCCGTCAATCGCCAGTCTTTCCAAGTCATGTGATTTTCAATGAGAAAACGTTGCAGATTATGTAAAAAAGATCCCGTTACATATTCTAACCCTTAGTAGTTTGGTAGTTATTAAAATAAATTGAAGAAAAATATTTTCTTATTTCATTATTAAAAAGTGATCTTGCAGACTTCATAAAAACATTGAATATCTTAAAAACTACAAATTTTTTGATATGTAAAGGTTATGCGTTTTTCACGTGAAAAGCATTGAGGAATACAAAATAAAATGAAAATAGCTTCAAATGCCAGTGGCGTAAAAAATGGGAGGGGAAAGGTCTTCTTCCAAATGTCTAGATCAAGGATTTAAACATCAAAATACGTCCTTTTACATTTAAGAACAACCTGCCAAATGACAAATCAATATATTCATTCATTTTAAAGTTTTCCATTAAAACATTTAATTTTTCATAACTTCAACACCCTGTATTTCGAAAAGTAAATAGGCTAGACCCCTCAATCCTTATATCATTTTGTTCAATTTTACGAGACGTATCTACATGCAAACGTTGTAAGTGTCATTTGAAAACACCCTGTATATACCATTTACCCATTTTAATAAGAATCTAAATTTATATTATCAACAAAAAATAAAGAATATTTTTTTAACTTTAATAAATGTCGCAATTTGGAAAGGAATTTATTGATTTCATACAATTTTCTTAATAGGTTTCGTATTCGTATTGCGGGAGATTAATTTTACGTCTACATGCGCATGTGGATGAAAAATTTCCAGATAATTTGCTGGTTACCATAGCACCAATGTCGAAATAAAGCACATGATTGGTAAAATTATGACTGGTATACAATTTTCGCATGTAATTTTGCGATGATTTCACTCCATTTACATTGGCATATGTACCCAAGTGACAAGAAGAACAGTTTAAAGTTAAACCTCCAATATTAGTCTTACTTTTAAACTGGTTTAACTTCCATAGAATCGATGGTGCATACCAACTCAAAATCATAAACTAGGTTAATGCTTAAACGAGTTTAAGTGCATACGGTCATTAGTGCCTCATTATTACAAAGTTTATTTCCTGGCAATTTGTTGTAATCCAACTCCTCAAGATTTAGAAGTCAAAGGTAATAGTTTATAACTATATACAAAGAACAAAGATGATATCTACCTTGTACTGATGAGGCGCAAATACGCCGAAACCGGTCTACAAGTGATGTTGTCCCTTCCAATTACAAAAAAAACCAAAACGGTTGGTTATATCGTGCAGATATCCCAGCCCTGTTTAACTTGAAAGTGTAATTCAATGTCTGTTGGGGCACATAGCCCGAGAAGTAGTTGTTGCCTCTTAGTGACTGTTCTCTGTTCTCTGAAAAGTGTTTTTCAAAAACTTTGTAAGGCGTTATAATAGTACCTATTAAACTATTATTTTTAACGTCTATTGATAACACGCTTTACTAAAATATAACAATTTCTACAAGAAACTGTAAATAAGTAAGTCCTCAATATGTAATTCTTCCAAAGACTGTGTGGTCTACAGTGCTGCCTTGGAATTTGTGAATAGTCGAAGCCCATGACAATACTAAGGGCAGCATCCTTCTTTTAACCGACCCATTATTGAACTTTGCTAGGAACTGAATGGCTGTAGAATAAACCGTCTCCTCCAAAGCCGATCCGAACTGTTTCGTACTTTGGGTTTGACGAAACTGAGGCCAAACAATTTTAAAGATATAGCAGACAGCGCCGTGATGGCATACAAAAAATATGAAATGGACCATTTGAATTTGGTTTGTCTATGAGGTACTGTATTCTACTATATAGTCAAACCCTTTCATTTGATAATAAATGTAATCCGCCATTTTGGATTTACAATGATTTTGAATCAATAGGTAAATGTTTTGTCATCAGAAAAGGAGCTACTAGTCTCTGAGACTTTCCTAAGGAACTAAGTAGAAGTAAGGGTGCATAATAGATACAGTAAAAGTATCGAATGTTTCTCGTTACGTCATACTTCCCTGAATGTATCAGACACTCTAATTTTATGTTTATATCACTGACTGCGTATGTCCAATTAAAACAAATGTAAAGGTACACATGTCTTTTGTGCCTGAATTAAGCTACGCCTCTACGCCTTTATCGGTTTGTGTTGTGACAACGATTGTATAGACGTAAAAGGTATAGTGCGAACTTGAAGTTGCCGGCTTTTTGTTTGACGAGCGACAGCGAGTGAGTGCCTTTAATAGTTTGATTGAACTATAACTATTTTTCAGAGATGGTTGCAGGTGTTCCCTTTAGTCGGTGGTCTGACATCAATAAAGTGTGTGTGTTTTTGTGTGGAAATTGTAAGTAAGTATACATATATTTAATAGCAATTATCTATTTGGACTAAACTCGGTATGATACAGTTTTGAAAGGATGGACTGATGGGTCAAAATACAAATACAATATAGAATTATGTTTGGTAAGTACACGAAAATAATATAAATACCTTTCAGAGTTTAGCTCCGCAACATAACTTAAAGGGGATATACGATTAGATAGAGCACTATATCTTTTACGTCAACTATACTTAAAAAGCGAAACGTCACTTTATGCGGAAATCATTCTGTCACCATTGAGTTTCGTCGTCATTGTCATTACTTTAAACAGGTGAAATTCATTTACATTTATTGTGATATTTTTCGACAAAATGCCTGGTAAACGTTTGGACGAAAGTAAACGTGAGTGTATTAGAAAATTACATGAATATTTCCAAAAGGAATTGGCTAATGGCGGACCACTTTTGCCGTTAAATGCCATTCAAGAGGTGAGTTTTGTAACTATTTATTTGTAGAATTTCAAATTGTAGCCTAACTATGATATGGTAAATTTGGTTTTCATTTATTTTCTCTCATAATTAGATCACCATACCGAACCTAACAACGATGCGCCGCTGGTGAAAACTGCCGTAACAAAAAAAATTCGTGACTTTTACTATATTTTAGGTCTCATTGAATGTCACCTCAATATACATACGTACATAGGTACATTGTCATCAGAACTAAAGGTGTGTATCAAATTTCAGATCAATCTGACAACAAGAAGGGGTGGAATTTCAATTATTAAACAAACAAAAATCAGGGCAAGCTAAATAAAACCTTTGAAAAAAAAAGAACGTAATGCGACAACTTAATATATTGTCTTGAACAATAATAATGAAAGAACCGATGGCTGATAATAAACCTGAATGATACTTCTGACAAAAGTAAACGGAGAAATAACAAAGATAGAGGAAATATAGATAATGAGATTAATTTTAGAACCAGAATACTGGAATCAACCACATGGATTCGATTTTTGTGTCAAGTTGGCGATGAAACTATAAATGTCTAACCGGAATAAGAGCTAGCAAATGAAAAGATGAACATTATTCCAATTATTAACGTAAGTACAGAACTGCGGTAGATATAATGAAATACTAGAATTTTACGTGGTAATGACTGTGCTGTTATCACGATGAGCCTTCTTTTAATTGTATTTGTAATGGCAAACTGACTGGAAAATTTTCTTGTGCAACTCAATAAACTGCGATGTCATTGACCGTATTAATGAAATTGTTTGCGTTTTGTTGTGAAATTCTCTATGCAAGCTGAAGCGGACGAGGTAATCTTCTTCAGATTTCCTGCTGTTTTAATGAATGAAATTATTTAAACTCATTATACTCGTACAGTCAAGATTTATAGGTTGGAAAAAGCTGATGAATATTTACAGAGTTACAAGACGTTGAAAATCACATTTTTTAACTTTCGAGTCTATTTTTTACGTATCCTTATCTCTACTTTTATTTTCCTGTTCAATCGTAATAAGGAAACATTATTACATGGTGATCCAAAAATGAGGAATTTTTGACCACTCAAGTCCCCATGTATGTATTATTTATGATACCAGCATTTCAAGAAAATTGAGAAAATAGAAAAAATGTAGATGGTTTCATTTAAAAAAATTGTCAATGACGTTATCACAATAATGTGTATCACCGAGTATAATGAAATTTTGAAGTAAAATTAAAAATCGTCGTACTTGCATGGAATTTCAGAATAGGTGCTGATATGTAAACATCGACAATGTCAAGGAATTCCAGTAATCTAGATGGGGCGATATCCGTCTTAGTTATTATCAATTTGTAAAGGGTGTCCGTAATGCAGAACCGATAATTAGGTTACTCCCTGTATATGCCAATTGTATACATGTGCTTCCTTAGGGTACAGGCCCCTGCTGAGGTTTGATATTTCGTTAGTCAGCGACTCCTAGGGTTTTTTGACCAGGAGTTTGTTGTGTTCCTGTTTTGGCACGTGTCTCCAGTACGACTGCCCCTGCTGAGGTTTGATATTTCGTTAGTCAGCGACTCCTAGGGTTTTTTGACCAGGAGTTTGTTGTGTTCCTGTTTTGGCACGTGTCTCCAGTACGACTGATGTTTAGTTTGAGTCCACCGAGATGTACAACCACGTACAGCAGTTTTTGATATTCCAAATATTGGTTCAGACCCTAGCATCGCTATGGTGTCTGTCGTTTCATTGTCTACAATACCTGTTACGGATGCAGTGGACTGTATTTCCATAGGAGTCGCTTCTGGCATCAAATAATACGCTGCAATTCGTCAACAGCTCAGTAAACTTTAATAACCTCAACGAATATCGAAAGTACATACTGTAATGATATTTTGTCTTACAATTTAAACTTTTTAAACTCGGCTAGCTCAAATAATCTTTTACTTTCTAATGAACATTGAATTTAAGTTTTTAGCATGATTTGACTCAGCATAGGAGCAAGTTCTATATTTAGATTTATAAAATAGATTCACCTACTGTAGATTTCTAATTTACCTCTCACCTATTCAATTTTTAGAATCACAAAGATAAATTTGACACCAGGCATCAAACATTAACAATACTATATTTCACAAACCTTTCAAATGTAGCACTAACAAATTTAGGATATTTTAAAATTATTATAATAATTAATTGGCCAATTTTTCCGATAAATTAGTTTCTAAAGAATGTCTTTATTTTTTTATTATTTAAAATTTCAAAACTACAACTAATAAGTTCTTGTACTGTTCAAAAATTAGAATTTATTGCTTCAATTCTCTTATGAATTTCTTGTAACAATTTGTGTTAAAATGTTTTCTTCATAAAATCCAAATGTTTCAATTAAATAACATCCCAGTAATTTTAAGTTCATAAAATAACCCCAGTGACTTCTGTCAACAATTTACTTAATTTTTCTTCTAAATTTGTGAATTCTTCAAATAATAATGTAATATATTATCAATTTACCTCTATCTAGCAGTATCGGTTTATTTCATATTATTTTAATAATATTATACAACTTTTTGGAGAGATCCTAAAAAATTTTCTGTCTCCTCTCAAATTTTATATCAGTCAGTCCCCTGTCATTTTGACATTTTTTTTTCTCAAATTTTTAGTAAATGTCTAATGAATTTCTAAGTTGCATTCTCTACTTACAATTTCATTACAATATTAAAATATACCTGGCAAGTTCTTAAAACTGATTAGGTGTACAGTTTGATTAATTATTATTAATTCAATCTAAAAATCATATCAATCCAATTTTGTAGCTTGTAAATTTTAATATCTTTATTACTTTCGACTTTAAATTTATTCTTCTTCAATACATATGCAACAATTAATTTAGACAAGCATTTCAGTTTGAAATCGACATTATTATAGGAACAATCTTACTCTTCCCTTTATAGTTTTCAAAGCACTTGGTCTGAAAATTTCGGTTTTATATCGGGAAAAGAGACTGGAGTTCTTAACTGGGTGACCGTTAGAGTTCAACGTTTAACATTAACTATAATTGAATTCAAAAAAATATTGGAAAGTAACATATTGTATTATTTACAATGGTGATGTAAGAAAACTAATATGTTCATTTAACAACATATATAAGTATACCTACCTACAAATTCTAGCAAAGTTACAGAAATTGGACTCATGAAACGGTCTACATGTATTGAAAAAATTATACTCAGAAACAAAGAAATAAAATTTTGATGGGTGCCATCTAATGGAGAAATCGAAAGCAATGAGATAATGGATCAAATATCCAATAACTCAATTTCCAACCCAACTATTTACACTTCTCCCTTATAGTATAGTAGATTACACAAAAAATTGGCCAAAGCTGGAACTAATTCCCACAAAGACGTGGTTTGATTTTTTGAGCTCATTACTCATATCCTTTCAACATACCAAAAGTCTAGAAAAATGTGAGTATACGAAATGCGGTTTTTGGGCGCCGTTTTGAATTTTTTTTCAATATTCATGAAAAATCGTGTGTGGTATCAAATAACGGGAAATTTTATGCTGAAAAAGATTATGATGAGCAAAAAAGATAAAAAATAGGAAGCTTATCCAGAAAATTTTATTTTAAACAATCAAAATACGAAAATTGAGTCTAATAGTCTTCTTCATTATTTTCAACACGTTCTTTTGAGGCACTATTTGTACAAACGCTACCAGAACAGTTGAAGCATATCCCAGTACATTCCACACCATACCGTCGACAAGTACATCTACCACTACCACACGGCTCATTTGTATCCGTTTTGCAGGTGCAGCGGATTGTGTTTAGTAATAATTCTGGTGCAGGGCTCATTTCGCGTATTATGGGCTGTAGTTGGCCTCCTACCTTTTTCCAACCCCGTTCTTCGGGGTTGGCAATATTGGTGTTCATGGTTTTCCAATAAAGGCTTGTAAATGTACTCGAAGAAGGTGCTGCATCCCTTTTCACCAAGCATATTATGTTGCAACGATTTAATATCACGTTTTCTATCACTGAACATAGATGATTGCAAGCAAATATTTCGTGTGTTATGGTAAATTAAAAGTACCAGAATGTCGGTGTCATCAGCAACAACTGTTACGTGTTTTTCTTCTGCCATGGTCAGAGCTGTTCTTACAGTCAGTATCATCTGTAGCATAAATCCCAGCGTGGCCATTGGCTTCTAAGTGTTTTCCTAGCATGGTAATAAAGCACTGTTTATTTTCAATATTAGCAAGAAAAGGCGCGTTGCCGATAAGATGTGGAGAGCTCTCGGTAAATTTCACTGTTACCGATGATTTTTTTGTGCGTATCTGATGCTTAACAGCCTCAATACTGGAGGAGGTATAGCCATCAAATTCAACTGTCACAACTTTATATTGGTTAGCTATATGACTACTATATAGTTCTAACACATCTGAAAACTTCCCAGTTCTTGACCATGGCAATTTGTGTACTAGTGCACCATCGTCAAGAACATACTGTATAGGCTTAGTTTTTTCCATACTATTTTGTTATTCATTTTTATCTTTTTCAATCTATAATCTGATTTTTTTCAGCATAAAATTTCCCGTTATTTGTTTATTTGATACCACACACGATTTTTCATGAATTTTGAAAAAAAAATTCAAGATGGCGTCCAAAAAACGCATTTCGCTCACTCACATTTTTCTAGACTTTTAGTATGTTGAAAAGATATGAGTAATGTGCTCCAAAAATCAAACCTCGTCTTTGTGGGAATTAGTTCCACCCAAAACCCTACTTCGACTATACTATTAATTGCTTCAACAGACATAAAAACTACCATTAAGGGCCATATTCATAACACCTGGCTGCAACTGTGGAATGTAAGCGTGTCAAAACTTAAAGAAATCAAGCCTCGAGTGAAATCCACGGGGCAGGAAAAGCCAAATTGTTATTAAGCGCCTCCGTATTGGTCATACATCAAAAATGAATATACACCTCATCACCAAAGAAGGACCACCAAGATGTAATTGCAATATACCTACAACTTTCATCTAGCCACATCCTAACAAATGTCCACAGTACCATCAATACCATCAAGTCAGAACGACGGCACAATTACAAGAACAAATGAATGATTCTCTAGTTTTAAAAGTAGAAAATGTTATGAACTTCCTCACAAATACTAACATGTATGATAAAATGTATGTTTGTATTCAATATATTGTATTTTTGTTAACCTAGCTATTTCAGAAAGTAAAATTCAAGGACATTTTAAGGATTTTTTCATAAAAATCAATTTATTTTTAGTGAGCATTTTATTTGTAAAAAAATTTCAATTCACACGTATAAAGTGAAATAATTATATAATCGGTTTTTTCTTAATTTACCAACATTGTTACCATAGAAGTAGGTTGTAAATACTACCCTACAGTAAAAGTCACGAATATTTCTAGTTACGTCTTACTTCCCTGAATGTATCAAAGACACTCTAATTTTGTATGGATATCACTGATCGCGTAGGTATGTCCAATTAAAGCAAATGGAAAGGTATATGTCTTTTGTGCCCGAATTAAGCTACGCCATTACGTCTTTATCGGTTTGTCACTCTGTCTTGTGTTGTGACAACGATTGTACTTAAACTGTGAAACGTCACTTTATGCGGAAATCATTCTGTCACCAATTCTGTCGTCGTGATTGTCATTAAAATTTAAACAGGTAAAGTTCATTTATATTTATTGTGATATTTTTCGACAAAATGACCAGTAAACGTTTGGACGAAAGTAAACGTGAGTGTATTAAAAAATTACATGAATATTTCCAAAAGGAATTGGCTAATGGCGGACCACTTCTGCCGTCAAATGCCATCCAAGAGGTAAGTTTTGTAACAATTTATTTGTAGAACTACAAATTGTAGTCTAACTATGATAGGTTAAGTTTGGTTTTTATTTATCTCCTCCTATAATGAGATCACCAGAAATACATGCCGAACAATGATCGCTGGTGAAAACTGTCTTATTGATTTGATTCGGATGTTTATGAGTTCTGACGTAACGAGAAACATTCGTGACTTTTACTGTATCTCTTAAACCGTTAATTTTATCGTGATCGCTTTTTCCTTAAAAATATATGACTATTAACATTCACCGAAAAACCCAGAATTAATTTTTTTTTATAAAGCACTCTATAGTGTCAAAGATTAAATAAATTACCTTCAATACACTTATCTAAATTATATAATAAATATTAAAGGACATATAAATTAAGGGGCCATATAAATTTTAATCATTGGATGATTATCACTTTTAAATAATACGGTAATATGACAAAATCTATGGGACAAAAATATGTTGATGCAGATCTCAATATAAGCTTCAGGCAATTTGTGGTGTTATTTGTACTCTTCTAGTTTGGAGCAACAAAAAAACTCGTTATCTTATGATGGAATATCCTGATGTTGTTTCATTTTTGTACAGTATTCAATATGGATTGGTTAATTAATAATGCTTCAGTAGCTACATCCTCAGATTAATACATTAAAAATAAACATTTGTTTACATTTAAAAGTGAACCCTACTTTACATCACATTCTAAGGTAATTTGCCGACCCTTTGCCAGATGTCTTACTTTTCCTTTGAATTGCGACAACTGAATTTTAGGACACGATAGAAACGTACAAATTAAAAATGTACTTTTAAGAAATTACATAAAACCGACTTAAAAATAATTATCCTACGTAGTGTATGTAATAAAAATAAGTTTTTGGTTGAAACTTTTGAGGTTTAAACGGAACAAATGCGTGTTAATAATTTTGTCGGTCTGAAATATGGCAACACCAAGAAAGGGCGGAAACCATTATACTATCAATTTTGCCTGATTTTACTACGAAGTAGCAACGTTCCTAGTTTATTGAAGCTCTTGTTTTCGTCTTTTCAACTGATAATTGTGTGTGTGCGTACAGATATAATTAAAAACAATATTTTTTTGTGAAAATCATGGTTGGTCAGTGCCAAATTTGCAAAAAAAACAGTCGGATTTTCCTAACCTCTCTTTTCACCTGTAAGTAAATAGTTCTATTGGCCAGTGGCTCTGTCCGACTAGTCCAACAGTTTCTCCCCACTCCTTGAAAGTCATTGATAAAGTCGTCTTTTCGGGTAGTTTTATGAATGATTTACGGACTCTATTTGTAGTATTACTCTAAGGTTACATCAACAACATTTCATACTTTTATTGGCGCCCCATTTTACCTATTTAAGGCGCGAATCAGCGTGTTAAAATCTAACTTTTAAAAACAAGCCTTTTCAAGTTATCATGGCAACATCAACAACTCGAGAAAAGTGGAGTATAAATGACAATTTTTTTATGGTTCCGTACCCAGGGAGTAAGAAACGGACCCTGACTTCGCTGTCCGTCGGTCTGTCTGTCACCAGGATATATCTCATGAACCGTTATAGTTAGACAGTTGAAATTTTCAAAGATGATGTATTTCTGTTGCCGCTATAACAGCAAATACCAAAAACAGAATCAAATAAATATTTAACAAACGTGATTTTTTTGTTCGTTCGTTTTGAATATGACGCAATTCCTCAAGATCGCATTATTCGTCTTATCAATTCGATGTCTCGGAGATTGCGTGCAGTTATTTCGGCTAGAGGTGGGAGTACGTAATATTGAAAAATGCCAATTATGTTTTTTTTGTTTCAAATTACTGTTGAATATTGAAACCTTACAAATTTTTTCCCTAAAACAAATCCAGGCTTTTATTTGAATACATGTATCTTCAAAAGAAATCAAGATATCTAGGTGAAATAAAAACTGAAACATGTCGACAAGGATGGTCTTTGTAATAAACTGAGCGTAAACTCTACAAATTTCCCGAACTATTCCACAGAAGAAATTGGAATACAAATGCATGGGTTTTTTTTACCCTGTATAAATAAGCTATCAAAATTTTTGGAGTTTGTTTTAATACCAAAGAATGTATCTACAATTTGGCGTAGAAACAATTGAAATCGATGAAAAATTACGAAAGTTGTTGGACAACAAACTTCTGCAAAATTTTAGGTGAACGAGTTTTTTGCGGTGAGTGTATTTTGTATCATTTTTTGCGTAGATAGCGACTAGAACATAACAAATTTCTTTCTATCTATTGTCTCAAATCCCTACTCTCCACTTTCAGAAATTTCATAACCTTTGGTAAATAATTTTAATAATAAAAGATTCATGTTTTATACATACAACAATCAAACAGCTTATTATATTCACTGCGACATGGAATCGAGCAGAATACATAAACTTTGACATTGTTTATGTTGGCATAGATACGTCTGTTTACTCTTCTAGTATATTCATTGTTCGGAGCCTATAACAATATCTTCCTCTTCGAATGGTCGCCAAAAAGCCATAATTTTAATTATTACTAACAAAATAGTTTTAGTCAATAAAACAAAATCTCAATCACAGCAACATCTAAGAACACAATATCTCATAAATAACAGAAATGAACTTACGGACGTTAACACTCCATGTGGACTAACAATTCAAGTACATTTCTCATCCCAATCGGAAGCCACATTGCACCAATGAGAATCAATTGTTCGCTTGTGGGTAGGTCAAGGCTCAAAATGATTTATGGCTTTTTTATCTTTCCGGCATTTCAATCCTCAAAGAGACCTTGCCGCATACTGTTATTTTATTGTGAAACAGTGCAAACTAATTCTACTCACAACTATACCGTTTGAAATGCGTTTTTTTTCAGTGCTACTATGCAAAATAACCAATTATTAATTTCTGTAATACATTTGTACCTTTGAAAAAGTTTTTAACTGTCGATAATGCTGAAAAAGTGTGTTAAAAGAGGGTCGGACTTTGTAAGCACTTTGCCAGCGTTAGAAGCATGATAAAACATTTTTTTGAGACCAGATTCGGAATTGTCATACCAAAATACATAAAATACATTGTTTAGAAAAAAATTGAAGCCCTGTTTGATATGCTAAAACACAAAAGTTTATAAAAATTTTAGGTTTGGCCAACTTTGCAAGGTCATTTGAAGGTCAAATAAAAAACAATCGTCACGGTAATATTTTTCCCGAATTCCACATTATCTCAGCTATCATTTGATTCTTGGCTCAATTTCCTAAGTGCATTCTGAGCCGAGGTATTAGATTTTTTCACACTTTTTATAAAAATCGTACACTGTGCGCGCCGTGGCCTAGTTGGTTAAAGCGCATGTCTAGTAAACAGGATCTCTGGTCTGGTGGCCAAAGATTAGACAAACCTCTGCGATGCTAAAACTAAGCAAGGTCCAAAGACTTGCATGCATAGGCATTACAGGGGCAATGAGGACTACTCCTACAGAGGCGCTGGAAACAATGCTAGACCTTCCTCCGCTACATTGTGTCATAATGTGCGAAGCAAGGGCAGCTCTAACCCGACTGAAAGAAGCATCAGACCATGACGTGGCACATGGGAGAGGACACACAGAAATAAGGCACGTGGATGACCACTTGACCGCCAGATACATCTTTCGCAAGAACTTCGAGATTGTCATCAAATATCGAAAGGAGCTTGAGGCAGAGGACTCACCACCACTCAGCAGAGCGAATGAACTGATCTGGTACACAGACGGATCAAGGAATTAGTTCGGCACCGGAGCGGGTACATACAGCAAGTCGAGCGAATATGAAGGAATCGTCTCGCTTGGTAAATATGCCTCGGTATTTCAAGCAGAGGTCTATGCAATACTTGCATGTACAAGGACAAATAATATGAGAGCCTACAACAACAGGCAGATCAGGATCTACAGTGACAGTCAAGCTACCCTTGAATCACTTCAGAGCTCTAAGGTAACATGTCGGCTGGTATGGGAATGCGGCGAAGAACTTAGAAGACTGGCGACTCGGAACAGTGTAACACTGGAGTGGGTCCCAGGTCACAAAGAAATCGCTGGCAATGAAAAAGCTGACGAACTGGCAAGCGCAGGATCGTCAACCCTGATGAACGGACCCAAACCATCTGTGGGCATTCACAGATGCTCCACTAGGTCATGGTTAAAAGGGTGGGTAAAAGAACAACACAAAAAACACTGGAAGAATACGCCCAGGCAAACACATGGGAAGAAATTCATAAAAGAACCATAAGAAAAAGTAGCGAAAGAACTGCTCTCACTTTCCCACAGAGGAACAACTGAACAAAATAGGGCTGTATAACGGAGGCCTTACATGCAGAAGATGCGAAAAGGACACCGAAACAGCTCTGCACATATTATGCAACTGCGAGACGCTGGACCACAGGAGGCAGAAACTGTATGGAAGACCCCAAATGACTCCAGAAGACTTCTACAACCAACCATTAAAGAACCTGTATGAGCTAATACAGGGAACGGATTGGCTGAATAGGCTGTAGTCAGAACACTAGGAGGATCCACAATAAGCCCAAGAGGCTGAGGTGGTTCCGGCGAAGGAACGGCTCCTTTAAAAAAACAGGAGTTCGGGTGTTCGAATATCCCTGCGGCCTCATGATTTTTTTTTAAATTTGTGTCATACTAAGGGAAGCTATGAATATGAATCACGAAAGTAAAATCAATCAGCTAAATAAATTATATTAGTTTCACTAGTATGTATGTATGTTTTTATAGATAAGGATACCTACGGAACCCTTCGTGCGCGAGTCCGACTCGCACTTGGTCGGTTTTTTATTATTGATCTAGTCGTAATGATGAATAAAGATTAGACAGAAAAAATAAATTTCCGATAATTTATTGAGAAGGATTATAAGTGGTCAAAAATTCAAGTAAAAAGTAAATCACATGAAAGTTTTCAACACGAGGTGATTAAAATCCAGAAAGACTTCAAAGAAACCAAAATATACAACCAAGAAATGTTTCGACTTTCTCACAAAAAGAATACTTTGCCATCAGTAGGCCAAAACACATTAGCAGTCAACAAAAAAAACATAAATCTTTATATAAGTATATCCTTAAAATGTGGAGGATTGGGAAGGAAGGTTTGTTTAATTTACTACTGAAGCTGAACCAGCCAATTTACTAAAACCTGGTCCGAGATATACAGATTTTCTTACAATATAGAAATCTTTAACATCTCCTTTATAAATTCAATCAGCATCTCAATTTAAATTAATCTAAATTGGCTCGTTAAAAATTAAATCGATTAAACGCAATTTTATGTAAAGGGGAAACGCTTCCGACAATTTAAAATAAATGCATTAACCTATCTGATCCGCTTTATTATAGCCGGTACGTTAACCTGGAACCCCAAACCAAGTTTCACTGCTACTCTCCTATACCCCTTAATTCAATCAGTCGCCGGTTTAAATTTTCCAAGTCAAACGATTTTCTTGAATATTTCACTCATACATGTTGTATCAATGCAACGAATGTTAAATTATTAAATGGAATTTCAAAAATTACAGTGGAAATTCCACGTTGCCATGACAACCATTGTCAGACAACGTTACAAAAATAAACGTGAAACCTCAAAGAAGAGTTTCTTAGAGGGCATGAATCGATTCGGAGATATAACAGA
Source organism: Lochmaea capreae (assembly GCA_949126875.1). Classification (NCBI taxonomy): domain Eukaryota; kingdom Metazoa; phylum Arthropoda; class Insecta; order Coleoptera; family Chrysomelidae; genus Lochmaea; species Lochmaea capreae. The sequence goes on from OX421396.1 coordinate 14,764,286, forward strand.
ACGGGAAATTGACAAAAATGTCATTAAAAGTGTACCCAAAAACAGGGAAAAGAGTGAGAAAAGTGTTTGGAGACAATTTATGTTATTTTTCGACTAAAAAAGTACAAATTTGATCGAGAGACTCCAGTATCCGAGCTTGCGTTTATTTTGAAAAGTCGGGCCGTTAATATAAAGAAGCAAAATGGTGAGGAATATAAAGAACATACAGTAAAAGTCCTTTGGAATGTTACTGTAAAATTACTGATGGAAAAGGATTTTCATGAATATGGAATTAAAATAAACCCTTTCGAAAAAATTGAATTTAAAGTTGCCCGAGATGCAAGAAATGCCAAAAGAAGGACTTTACAAAGCATGGAAGGCGTAAAGAATCTGCAACTTTTTTGACTTACAATGAACTAAAACAACTTGTCAAAGCTTGTGATGAACAAACGCCAGAAGGTCTAGAGAAAAAACTTTTTATACTCTCTTATGAACTCGCTTATGAAGAAATAAAGGCAGATCCAATACTGGAAATGCCAATGGATCAGACTGCCCCACAATACAGCTTTAAAAATGAATACAGAGTAGTTATTCCAGAGAGAAAGGACTGGGAGGCAGGGCCTCCTATAACAGCGAATCTCAACTGGTACACTGATGGCTCTAAAACAGACGCTGGAGTAGGAGCAGGAATATATGGGGTACAAGAGAAGATCAAGATCTCTCTAAGCCTAGGGAAACATGCCACTGTCTTTCAGGCAGAGGTAATGGCAGTGCAATGCTGTGCAGAAGAGTTGATGAGACGGAAGGTGGATAGCCAAAGAATCGTCATCTACTCCGACAGCCAGGCGGCACTAAAGGCGATAAGCTCATATCGGACAACGTCAAATCTGGTGTGGGAGTGTCGCAAGGCCCTCAACAGACTAGGTAGTCATAATAGAGTGACCCTAGCCTGGGTACCAGGTCACCAGGTCACCAAGGAATAAAAGGCAATGAAAAGGCTGATGAATTAGCCAAGCAGGGAGCTACTGAGGTCATGATAGGGCCAGAACCTTCCTGTGGAATTGCAAAAAACCTCACTAAGGAGAGCATCCACCAATGGATAAACAATCAGGCGCTGTGCTGGTGGCATGAAACCCCAGGACAAAGGCACGCTAAACTATTCCTTAAAAGCCCTTCGGCCAAACTGTCACGCGACCTACTATGTCAAAGTCGAGAAAAGACGAGGATGATGGTGGGAATGCTGACCGGACATTGTAGGCTGAGGAAGCATATGCATGCAATTGGCCTAGCAGATGACAGCCTATGTAGGTTTTGCCAGGAAGAAGACGAAACCGCGGAGCACATACTTTGTGAGTGCGAAGGCCTAGTAAGGGTGCGGTTTCACCTATTCGGAGAAGAAAAACCGAGGGCAGAAAGCTATGCACGGGAGGCGGTATCCAGGCTAATAAATCTAACAAAAAGAATAAAGCTAGATATCGAGCTCTAAGGATAGGGGGGACCACAATAGATCTGTAAAGGTCGCAGTGGGATAGGACAGAGAGCCACTCCATTTCTAATCTAATCTATGAACTCGCTTGGAGAGGCAGAGAAGGTGCAGGAGCAGAAATCACATTTTTCAAAGAAGAAACCAACAACACCGGCGAAAAAAACAGGTAGAATCCAATATAACCCTCTTTTTTCGAAAACCACACAAGGTGGTAGCTGAAAATTAGCTGATACAAAACGGCTTGTGAAGAATAATTCTGATACGAACTTTTGCCAGACTATTTTTGACTCGAAATCCACATTGGAAAATCACCGGAAATTGGTTCAAAAACAGTCCCGTGGGAGTAAATGAGATATCAAATTGGACAAAAAAACAAGCAGAAGAATTAGGCTTAAACACTTCAAAGAAAATTTCAAACCACTCACTTAGGGAGCTCGTGGAATTATTAACAAGCTTTCATGGAAATTATCGGTAATTTTTAAGCACTCGTAGTATTACCCCCGAAAATTTTGTACCAGTTAATTTTAGCCAATCAGATGCCTGCATTTTGACATGTTGCTATGACAATAAGCTAATTTCTTCGGAAATTTCCCTGCGTAGAGGGAAATTAATAAGTGGAAATTTCCCTCTGGCTTGACAGTTGTCATAAACACATAAAATTATCATTTATTTTTTATGCATTATTATTTTTAATTCTTTTAATACCTTCCCTTGTTTCTAGTAGTATAAAATTAGGAAAAGTATAAAGACTAATATTTATTTTAGATTAATATTTAAACCTTGTTTTACTAGAGCATAGGGAAATTAAAATGGTTAATAAATGAAGGATGGATAATAATATGTCACCAATTTAATTTCTATTTTAAAAAAGTTTTGGTATAAAATTTTCTTACCGAATCTCCCTAGAGCACGAATTATTTCTGGACATTTTCCTCAGTTGCGAATTTTTTAATAATATTCGCACTTCGAGAAAATTTCCGGAAATAATTCGTGCTCTAGGCCTAGGGAGATTATAATTGAAAATTCTACACTACTTTTTAACCAATAAGATGCCTCAATTTTGACTAGTTACCATGGTAACTAAGAAAATTTCCGCAAATTTTTTCGAGGTGCCACATTTAAGTGGAAATTTTTTGACAGTTGAAAAGGTAAAGATATGATCTACAACCATTAAATATATGTAGATATTCCTGCGAATAATGCAGAGTTTCTTGTCTAATTACTTGTTGATTTTCTTTACCAAATCTCGACATTTCGGTATACACTTATTAAACTGAACATACAGACGTTTTAAACTAGAAATTATTAAGCTTTGTGACAGAACCGGTTATCATCATTTGTCAAAAGCAACAATACCCTGTCCAACTTGACAAGCAGTGAAAATATTAATTTAAAATGTCAGGTTGGATTAATAATTTTTGTCCAAATTAAGATGTGAAATTTTCTTACTGAATACCTTAATTATTTCCGGAAATTTTGTTTCGGGCACGAATATTTTAAGAAAATTTCCAGAAATAATTTAAGCTCTTGTGATATTATAAATGATAACTGAATGACATCAAACGGAATTATAATATAAAAGAAAAATATTTACAAAAACGAAATAATTATTGATTGTCTATAGTTTGTAACTTATAAATATCAACCCACGTGACTTCTGTCATAACTAGACTATGTTTCCAAGCTCTTTAAATAGTATGAGAATCTAGTAAATGTCAAATGAAGTTATCAAATATTCTTCTTTTTATTTGGCTATAGGTTAGGTTTAGTTTTTGATAGTTACTGTATATAAAGAAACTTGAATTTTTTTCTGTATAAAACTTTTATTTGTATGTTAAAAGTACAGCACTAAGTAAGAAATTATTATTTTAAAACCTATTAGGCCTAAAAAGGTATGTATGAAATAGTTGGAAATTTCAAGATTCATTTTAATAAAAACAAATTCATATTGTGGTTTATTTTTCTTGGAAATCCACTGTGTGAATGTGTGTCATATTTTAGGAAACTATGATTAGGAACATTCTACATTAAATAATTGTTCTTCCTCCAATTGCAGCAGTAACATTTTTAAAGTGACATAGATTATCTGTAAATAAATTGTGAAAATATAATTGCTAAGTATTATGAATAGTGTAACAGAATACAATAAATACAGTTGATTGAGTATAATATTAAACTCATACTTACTTGCTTCATACATGCTGTAAATAGTCAGGAATAGATGAATAGTGAATACATCAACTATTGCAGTGTTATTAAGTTTCATTTATACGTTAACTTTGACAACTCGTCTCTGCTTGTGAAAATTTACTCAGTTTTTAGCAGTTTTTTATAACAAGGAGATGAAATAATCGAAAAATTGAGGGTGTGTTGTAGCTCAGTAGGTTAAACCATTGGTTAACTTCAAGAGGTTGTTGTAACACGAAATTTCAGACATTCACCAACTGGTTAACCTTTGAAAAGTTTACCATCAGATCTCAACGCAACGGAACAATGCAATTTTACTTGTTCTATCTGATTGTCTGTTTTATTTTGACAATTTATATTGGCAATTGACGTTTTATAGTTATTTTGTCCACTAAAAAGTAAAAAATAATTTATATAAAGATATATTTATCCTGTTCAACATTTAGTATGAATTGTTATAAACATAATGGGGGAATTGGAAGAAGCATGAGTTGATTTACAAGAACTCACAGAAGACTTTCGACAGTTGTTCGATCCAAAAATGATTCCTAGAGCGTCTAGAAACTTACCCTTTATATAGAGGAAAATAAAACTAATAAACTGAACCGGAATAGCTATATTTATTATAAAAAATAAGTCAAATTATTTTACACAACTCTTATTTCCCATACCAAATGCAGTCAAAAACACCCACCATTAAACTAAATTACTAAATATTAATGACAACAACGGAAACGAAAGGTTGAAATGTCAACTGAAATCCATTGGTTACGTGACCCTTGATTGACAATTCGTGTTACAATGAAAAAAGGCTTAACTACTGAATGGTGGTTAAACATAGTTTAACCACTGGTCCTGTGACCAGTGGGTTAACCTGTGGAGTTACAACACACCCTAAGGGCGCGTTGTATCTCACACCTAAACTCGGTTTAATTATAACTGATGTTTAGACTGATGTAATTAATGATAATAAATAAATCAATACGTCACAGTCGAAACATCAGTTATAATTAAACCGAGTTTAGGTGTGAGATACAACACACCATAGATGATCAATATTAAACTGTCACAACATAACCCTAAAAATGTCAAGACGTCAACTGTACCAGATAAACCATTTTAATCGCGGCAACAGCGCGCATTTTTGCCAACATATTCAGTTTTTAGTACGACTAATGTTAGTTTGAGTTTAATAATTAAGTAACCCACGAGTTATATTACATATGAAATCAATTACGAAACCTTTCTTTAAGCATATATTTATATTTTTCTATAACATGCGACGTACAGATTTCAATATTTATTGAGTTTATAGCGGCAAAACATACTGATTGCCAGCAGCAAAAGAATGACATAATACAAGCGAACGTCTCTTTTTTGGCGCTTTGATCACGTGAGACGATATTTATAAGTTACGAAGTATAGTCGAATTTTTTCGTAGTGTCAGATAGGGACCAAAAATTTTAAAAACTTAATTATCCAACGGTTGCTGGAACGCTACCGAAAATAAAAATACAAAAAATATTGTGGTTCAATTTCCCAATAAATTAACGAAAAAGAATCATGAATACACTACAAGGAACATACAGAAAATAATAATATTCCATCTCCGAAAAATTTTATGTTTGTGTCCTGACTTCCCCGGTGTCCACATTAATAATTTGTTCTAAATTATAAATTATTTCCGCCGACCGTGCGATATTGAGCAATATTAATGTACCCCTATTAATGACCGATTTTCCATTAATAACCGATTGTGGTATAGGCAACCAAACATACAATAATATTAACAAAAAAAAGGTATAAAAATGACTTCTAGTATAGAATACTTTTAGTTTTAACTTACCTATCGTTTTTATTATATTATTGTACAAAACTATAATCATTATTAATGTTGAAACATTCAAAAAAGAATTTAAGAAAACCGGAAACAGTGACATTTCAACCGGTGACCTCTGTGACATTTCAATGTCATGATTTATTTTTGACAGTACTTACCTATGAATCAAATAAATATTCTTAGTTTTTAAATAATATTGAAAAAAAGGATTCAAGTTGTACAGTCGACGGAAAAGTTTTGTAACTAACACAGAGCGATTAACAATCTCAACCATTAAAATATCTCGATTGTTAATAGCCCTTATTAATACTCTTGTTCGTTAAATAACTATTTAGATATTTTTCTTTGTTAAAATGTATTATTTCCCCATTTAAATTAAAATTTATTTCACAAACATTTGGAGAATTTGTAGTATTTTACCATCAGTTCGAATATAGTTAAAACAGGTTTCATTTGTAACGAGCTTAAAAAAAGGTCCGGCCCTGAAAATGTATTCCATATATAATTACCTTTTAAAATAATGTTCGTCATTATTATATGATTTATATAAAGATACCCTGATATATTAGATTAGGGACTCCGTACTATACAGGGTGTCCCGGGACTAATGGGAAAAAAGTCAGGAGCGTATAATCTAAGGCAAAATAATGTTAGTACTTTATACAGTGTGTCGCATTTAAGATGAAGACACCCCCATATTTTCGCTGTTTGAAACATTACAGATTTAAATTTTTGCAGAGTCATACATGTTGATGGGCCACATCTTTTAAGTTAATCAACTGAATGCTGAACTTTAATGTCAGCCTACTACGATTTCACAAACGGGGTCACTTTTCGATATTTTGTTTCGCGTTAAAAATATCGAGAAAAAATATTCGAAAAAGCTGTTTAGAATATCATTTTAACCCCACATACCGAAATTTATCACAAAATTCGCATTTTTTAATTTTTCTGTCCCACACATTTATTATTACAAGATATTGTTTAATTTGATCAATAACGTGCCATGGAAAATAATATTTTGACAGTGTTTTTAAATGTCGGCTAAGTTCTAGTCAGTGATCAAAGAAATAAAATGCGCTTGACTTTAAGAGAAAAAATAGAAATAATCCGGTTGTTTAGTGATAATGCTCGTAGTAGCAGAGAAGTTGCTGCAGAGTTTAACTTGAGACATCTCCAACGTGTGCCCATTACTCATGGAAAAGCAGCTGCTGTAAATGCTCTTTTCAACGAAACTGGCAGTGTTATTAAAGTTCATCGGAATGGTCATCCTCGTCGAATACACCCGCATCTTGAGGATAACAATATATTGGCAGCAAATCGAGCAGATCCATGCATGAGCCTCCGAGATTTATCGTCTCAACTTAATATTAGTAAGGATAACATTAGAAGATGTTTTGTACGTCACAAGATCAAGCCCTATAAACCGAAGTTCTTACATACATTGAAAGAAGGTGATGATAATAAAAGATTAGAGTATTGTTATTGGGCCCAAGGTAATTTTTTAAATGACAGACAGTTTCTGAAGAAGATTATGTTTACCGATGAGGCTACATTCACCACTAATGGGGTTGTATCCTCTCAAAATTGTAGATACTGGGCCATAGATAATCCTCACTGGGTTATCAACTGTAAAGACCAATATTCCCAGAAAGTCAATGTATGGTGTGGGACCGTATAATTGGTCCTTTTTTCTTCAATGGATCATTGAATGCTGATCGCTTTGTTAACTTCCTCGATAGGGAATTTTGGCGAGCAATTGGAAATCTTCCTTTTAATGTGCGTCGGGATTTGTATTTGCAGCTAGACAGTGCATCCATCCACAATTCAAGGCTTGTTCGTCAATGGTTGAACCAAAATTATCCTATGCGCGGAAGAAACAGTCCTTTTGAACTGTGGCCTCCGAGATCTCCCGATATTACACCACTTGATATTTATTTCTGGGGAATGGTAAAAAATAAACTCTATAAAACAAGGCCCAGAAATCGAGATGAACTTTGTGCTAGAATAAGGCAAGCCTATCAAGAAATCAGCATCCCGGAACTAAGACGAGTAGCTAAACAAAATCGCAAAAGAATCGAATAATGTATTCGATTAGATGGAGGACTAGTTGAGAAAGGTCCCATTTTATAGTTATTTATTTGTATTATGAAAATTATTGTTTGATACTTTTTCCTAGATTTAATCAATTATCAAAATTGTTTTCCCATAATAATAATAATAAAATAATTATTCCTTTGAAAGTGCTGTTTACCTTACTAAAATATATGAATACATGACACTGTGACAAGATGTTAATTTCCACGGCACACTAATTATCAAAATAAATAATACTTTTGTATAGGTACTTAGACCAAAAAATGAAAAAATTAAAAATGCGAATTTTGTGATGAAATTTGGTACCATAATATTCTGAACAACTTTTTTTTATAATATTTTTCGATATCTCTAACGCGAAGCAAAATATCGAGAAGCGGTCCTGTTTGTGAAATCGTAGTAGGTTGAGTTTAAAGTTCAGATTTCAGTTGACTATTTTAAGAAATGTGGCCCATCAACCTGTATGACTGTACAAAAATCCGAATCTGTAATTCTTCAAACAGCGAAAATATGGGAGTGTCTTCATGTTAAATGCGACACACTGTATAAACTTTTTCTATGCAGGCCCTCGTTTTCGCGTTATAGGCATCTAAAGTTTTAATGTACGTGTATGTTTATTTTGGAAAGGTCAACAGATTTACAATAGTGCCTTGAAGCCAGGGACAGACTACTCGCAATGGTTAGTGATCCAAAAATTTTGCAGGGATGGCACACCCTGTATGAAATTATCGAAACTGACAACCCCAAACATTAAGCTAACGAAAAGGCACTCTTGTTGGAATTCGATAAAATAAGCCGTTTGGCTAATATTTACAGTTTTATGTACTACGTACCAATTTACGCATTCACCATTTTTATAAGTACACAACGAGGTAAAACTAACTTATTAATACGATGTCCAAGATTTACCTACAGTACTACAAAAAAATTAATTTAATTTAACGATAGCAGAAGATAAAAAACATTAACGACTTATTAATTCGAAAGTTTGTAAGAACGTTTTAAAAGTTTTTTACCGTTCTTAATTTAAGTTACAATGGCAGAATTCACTTCTATTGAGTACGCAGATATGCATTTAATGTATGGACTGGCGTCTCGAAACTGTTTAGCGGCCAGAAGGCTTTATACAGAACATTTTCCAAACAGAGCATTGCCAGACTGACTGATTTGAATGTTTGAGCGTATTGATCTCAGGTTACGAGAAACAGGTATGAATAAGTACCTAAATGTAATTTTCCATGTATACAAAACAAAATTTTAAATTTTCGGAAGTTTTTTTCCAAAAAAGGTGGAGAAGCTCCAGTATGAAGCGTACGTACTGTGGCAGTTGAAAAAGACTTGTTAAATGCAGTTGATAATGAACCATCAACGAGCCTACGAAAATTATCAAGAGGACATAACGTCTCGAAATCAGTTGTTCATCAAGTTCTAAAAGAACAGCTGTTATATCCTTTTCACATGAAAAAAGTACACAGTATGACAGTGGCTAATTATCCTGCAAGACTTGAGTATAGCCAGTGGTTTCTGCGACAACAAGCAGACAATACATTTATTAGTAACGTTCTCTTTACGGACGAATCCGGTTTCACCAGAGATGGAGTCATTAATTCTCATAATGTGCATTTATGGGATGACGTGAATCCACATGGCATTATCCAAACTAGAAACCAGCATAGATTCATGGTTAATGTTTGGGCAGGAATAGTTGGCAATCATTTGATAGGGCCATACTTTATTGACGGTACTTTGACCAGTCAGAGATATTTGGTGTTTTTGCAAAATGAGTTATGGAACCTGTTTGATGATGTGCCACTACAAACTCGTAGGAATTTCAGTTTAGATTTACGACAGCATTTACACACAAGGTTTCCTAATAGGTGGATTGGTCGTGGAGGCCCTTTTCAATGGCCACCGCCATCAGGAGACTTTAATCCTATGGATTTCTTTCTCTGGGGTTATCTCAAAAGTAATGTATACGCAACACCTGTGCAAACAAGGCAAGATTTAATAGACAGAATTGTGTTACACTGCAATATTATTAGAAATAATATGGGATTGCTCTTTCAAGTGCAAGGAAACAACCTTCGTAGACTTAGAATGTGCGTGGAAGTGGGAAGTGCTCATATTGAACATGTATTAGAATAACGTTAGTTTTTGTTGTTGTTTAGGAATTAGTTTTAGTCTAATGTTTTATAACTTGGTTTTTGAGGTTTTCTTAATGGTTTAATAATGTTGTGTTCATAATTTTGATTAAAATTAACTAATTACGCTTTTACTGTAGGTAAATCTTGGACATCGTATTAATAAGTTAGTTTTACCTCGTTGTGTACTTAAACAATGGTGAATGCGTAAATTGGTACGTAGTGCATTAATAAAACTGTGTGGGGAAGTCAATTTCGATAATTTCATACAGGGTGTGCCATCCCTGCAAAATTTTTGGATCACTAACCATTGCGAGTAGTCCGTCCCTGGCTTCAAGGCACTACTGTTAATGTGTTTACCTTTCCAAAATAAACATACACGTACATTATAGCTTTGCCGTAAATTTTATAAAGTTCAAATAACTAGTAAAAAAAAATAAAAACCTAATTCAAAATTAAAACTTTGGATGCCTATAACTCGAAAACGAGGGCCTGCATAGAAAGAGTTTATAAGAAGTACTAACAATATTTTGGCTCAGATTATACGACTTTTTTTCCCATTAGTCCCGGGACACCCTGTATACTGATGAAGAAATATATAGTACGCGAAAATACTATATTTTGCAATACTAATGACTGTGAAGATGTTCTAAATTTACCAGCAAAACTGGATGAACTTTATTCGGAAATAAACATACTGAACGAAAGATTTGCTAAAGTAATGGATTCAAGTGATTTTATTGATAAAACCACATCCCAAAAATTCTATTCTATTCACGTTATTTCGGCATTCACAGAAGGGATATTTTCTATTATGAATTCGAAATGGCGTGAAGAAACAAACAGACCATATCTAATAAAAAATGACCTTTTGTTTTATATTAATTTAAAAATTGACTGCGATACAGGTTATGCCAGTTTTATTGAAGACAAAAACTTGTTAAAGAATGCAAGAAGTGCAAGAAAATATAGTTTTTATTAAAAAAATAGTTGAGTAAAAAATATAACAGTCTATTTTTTATTCTTCACTACTAAAATACTATATATGTTTTTAAGCGTACTATATTTTTTCTAGCTTTTTTTTAAAATAGTATGTTCAGACCAAAAAATGTTGGCAACCCTAGTCTCGAGGCTGATTTGCTACTTAAAAAGAAACGGGGTGTTGAATATTCAGAGGACCACAATAGGCCGAATAGGCCTATTAGCCACCTCATCTAATCTAAACCAATATCAATTTTTGTAAAACTAAAGCGTCATAATTTTCTCACCAAAATTAAATAATAAAAAGGATAAAAACTTGTTTTTTCTTGAACACGCAGCCGAATACCAATTTTTAAAATAGTATGTTCAGACCAAAAAATGTTGGCAACCCTAGTCTCGAGGCTGATGTTCTACTTAAAAAGAAACGGGGTGTTGAATATTCAGAGGACCACAATAGGCATATTAGCCACCTCATCTAATCTAAACCAATATTAATTTTTGTAAAACTAAAGCGTCATAATTTTGTCACCAAAATTAAATAATAAAAAGGATAAAAACTTGTTTTTTCTTGAACACGCAGTCGAATACCAAACTTTATGAAAATTACTTTTCTAAATATAACTTCGGCTACAGCAGATTTTTCAATGAAGATGATGGAAATTATGTACAATATACATATACACAGACGACATCAGTTAAAATGTAGTATACACAGAAGCGGAAGTTTTTAAAATAACCGGAAATTTCTATTTACAGCTTTAACGTTAAATGTACCACAACACCTTTAATCAATATTTTGAGGGGATTAAATGATAAACTGTTAAATTAAACAATAATATCTATCAACTAGATTATACAAAAAATGTTATAGAAATTTTCAAGATGCCTACACAAAGAACAATGTTGACGCGGCTTAATTCAATGTTAGTAATCGTTTTAATCTCCACTTTATGAAATGCTTATTTTTAAATAACTATATTATTCATATTTCAAATGCAAACAAAATAAACAACAAAGACACGTGAACAGCTCGATAAAGATTTTAGTCACCGTACATAAGCAATGAATAATAGTAGGTTGGCGCGCCACAGTGTACGATTTTTATAAAAAGTGTGCAAAAATCAAGTATCTCGGCCCAGAATGCACTTAGGAAATTGAGCTAGGAGTCAAATGAAAGCTGAGATAATATAGAATTCGGGAAAAATATTACCGTGGCGATTGTTTTTCTATTTGACCTACAAATGACCTTGCAAAGTTGGCCAAACCACTGAAATCGAAAAAAACGTAGCAGAAGGTGTAGACTGTAGAAATTTGTGAGGTAGAAGAATATTAAGAAGACAGTGATATCGATAGTAATTCCTCTTCAATATCGTCAAATTGAGTATTTTTCGTGAAATAAGCATTTTTTCGCTAGTCGATGAAAATAACGTTTTCTTTCTTTTCGTTACTTACCGTTTGAAATGCGTTTTTTTCAGTACTACTATGCAAAAGTTTATCTGAAGCTACGCGGCATGGGTAAGGGGCAAGGAAACATAGCGGATATCTGTCAAAAACGTACCAATGGCGTACGGTACCTATTTTTATAAAAGTATTAAAAATAATAATTATATATAGAAACTGATTTTTGCTTTGCTTTAAAGGTAAGGTATTTTTCAAAACACGGTATTTGTTATATATATATAATCTTAACCTATCTACCCGAAGATGTAAGGTGATCAAATTTGGCCTAATTATTATATATAAAAGCTCTCTATTCTTGTTTCTTGCTTTGGTTCGTGCTTCCGCTAAAGTTATACCTTTGCTTTTCAAAACTTTTTCTATGTTATCGTCCCATGTTTTCCTTGGTCTTCCCCTGGTTCTGATTTCATGTCTTTTTGCTTCCCATATCTGTTTCACTGGCATGTTGTTGCTTAATATGGTTAAGTGTCCAAACCATTTTAATTGTCTATCTTGTATTATCTGTATTACTGGTAGAGCATTGAGGTTTTCCCTCACTATTTCGTTTTAGCTCTATATACAGTCATTTTCGTTTTAACCGAGATTTCTTTCTTTCTAATGAACGAGTTTTTAAGACTATGGTACACCTTCGACGTATTTATTTCTATGTCATGGTTCCCTTTATTATTGATGTTTACTCCTAGGTATTTGAAATTTTCTAAAAACAAGTAATGTTAAGAATCGTACTTGAATTCAATATGGATACGAAATAGTTCAAAATCTGACACTGACAATACCAACGCCACTGGATAATCAATGTCAGTCAATTGACTAAGTGAGAGGGAAGAACACACGCACTCGCTTGCCAATAGGAAGTCAGTTGGTCGCTTAGCAACGCAGGTCTTTCCATAAATTTCACCAATTGAGTTAGTTCGGAGGGCGTGAAAATCATGGTTTACGCACCACGCTGCCAGTGCTTGAAGAAGCCAAAACAAATTTAGAAAAGTGTTCATCTTTTAATATTCATAAATTGAAAAAATAAAGAATTAATGTTTATAATCATATTATTAATATTGTTAATAATACCAGATTCGTAATTGTGATGCCAAAATACATAAAATACATTGTTTAGAAAAAAATTGAAGCCTTATTTGATATACTAAAATACGAAAGTTTATAAAAATTTTAGGTTTGGCCAACTTTGCAAGGTAATTTGAAGGTCAAATAACAAAACAATTTTATGGTAATATTTTTCCCGATTTCCACATTACCTCAGCTTTCATTTAACTTCTGGCTCAATTTCCTAAGTGCATTCTGAAATATTAGATTTTTGCAAACTTTTTTAAAAATAGTACACTGTGGCGGAGCTTTCATGTCGCACTTATAAAGACATGCCGAAAAATGGTCGCTGAAAAATACGTGCACAATATATACAGGGTTCGCGCGATTTACGGTATGTACTAGTTATCAATAATTGGGAACATAAAATTATAGTGATTAAACTAGAATCATCGATTAGAGTATAACTTTGACTACACGCTTAACGATTAGTTAATAACAAATATACGCTGTGTCCGTAAAGTATGGAACAAATTCATTTTTAGCTAAACAGACCATTTTAAGAAATAATCCTGAAACACGTCGATTTTTAATTTTAATTTACCGTATTTTAAAATAATAATCTAATATACAGGGTGAATTACTTTCGAGTAATGACGTCACCGTAATTTTTTTTAAATGGAACACCCCCATTTTGTCTCAATTTTCTAATACTAACTACTAATAAAGAATGTTACGCGTTACTTTATGAGCACACACGAAACTATTGTATTTTTGTCCATCCAGTAACAATTGGAATCAACATGTGATACATTTTTCGAATCAGCTCAGCTAGAGTAATCCGAAAATTGAGACAAAATAGGGCTGTATATTAGAATATTATTTTAAAATACGGTAAATTAAAATAAAAAATCGACGTGTTTCAGGATTATTTCTTAAAATGGCCTGTTTAGCTAAAAATGAATTTGTTCCATACTTTACGGACACATTGTATACCTACAGAACGCGGCTAAATTATGGAACAAATTCATTATTTTGCAAACAATTTACTTTTCACGAAATTCCTGATATGGGTCGATTATTAATTTTAAACGCCGATTTTTTAAATCATATGCGAATATAGTAACGTTGAATTGAAATGTGGGTCTTGTAATATTCCATTTGAAAAGTCATTTAATGCAGTATTCAGTAATGGCATAGTTGGTGTATCATTATCTCTACGGAGTGAACAAAAATTTATTTCCTTTTCTGTTTGAGAATTTGCTACTACTGTAAATAGTTATTTAACCAAAAATTCTAATGAGTGCCATTAACAATCGAGATAATGTTCGAGATTGTTAATTGCCCTTTTAATACTCGTGTTGGTACAAAGCTTTTCCGTCGACTGTACACGTTGTATTAATTTTTCTCAATATTTAAAAACTAAAAATATTTATTTGTTTCATAGGTAAGTACTGTCAAAATTAAATAATGACATTGAAATGTCACAGAGAAGGTCGCCGGTTCAAATATCTGTTGTTCAAATGTCACTGTTTTCGTTGTTGGATGTCTTAACACTAATAATTATTATAATTTTGTAGAATAATAAAATAAAACGATAGGTAATCCAAAAACTAGAAGTATTCTATACTAAGGCACTAAAGAGATGAGCATTCTCATCCGCCATTTTGGTGCCTGAATTTTATTGTTTTGTGATGTGACGAGTTGACATATTGTATTGAAAGATTTTTGATATTGAACAGAACATTTTATTTTACCAACTTTCCGTCAGACTATTAACACCAGAAAATTGAGAAAGTGCAACGAATGGATGCTGGCCACGTCGCTGAGTAGAAATACCGAATCTCAAGCCAAATACTTGACCAACACAACAACAACGTCAACGTACAACAAGGCACCAAAATGGCGGACGAGAATACCTATGTATACAGCGCTCTATCTATACTAGTAATCATTTTTAAAGGTGTTATTGTATCATGTTTGGTTGCCTACACCACAGGTAATTGTCAATATAAATATAATGTACAAGATGTAGAAAAATCATTGATTAATGAAAATCCTGCATTAATAGGGGTCATTAATGTATGATTTTGAGAACGTTAATAGCATACGTTAATACACGGTCGACGGAAAAAATTATTAACAATAAGCTGATGTAGTTCAATATTTTAGGTAACACAACCGGTATTAAAAAAAACTTTAATCTTTTAGTAAAAAAAGGACAAAGCAAAAGAAGTTCACAAAAACAAAACAGCAATTAATCAGAAATCAAGTAGCTATAAATCGATAAAAATCAAGTTGCCTGTCTAATGTCAATTAAAATATCTGTTGACGTTTCGTCGAATACGCTAAATTTTAAGTAAAAAGTTTCAAAAGTAAATTATGGCTATTTGGAGAAATCATCTGGTTCACCGATGGTTCCAAAACAAACCATGGCACTGGGGCTGGATCTAGAAAGAGAATGAGCAGTTAGCTAAAGAAGGTTCTAAAGGAGACTTCATGGGTCCGGAAGCGTTTTGTGGAGTCACCAAAGATTGCATAAGAGTTTACTGAACAAGGTGGACAAGGAACAGGCTATTGAAACTGAGTAGGAGACAGTTACCGACCTGGTGAATGGACACTGCACCCTGAGGAAGCATCTGCATCAAATGAGCAGAGTTAATGAACCTATGTGCGGAAAATGTGAACTCTACGATGAGACACCTACTCACATACTCTGTTTCTGCGAGAACTTACATGGACTCAGACGGAAGCACTTTGGAGAGGAAATAATACAACCATTAACTACTGAAAACCCCTCCAGTCAAACTAGCGGCCTACATAGAAGACACAAAGCCTCTGGAATGGACGTAGATAACATGGAATATGGTACAAAGATTCAGTTCAAGTGCCTGTGCTATTGGGCACAACCCATTCGAATGAATGAAAACAGCAATTAATCGTTAGAAATCAAGTTGCTATTAATCGATAAAAATCATGTTACCTGCCTAATGTCAATTAAAATATCAGTTGACGTTTTGTCGAATACAACAAATTTTAAGTAAAAAGTTTCAGAAGTAAAATATGGCTACTTTTAAGTGAAACCCAACGCTTAGTAATTTCAATTTTTATAGGATGTGAAGATACAACGAGAACTCAGCAACAGGTATGCGATTGGTTTAATGCAAAGTACCCAGACAGACCTATCAGCCGATCAACAGTCAGTAAAATTGAGAAAAAATTTAGAGAAACTGGTCATATTAAAAAGATTCTTAATGCTGGTTGTCCTAAGGAATCAGAAAACGTGAAACATGTTGTTGTATCAAGTGTTGAAGATAATCCTCATAATACTTCATGTCAAATTGCAGCAACACAGGCATATCTCAACAGGATTTATGTAAGCGCAACTCACGTTTTATGAAACAAATTGTTTTCTGATGTGGCTGCATTGCGCCTAGATGGTTCAGTCAATTGTCAAAATGTTGACAGCATTATAGAAACATGTGCACAAATGACTGAAGTAGGAAAATCGACTATTTACAAACTGATACGTGAACAAAAAACAAATCCGGTTTTAAGCGAATCTAAGGAGAAGGAATAAAACCAATGAATTTATAAACAACGCAATTAGAAGATATATCCATATATACAGTGTGACCCATTTTGTTTGGAAGCACCTCTATAAAATCCGCATTTTTCAACCGATTTTTATTTAGTCTTTTTTGTTAGATTCAGTATTAAAAACAGTATTTGAGCACAAATTTTCATACCATAATAGCTATTTTCAAGGCCCTCTATGTTAATTTTTCTTTGCCAAAAAAGACGAAAGTATATTAGGCATTTTTTTTTCTCAAATATGACTACACCACTAGATTCAGAATCATCACAAATGTAAACTATCAAAATTTTATAACAAAAGTTTTATTAATAACAAAGTTATCACTACATGAATTTGGAAAAAGTTGTTTTTTAATTAATTTTTTACTAAGAATGTAGACACATTTTAGAAACGGCAACATGGTAAACAAAAACTAGGACTCAAACATATTGCACTGTAAAAATTCGAAGCCGATAACTTAACCCGTTCTGGAAGTTATAGCTTCTGAGAGTAATGTAAAATTGTGCTGATGTGATGAAAACACAAATTAACACCTAATAATACATTTTAATTATTTAACTACTTAATAATAATTTAATTCTACATTTTTGTAGCCTCGACTAAACCTCCGTTTATTTCCACACATTTCTCGTATCGTTTGCGACTATGTCTTAGCGCTTTTTTTATTTCATGTGGCGGTATTCCAGCACACGCCTGTCGTAATCTGTCACACAGTTCTGCTCTATTCCTTGGACGTGTCTTATACACTTTTTGTGTCAAAAGACCCCACAGATAAAAATCCAATATAGTTAAATCGGGCGATCTACTAGGCCATTCGATCAACTCGCTACCGCGACCTATCCAACCATTTGGAAATTTTTCGTTAAGCCACTGCTTGACAATCCTAGAATAGTGTACAGAACAACCATCTTGCTGAAATATCAAATTTCTTCTTTCTGCTAGTGGCAGTTCGTCAATCACTGCGGATAACTCACCTTCCAAGAATTCCATGAAGTTATTGGCATTCATGTTACCCTCAAAAAAGAATGGACCTATTATCCTGTCTTTTAAAATTCCGCACCAAACATTCACCTTTTCAGAATATTGGCTTTTGCAATTTATTACCCAGTTAGGATTTTCAGGTGCCCAATATCTTGCATTTTGTGATGAAACTACGCCATTGGTGGTAAACGTGGCTTCATCACTAAACATAACACTAGCTAAGAATTTTCTTGAATTAAGGTAGGTACTCACCTTGAGCCCACAAACAATATTCCATGCGTTTTTCTGTATCACCTGCCCTTAAAGTGTGGAGAAATTTCGGTTTAAATTGTCGTATTGAATTTCTCTTTAAACATCGCCGAATGTTTTCTCTAGGCAAGGCTAAATCTAAACTAGCGACCCTTAAGCTAACATTTGGATTGTTGGCAAAGTAGTCTATGACAACACGGTCATTAAAATTTCTGCCTTGCAGATTTTTTTTTAAAATACGTTTGGTCACTGCTCCAGTCTCAATAAATACTTTTTTAATTTTGTGCACTGCAGAGCAGCAAATACGGCGATCTGGATGTCTTCGATTAAATATTTCTGTTACTTCTCGTTCACTTCTATCATTGTACCCACACAAACGTACAATTTCAACTTTGTCTTGAATAGTTAAAGCAGCCATTGTCAAGTACAGGTAATTATTTACAACATTTAGTAATTACTATTTCATATAAATGTTACTGACTGACATAAATGAAATGTCAAAATCAAAGCCTACTTCCGACTTTTGTTTGAATTTTGTAAAAATGGCTTTGATATCTAATTATGGACATAATAAAGCTGAGAACATTACAAAAACTAAGCTGCAAATTCAGAGTTGAATTATTATACTTTTGATCAAAATGTTATTTTTTAGAGTTGTTAATTTGTATTTTCATACTCGTTGATTTCATTTTGTTAATAAATGAAATTATTGAGCACAATTTTACATTACTTTCAGAAGCTATAACTCCAGAACGGGTCAAGTTATCGGCTTCGAATTTTTACAGTGCAATATGTTTGAGTCCTAGTTTTTGTTTACCATGTTGCCATTTTTAAAATGTGTCTACATTCTTAGTAAAAAATTAATTGAAAAACAACTTTTTCCAAATTCGTGTAGCGATAACTTTGTTATTAATAAAACTTTTTTTTATAAAATTTTTATAGTTAACATTTGTGATGATTCTGAATCCAGTGGTGTAGTCATATTTGAGAAAAAAAAATGCCTAATATACTTTCGTCTTTTTTGGCAAAGAAAAATTAACATAGAGGGCCTTGAAAATAGCTATTATGGCATGAAAATTTGTGCTCAAATACTGTTTTTGGTACTGAATCTAACAAAAAAGACTAAATCAAAATCGGTTGAAAAATGCGGATTTTATAGGGGTGCTTCCAAACAAAGTGGGTCACACTGTATATATTATATCCCAAAGCTATCCAAAGGTGTTTTGTTTTTGCAGGACAACGCCCCTGCACACAAATTTCATGTTGCCATGCAAAAAATTCGTGATTTAGGGTTTGAATTACTAGAACACCCCCCTTTTTCACCAGATTTGGCTCCGTCCGACTATCATCTCTTTCCTCAACTGAAAAAAAGTTTAAAAGGTCGTAAATTTTCTTCCAACGAGGAGGTAATAAAAGCTGTGGAGGTCTGGTTTGCAGACCAAGAAGAAACATTTTTTTTAAAGGTCTAGAGACATTGCAGGTTCGCTGTAATAAATGTATCCAATTAAGAGGAGAATAAGTTATGTAATAAAATATTTTGACATTTAAATTTTGTTTAGTTCTATAGTAGGCTAAGAATTTTTCAATATATCCTCGTATATTAAATAAAATATTATAATAAATAAAAATTGATGCGGATTTGTCGCCTATAAGTAAAACAACGTGGGATCAGTTACTGAAAAACGTGTAATCATATTGCGGTTGGAAGATTATCTTCGCGAGATAATGGCAGGAAGATGACGGGGAAAACAAATTTTGTATCTTAATGAAACTTAGGTTTCTAAATTTTGGCAGGATTCTGGTATTAAAAGCTGTAAACAAGCGTTTATGGATGGATGTTCAACACGCATTTTTCGTTTTATGTATAATAAATTAAATTATGGGTATACTCTAATGCTTCAGAAAATGCATATCTTGACAAAACAAGCAATTGCCTGTAACAAAGTATCATATTTAACGACGATGATAAGTAATTTCGAGTCTACGAGAGGGTAAAGGGAACTTTAACAGGCATTCGAGTTTTGTTTCCGGGTTAATAGTATCTAACTAGATAAAGTGTTCGTTTGTGCCATATAGATACGTTTAAATTTAGTGTGAATTGTGGTGTATTGTACAACCAGATATTAGGAGTGGAATCATTTTAATGATTACTTTGTTTAAAGTTCTATCATATCCAACGTTATTGAGAAAATTAATACGAATGCAGTCGAAAACATTCGATATTGCCACGTTTAACTATGAAAATGATCAAGTGCTAAGTATGTAGTGATAATAATTAGAAAATGGACTGTTTAGTGTTTAGTATTAACAATATTAACAATGTGATTAAACGTTAATTATTTAATGTGCTTGTTTCCTTGGATTTTGTCTATTAACATTATTTTTTCAATTTATGAATATTAGATGAATATGAACACTTTTCCAATTTTGTTATTTATGAGCTTCTTCAAGCTCTGGCAGAGTTGTGCGAAAACCATAATTTTCACGCCCTCCGAACTAACTCAATTGGTGAAATTTATCGAAAGGTCTTCGTTGCTTAGCGACCAGCTGACTTCCCATTGGCAAGCACATGCGTGTGTTCTTCCCTCTCACTTCTCAATTGACTGACATTGATTATACAGTGGTGAACTATTTCGTATCCATACTGAATTCAAGTACGATTCTTAACCTTATTTGTTTTTAACAAATACCGTGTTTTGAAAAATACCTTACCTACCTTTAAAGCAAAGCAAAAATCAGTATCTATGTATATAATTATTATATAATAATAATTATTATTTTTAATACTTTTATAAAATAAGTACCGTACGCCATTGGTACGTTTAGGACAGATATCCGCCATGTTTCCTCACCCCCTTTATGCTGCGTAGCTTCAGATAAACTTGCCAAACTATAGTTAGAGGTTGCCAAGCTAAAAATTTATAAACTATTTTACTTATGGCATTCATAGAACATAAAAAATAGTAACCGAGAAAAAATAGTGAGCTGGTCATACCTATTTTATATGCTTTCCACTTTTTTCTTACGTTTTAAACAGAAAATGATGCTAAAATTTTAAATATATACATCAATTACGATTTTTGTTATACGAGATTTGGCATCATGTAAGAGTCTCGTCTTAAGTATGTTGGGGACAACCAACATGTAAACAAAGCTTGTCTATCTTTAATACATCATTGATTGAAACAACAAATGCAACGCTGCGCAGCGCGGTAATATATACGCACTATAACATATAACCTACATTCTATTCTCTCAACGCGGATCTCGTTTGCTGTTCCGTGACGTCACTCAAAACGCGTTCTTATACACACACGCACGATCGCTACTTTAACTGACGTTCTAGACGTTCGGAATGTATATTATCCTAATTTTTTTTTAATATTCTAATATAATAGAAGAGATTTAACATTCTATATGATGAAACTAACCTCTCACTAATACAAGAGGTCTAATGATATTGGACGAACTTTACCTTCTTGTTTAGCCGCAAAGTAAATATTAAAAAAAACCCGGTTGATTTATCTGAACTAGTACTATTTATAAAACTGTGTTAACCTGTTTGATTTTCATTAAAATAATAATATTCAGCATACCTTCATAATTTAATTGTTTCTAAGGAAAACTACCATCCTACACGCCCTGTACAATTTGTTGAATAATCAACACCTGGCCAACACTAAGAGCGGCCGTACACGGACCACATTTTTGCAGTCGAGACAACCACAAAATTGTGGTCAGGTCAACTGCACCTTGCGGTCGAACCAGCGACATTTTTGTGGTCGACTTGCGGTCATATGAACCGCACGTGTGGTTGAAGCGACTGCAACTGCACCTGCCAGAGCCCATATGGATTTTGAAGAGGAAGCATTACTACTTCTTATGTTGAGAAGGAGAAGAAGACGTAGGAAAGCACGATCGCTTTGGATACATCCACTTTTGGTTGCGCGAAGACAGGAAGGAAACTTTTATAATTTATTTGGCAAACTCCGGCAGGATGACAAAAAGTTTTATAATTACTTCAGAATGTCAATCTATTCATTTGATGAATTACTCAGAATTTTAAAACCAAAAATTGAACGTTGTGATACCAATATGAGGAAAAGTATCCCAGCTGAAGAGAGACTTGCAATTACTTTAAGGTGAGTAATTTGATAAATTAAATTATGTAATCACTAGTTAGGTACGCTCAAAATTGTATATTTTACCGAAATTAATGAAATATTGTTGGTGGATTCAAATTTTATTCAGTTTTTGCTACCACAATGCTTATGTAAATACATCTTCATACGATGAATTTGTACGTGCAGAATCCATCGAATCCAAAGTTGAATCATGTGGAGACATCAGCGGAGTAGTAATGGTGGTAGGAGTAATTGTTTCATAATTATACCGCCGAAATTGTCCGGATGTTGATGGAGGCGGCTGTGTGTTATAAAATGGCTGGTTGATATGCTGGCTGTATGGGTTTCTGATCATGTTTGACATATTGAATTGAGTAGAACTCGCAGAGGACATTTCCTTAAATTTCTTTAGGACGCCAATCATTTCAGTTTTCGCCTCCAATTTAAAATCTTCTGAAATATTTTTCAAATCTTTGTAAAGCGACAAAAGAAAATATTTATCATCATCATGATCATCACTGTTTGTAAGTTTTTTTTCAACGCGTTGAGACAGTGTTTCTATTAATTTATCTTCTGAAGACTGAACTGAGCTTCTTTTTCTTTTCCGTGAATTTTTCGGTGGTTCACTATTTCCTTCGTCCTCGTTAATTTGGAAAGATATATCAGCTAAGCTGTCCGATGTCTGGGCCCTGGATTCTGCTAATGGTAGTAAAAAGGACAGTTGATTGTAAAATACATACTGTCTCTTACTGGATGCTGCGGAACCACTCTTAGTCGATTTATTTTTTTTTAACTCTCTATTAAACCCATCTCTTAACGTCTTCCACTTTCGTTGTAATGTCTTAGCTAAAAAAAAGAAACCTTAGTTATACCAAAACCAAAATTAAAAATGGTTACAAAATTAGCTAGTAATATTTTGTTAAATGACAATTTTTCTCTTGTTTTAGGTATTTGGCAACTGGATGTTCATTTATCGACATGGAGTATTCATACAGATGCGCATCTACAACAATAGGTAAAATAGTTCAAGATGTTTGTCAACAAATTTGGATAAACTTGAGAGAGATGTGCATACCGAAGCCCACAAAAGAAAAATGGCTTAGCATTGCAAAAGAATTTGAAGCCCGAGCAAACTTTCCTAACTGCATTGGTGCCATAGACGGAAAGCACATCAGAATTATCAAGCCAACAGACAGCGGCTCTTTATACTTCAATTACAAAAAATATTTTTCTTTTATTTTACTAGCTATTTGTGACTCGAATTATATGTTTACGTTCGTGGATATAGGCTCCTACGGTAGACACTGCGATGCATCTATTTTCGAAGAAAGTTCTTTCTACAAAGACCTACAACAAAACACCCTCAATATTCCATGTGGTCAACAAATCCAGGACGGAGAAAATTCATTGCCATATGTATTTGTTGGTGATGAGGCTTTTGGTTTATCTAAAAATTTATTGCGCCCATACGGAGGGAACAACCTTACTAATACTAAAAGAATTTTCAACTATCGTCTTTCTCGTGCTAGGAGGTATATTGAGTGCTCTTTTGGAATACTTGCAAATAAATGGAGGATCTTTCATAGACCAATTAATGTATGTGTTGATTTCTCCAGAGATATTGTAAAAGCTTGTTGTATACTTCACAATTTCGTTCGCGAAAGAGATGGTTACCGATTTGAAGATACTTTAACACTGCCGGAATCTTTGCAAGATTTAGAAGATAACCCTGTCCAAATTCGCCAGGGTGGGCGATACTTAAATTCAATTCGGGACCAATTTGCTGAATATTTTATTAGTGATGAGGGTAAACTCGAATGGCAATTACGTAAAATTTAACTCTAAATAAAATAAAATATTATACTTGACATTATACATATTGTTAAGCATTTCCTTGTGTTAAATATGTCTGAAGAATTTCGCATCATTCAGACTACAAACAATTATTATAATTTATCAAGAAAATCGCAGTGGCGTATGGCAGTTAAAAGTAGATATAATGAGAACCCTGTACACAAAAATCTTTTGAAAATATAATAACTACAAAAAACTTACCAATATCGTTTTTATCCTTCATCGATTTCTCAGCAAAGTTTTCTGTAAACTTCTCGCATATGTCAGCCCATGCATTGTTTTTTTCAATTCTGTTGCTGTAGGATTCGCATTTGTAATCCCATATACATGGATAATTTTGGATTTCACCAATAAATGAATCCGTATCAAAAGTATTCTCCATTGCAAACAACTTTTCGATACACTCGTTTAGGTACAAATGACTTCCAACTTCCAATGCGGTTCATACGACCACAAAAATGTGGTTCGTGTACGGCGGAGTCAGCAGCGACCACTCGGCGGAGATCGACTGCAAGTCGACTGCAGACGCCCGTTTCGACTGCAGTGAACGCCCGTGTACGTATGGTACATTATTTCTTAGAGCCTCCGTACACGGACCACATTTTGCGGTCGGCCCGACCACAAAATTGCAGTCGCGTTTCGGCGAACTCAAGCTACCCATAAGAAATAATGTACCATACGTACACGGGCGTTCACTGCAGTCGAAACGGGCGTCTGCAGTCGACTTGCAGTCGATCTCCGCCGAGTGGTCGCTGCTGACTCCGCCGTACACGAACCACATTTTTGTGGTCGTATGAACCGCATTGGAAGTTGGAAGTCATTTGTACCTAAACGAGTGTATCGAAAAGTTGTTTGCAATGGAGAATACTTTTGATACGGATTCATTTATTGGTGAAATCCAAAATTATCTTTTTGTCATCCTGCCGGAGTTTGCCAAATAAATTATAAAAGTTTCCTTCCTGTCTTCGCGCAACCAAAAGTGGATGTATCCAAAGCGATCGTGCTTTCCTACGTCTTCTTCTCCTTCTCAACATAAGAAGTAGTAATGCTTCCTCTTCAAAATCCATATGGACTCTGGCAGGTGATACCACAAAATATAGGATATATATCAACACCCTGTGATGTGGTTGCAGTCGTGTTGCAGTCGCTTCAACCACACGTGCGGTTCATATGACCGCAAGTCGACCACAAAAATGTCGCTGGTTCGACCGCAAGGTGCAGTTGACCTGACCACAATTTTGTGGTTGTCTCGACTGCAAAAATGTGGTCCGTGTACGGCCGCTCTAAGGGCGGCCATACATGAGCCACATTTTGCGGTCGGCCCGACCACATAATTGCCGTCGCGTTTCGGCGAACTCAAGCTATCCATAAGAAATACTGTACCATACGTACACGGGCGTTCACGACAGTCAAAACAGGCATCTGCAGTCTACTTGCAGCCGATCTCCGCCGAGTGGTCGTTGCTGCATCCGCCGTACAACAACCACATTCTTGTGGTCGTACGAACCACGGTACGAACCTCGTTGCGCCGTCGCGTCCGAAGACATTTGTACCTAAACGAGTGCATCAACAAGTTGTTTTCAATGGACAATACTTTTGATACGGATACATTTATCGGTGAAATCCAAAATTCCCGTCGACGCGCACCCAAAAGTGGATGTATCCAAAGCGATCGTGCTTTCCTACGTCTTCTTCTTCTCCTTCTCAACATAAGAAGTAGTAGTGCTTCTTCTTCGAAATCCATATGGACTCTGGCAGGTGATAATACAAAATATAGGATTAAACAATTTACCCTGTGATGTGTAGTCGCTTTAACTACGCGTGCGGTTCATATGACCGCAAGTCGACCACAAAAATGTCGCTGGGTCAATCGCGAGGTGCAGTTGACGTGACCACATTTTTGTGGTTGTCTCATCTGCAAATATGTGGTCCATGTACGGCCTCTCTAAATGCTTTTATTAAAACAACTATGGATACTGAGAACTGATACCGCGTCAATTCATTCGAGCTGTAACGAAGCACAGGTGTCTGCAAAATCGATTATACTTAAATTTTGCAAAATTAAATTAACGTAGTCAGTGTTCCTGGAGGTCTGTTAGTTGCTAAAAATAGCAAATTGATAAACAACTGCTCTCTTTATTAACATTCGGGCGCCAAATCAATGCTCGATTGCACTTTATTATTTTTATATTAAAACGAATTGACGTATGCGTATTTTCTTTACAGTGTGTACCATTCAAATGGAATAAATTCAATGTATTATATTGATTTTGTTTATTTGATTTTATTATATTTGATTATTTTATGTTATATATTTTAAATTTAATTATTTATTTGATATTTAAAAAAAAAACTCTATCTCAGGGCTTTTGGATTCATTACTAAGTAATTTAAATTAAAATTCTGCTTTAACTATCCTTATTTATTTTACATTCCATAATACATTACACTTTTTAGATTTTTTTATATTCTATTTAAAAGTTTTAAGGAATTGATTTTATTTTTTTTTCAGTTTATCATTAGAATTCTTAATAAATATAAAACACTAAATTTTTAAATTTGTTTTAATAGTCTAAACTTTCTACATTCTTCAAAATTTCTATTCTTCTCCAAAAAAGGTTAAGATTTTAGTTCTTTAAATTTCTCAGAAAATATATATTTGAAATATTACTTCCCTGTATGTATTTAGGTATAATTCAATCCTTCAAATTCTATAACTTCTAATTTTCCATATTCCAGATTGAATACATCATTTATGATTTTATTATATTAATTATTCATCGCCAATTTTTACATGATTTCAATTCAAATTTCCAAACTTTTACGGGTTATTATCTTTTACTATATTATTTCTCCTTGTCCATCTCTCTAATAATCATTACCATCCCTACCCACATTCAATTTCTTATCTTTCCCCTTGATAGCTATTTTTAAATTGATTAATTTATCTTTCAAATTGACATCACAATCACAAATGATGTATTTTTTTTTACAAATTATAATTCCATAGATCTATACTAAATTTTTTAAATTTCTTGTACGTATACAATATCTACACAGTATATCAATAAATCAGTGGAAATCAACGCAAATACTACACCGCCTCAAGTGCCATTTATAACAAACATTTTTGAAAATGAAATAGGGACTAAAGGTTCACGCGCACGAAAGCGTTGCGAAACGAAGCGTCATTTTAATAGTGTCCGCGCATTTGAGCGAAGTACGTCGTCTAGTGAGGTACGATGAGTAGTTCGTCAGAAGAGAATCTCTTTGTATTAAGTTTAATTGCCACTATGGAAGAAGAAAAAAACAAAAAAAATGCTGGGTTCATAATATAAATCAAAAAGAGACACTTACGGAATTTCATCATTTATTCAAAGATCTTAGACATGATAAAAAGACATTTTTCAATATTTCCGTGTGTCAGTGAAAACTTTTCTTGAGCTTCTCGGTTTAATAAAGGATTTGCCGCCAACTTTAGCACCACTTCCTATGAAATACTGCTAAAAACTGAAATATACGACATAAGAATTAACAAATATTTGAATCTTCTCGCCGCCTGTCGCCGCGCATTGAGGCGAAGCGTCAAGAGAAACGACTCCTAGCTGGTCCGAAAAGAATTCGCGCGTCCACTGACGCGTCTCTTCACTTCGCGCCGCCATATAATTTAATGTAAATTACTCGGGACTACAATTTTCTTCGCGACGCTTCGGCTAAGTGTGCGTGAACATTCAAGGTTCTCTTCAATCTCTATTTAAAAATGTGGTTTTCAAAATATTCTGCACAGCTCTTACGGAAATTGGATCTTGCTGGAACAATGAATACCTATCATTGAATTTTTAAAATTTTCAAGTAGTTCGGTTCGGTTCGGATTTGACTCTTTAACATCGTCTTCTACCCTATAAAGTATTTTATATCATATATATCTCCAGTATTTTGTAAACCCTTTAGGGCATCACTGGCAACTGGGATACATTCGAACTGCTTGGAAAAGAGCCCGAATCGTTTTTATTCCCAAACCAGATAAGGATTATTCCCAGGCAAATAACTATTATAATAAGATAATAAGATAGTGAAGAGAATTATTGATAGGCAGGTTAGGGAAAACTTTCTCATTGAAAGGCCACTAAATCCAACATGCCTATCAATCAGGAAAACCCTGTAAAACAGCTTTATACCAACAGGTTTCGAAAATTGAGGCTACCTTACGGAATTGAGAAATAGCTTTCGGAGCATTTCTTGATATAGAGGGAGCGTTCGACCACACCTCCTTTGATTCCATGAAAGCTGCTGTTGCAAGGTGTGGAGCAGACATCACAAGTCGGTGGCTGCTTTTCAATAGAACAGCAACGACAACGTTATTTGAAGATCCCATGGGGGTATCGATAATGAAGGGATGTCCACAGGGAGGATCACCTTTGCTGTGGGACCTCGTCATAGACGCAGCTGATCTGAGAATACTTGTAATGGGAAAATACCTTAATGTTATATCAGAGCTGATGCAGTAGACTCTGGAAACGGTGGAGATATGGTGTAGGAGGGAATGCCTAAGGGTGAACCCTGCAAAAACTGCACCCATTCCTTTCACTAGAAAAAGGAAGTTAGAGAGACTAAAACTGCCAAGCCTGTCTGTCTAAGCCAGGATGTCAAGAATATGGGTATTATTCTGGATGCAAAATTAACCTGGAATTCACACCCACATGACAAAACCAATAAAGGGGAAATTGCCCTAGATGCTACCAAACGGGCGATAGGAAACACTTAAGGACTAAATCTTCGGATCGTACACTGACTGTACACAACTGTGGTAAGACCCATGATTATCTATGGAGCCTTAGTTTGTTGGCCAAAAACAGATCGGAGGAAGACGAACTGGAGCTATGAAAACTTCAGAGGCTTGCGTGTTTGTGCGATGAGAAGCAGCCTGAATGTGACAATGGAAGTAAGGGTGTATAATTAAATAATTACCTTGGCCATGCGATTGCATTTTTTGAAATAATAACAACGCATCTCGATTATACCGTACGTAATCTACCTTAGAAAAAATCAGCGCCATGCAGGGAAACTCTCAAAGAGGTACAGGTTTATTGTAAAAAAATGCTACGTCAATTTGTTTATAACGCTATAACTCATCAACTATTCAACTTACCGATTGCGGGTTTTGCACACATGATCTGTTGGCGGAGTACAGTAATTTAGCACAATTACTGGATATTATTATTGATAACAAAACAATCTAATATTGTTTACTCAAAATAATGTTTATTTAAACTTTAGTTATAAATAACTTTTGATCCAATTAATATTTTTCGACGCGGTTGGTATCATTTTGTTTGTTTTTTGAAGACGAAAAAAAAGTATTTCACATTTTTCCTGTATAATCAAGAGCAAAAATGATATAAACGAATGAACGGATAATTTCACTAGAAATAGCACACTATTGTCATTTAAACAATGTCGTGCAACGTTTTGCATTTGCGGGTTGGTACTATTTTATTGTCCTACGTATTTTTTGCAACCTATATACAAAGTTTCAAGCTGATACCAGCGATTATCGCAGAAGAACGATTTTTGGTGTATAATGCCTGGAATATGAACTGGGATGGGTTGGAAGCATGCAGTCAGGAAGGAATATTGGTGTGGTACACAGACGGATCTAAAACTGACATCGGAACAGGAGGTGGAATCCAACGTGCTAGACCCAGGTGTCACGTCCACGTATCGTTGGGTAAGTTTGCATCCGTATTCTAGACAGAAATCTACGCTATCGACACGTGTTTGCAAATGAAGTGGGTATAGAGACGAAAAGATCTTTATACTCTCAGAGAGTCAGGCAGCACTGAAATCTTCAGCAAGTCCACAGATCAGATGTAGAAAAGTCTGGGACTGCCTACAAAAACTATTAACCCTGGCAAACCATAATAGAGCAACTCTGAACTGGCACAAGGGTATTGTAGGCAATGAAAAGGCAGACACCCTAGCAAAGCTAGAGTCTGAAACAGCATTCACTAGTCCTGAACCAGTATTTGGAATATCAAACACTGCTGCACGTGATTATACATCTCGGTGGATTCAAACTAAGCATCAGACTTACTGCAGACAGAGAAGAGAAGTATTTATGCTACCGAGATCGACCCTAGCTTCCCCTTAAGGATGCTGGGGCCACCCCACAGCGCAATGGTCCACCCGCCTTTCGGCATATGACCTGTATCAACGCAATACCCATTGGAACCATTGCCAAGAGAACCCATCCCAACAACCACACTCCAAAAATTAGCGAGGGCGGAACGTACTGCAGACAGAAACACAACAAACTCCTGGTCAAAAAACCCTCGCCGTGCCTGACTAACGAAATATTAAACCTCATCAGGGGCTATATAAGGAAAGTAACGGTCACTGTAACCTAAGGAAGCACATGCATACAATAGGCACATATAGGGAGGAACGTATCTGTCGGTTACGCATGGAAGAGGAGGAAACAGCCTCTAACATTATCTTCGAATGTGAAAGACTGTCTCTTTGGAAATATAGACACCTAGGACTAGAAAATCTAATGGGAGGACTCCAAGAAAGATCTAGTGGTCTCTACACTTAAATGGTACAACCAAGAGCACAAAAAGCCTAAAGGATGAGGTGCCGAGTTCTCTAAGCCTCTGACGGGTGGTGCCGAACCAATCAATCAATATAGTATATACAGCCGGTACAGCATTACCAAAAAACATAATTGGCGCCTGTTAACAAATATCAAATTTCAAAATTAACTGTCATAATTAGTTTCGGATCGCTTCGTTTAAAGCTGTACCTAAATTGATGAATCAGCCAAAAAATGAAATAAAGCCGAGACAATTTTCGCACAATCAATTTTTACAATCTTCGAAGACATCAGTTATCTCAACAAAAATACCTTGCCGAGTTGGCTTCTATTGTGAAATTGGTGCATCACTGGGCATTTCAAAGAGTACGATTCAAAAAATTGTACTTGAAGATTTATCTGTAAAAAAATTAGTTTCTCGTTGGATATCGCATCGGTTGACGGAAGAACAGAAGGCAATTAGAGTCAATTGCTATAAAAAAAAAACTAAACCAGTTTAACGCAGGAAACTCAAAAAATATAACAGTATTGTTTGTTAAAGCAGAACGAAGAATGCATCAAGTAATTTACTATCCTATGTTGTAAAAGAGTTTATGTGTTGAGCTAAGTAGTTAAGATATAAAATATGTCAATTTTGATTGAAATAAAATTATAATTAGAGAAGTCATTATTTCATTACGAAGGGAAGTTTTTTCTACTTAGATGATCTGATAATATTAACATTGTCAGTGGTGATGGATCCTGGATATACTCTTATGAACTCGAAAATGAACGTCTTCAAAAACTATTTTGAATGTACCGACAAGCGAGTGGAATAACTGCTTACAGCAGGGATCTCCAAACTACGGTCCGCATTGACATGAGCGATGTTTGCCGAGATGACTCCCATTTCCCCTGCTCAGTCGCGGTGTGCTCACATCCCCCAGGGGTGAGTATTTATTTATAAACATAAAATATTCAAATCTTACTAACAAAATACAAATATAGATACAAAGCAAAAATGGCTCTAATGGTTGGCAGGAGCCAGGAAGGGAAAAATTGGGGTTCTAACCCAAGGATCCTGAGCTGGATGTATGCTGTCATCAGTTATGAGAGCCCTTGAGTGGAGAAGTAGACTAGCCTATTGACGAATAAAGTTTCATGGTAAGCTGTATAATATTTTAGATAGTTACTGTACCGATTCAATCAAAAAATTCATCCTCCTTGGTTTAACAGTAGCATTATTAAAAGAATAAAAATCAAAGCATCTATTTGGAAAAAATATAAACGGGAAACGATCTGCAGGCTTATTTTAAATTTAAACGTATTAGAGCTGAAATAGAATGTGATATTAATTTGTAATACTAAAAATTTGTTAACGAATCCGAAGATGAAATATCTGTTAATCCATCAAAATTTTGGTCTTTTACTTTACAAACAAACGCATTTCTTCAAAAACCTCACAGGTCATGTCTTTTCAAGGTAAGTTTTGGATAACCCTTTTAATATTCTTAATGCTTTTGCAAATTTTTCTGTCAATCATATACTACCTCAACCCCGTTTGTGGAAAATTTGAGCAATATATGTACTTCTCATTTGCATATACAAAGTTTCAGAGAAAAGGACGTTCTGTTTGGCAAGTTTATTTGAAGCCGTGAAAGGAATGCAGTCGAAAACATTCGATATTGCCACGTTTAACTATGAAAAAGCTAAAGTGCTAAGTATGTAGTGATAATAATTAGAAAATGTACTATTTATTATTAACAATGTGATTAAACGTTAATTCTTTAATGTGCTTGTTTCCTTGGATTTTGTCTATTAACATTATTTTTTCAATTTCTGAATATTAAAATATAAACACTTTTCCAAATTTGTTATGGGCTTCTTTAAGCTCTGGCAGCGTTGTGCGAAAACCATAATTTTCACGCCCTCCGAACTAACTCAATTGGTAAAATGTATCCAAAGGCCTTCGTTGCTTAGCGACCAGCTACTTCCTATTGGCAAGCGCGTGCGTGTGTTCTTCCCTCTCACTTTGTCAATTGACTGACATTGATTATCCAGTGGCGTTGGTATTGTCAGTGTCAGATTTTGAACTATTACGTATCCATATTGAATTCAAGTACGATTCTTAACATTATTTGTTTTTAACAAATACCGTGTTTTAAAAAATACCTTACCTTTAAAGCAAATCAAAAATCACTTTCTATATACAGTGCTATTCAAAAGTCCCCTCCCCCCTCGTATCTTTTGAACGGCTACACTTACATTAATAAAATTTGGAGTGTGAAAATATAGTGTTGTAAACTTCTCTACGAATGGTAACAGGTAACAGATGACGCCACAGTGCCACTCTGGCCAATAATTTTAAATAAGACCTTATGGCAAGTGATATCTCGTTTGAAAGACATTGACATTGGCTACATAGCCATATTAATTTTGTTTGGGTTTTAACTAATTTTGACGGATAAATGAAATAAATACCAAAATTATTATTTCACATTTAAATATTGAAGATTTTTCAGTCCGCCTCTGGTTAGTTGTCAAAAAAATTGACGTTTTTAATTTAATAGTATTTGTTGCTTTGCAAAGTTTTTCTAAATAGCTTAAATATTTAATTTTATTATTGTTTAACGAGACGTTTAAGAGTTTACATAGGCAAAATGGTACGTACTCAAGCCGACAAAGTAGCAGCTATCTTAATAATTGGTGAATCTGGAAATAATCTCCATGAAGCGGAACGTTTATTTAATGAGAGATACCCAGATCGCCCTATCTCGAGAACTTATTTGAGGGAGCTTCTTCACAAGTTTGAAGCAACAGGTAGTGTTCAAGATGCCAAACGATCTGGTCGACCAACATTTAGTGATGATAAAAAAATTGAGAGTTGCTGAAATTGTAGTAAACCCTACTTCCTCTTCAACTAAAGTTGCGTCTATCTGTGAAGTAAGTAAAAGTACAGTACAGAGAGTGTTGGCTAAAAATAAATTTCATCCATACAAGTTAAAAATGGTGCACCACCTTTCGGATGACAACCCCGACAGAAGACTCGAATTCTGTGAATGTATGACAAATAAAATCAGTCAAAACCCACATTACACAAAATCAATTTGTTTTAGTGACGAAAGTACTTTTTGCCTCAATGGAAATGTGAATACACAAAATGTAAGGTATTGGAGTGACACAAATCCTCACACCTTTCGTGAACAACATACCCAATTTCCAGAAAAAGTCAATGTTTGGGCAGGTATTTTGGGAAACCACATAGATGATCCTGTTTTCCTAAATTCAAATTTAAGCGGTGAAGTGTATCTGGAGATGTTACAAAATGCAATTGAGCCGTTCATTCTTGAAGATAATCCAGATGAATTTGGCCATCTGGAAATAACATTTCAACAAGATGGTGCTCATGCACATTATTATGGTGCAGTAAGACGTTACCTGGATGAAGAATATCGAAGTAGATGGATCGGCCTGCGAGGTCCTATAGAATGGCCACCTCGGTCACCAGAT
Source organism: Lochmaea capreae (assembly GCA_949126875.1). NCBI lineage: Eukaryota > Metazoa > Arthropoda > Insecta > Coleoptera > Chrysomelidae > Lochmaea > Lochmaea capreae. The sequence continues at coordinate 14,798,380 of OX421396.1, forward strand.
CTGACACCATTAGATTTTTTTCTATGGGGGTACTTGAAATCCAAGGTTTATACTACGGCACCAGATAGCATTGGCGTTTTGAAAGAAAGAATTATTGAAGAATGCAATGCAATTTCAGCTGACACATTCGAACGAGTACGACAAGAGTTTACTAATAGGATGTAATAGGTTTGTTCGTAGATTAATCACAAACGGTTGGTAACTGAAAGACTCACGAGCAATGAATAAAAACCGTGCGCAGTGAATAGAAACCGTTCACAGAGAGGCCCTGCGTATGAGTCGTCCAGTTTCCAACCGTTTGTGATAGCTCTACGAACAATCCTATTACTGTCAGGAAGTAGACGGAGCACATTTGGAACACTTGCTATAAGAATCCATTGTTGATATTTGATTAATTAAATTTAAAAAAATAATTTCAATAATTTTGGTATTTATTTAATTTATCCGTCAAAATTAGTTTAAACCCAAACCAAATTAATATGGCTATGTAGCCAATGCCAATGCCTTTCAAACGAGATATCACTTGCCATAAGGACCTATTTAAAATTATTAACCAGAGTGGTACTATTACTATTACGTCACCTGTTACCATTCGTAGAGAAATTTACAACACTTTATTTTCACACACCAAATTTTAATGATGAAAGTGTAGCCCATGGAGACTATATAAGGAGAACTAACTCATACGGAGAAATTGACAAAACCTGACCTCAAAATCGACTATCTAAGCAGTTTGTATTTTCACCGCTACGCTGCGCATTGCAACACGGGCACCATCCAAATAAGTAACCTTAGTTTTTATAAATGACAGTAATCAAATTGTAAACATTACTTATGACAATAATAAAAACTAAAAGTAGGAGCTAGAAAGATTAAAATTATTGTTAAAAATTAAAAAAAAGACAAAGTGTGTGCGTTGTTAAAAATTATTGCAATAGTGGTTGATAGTGCATCTGATTTAAAACGATAAGACGTGAATTGAAGTTAAGAAAGCCAGAGTGTTTTCAGTCACCCAAGATGATTGAAAATATTCAAAGATAAATAAAGTAGGAAAGAATATTTATTATGTTAGGATTCAAATTATATACATTACTCGTGAGAAGTCTAGAAAAAGCACAATGGCACACAAAATACTTTACTTTTGCTGATGGTACCATTCTGATATATACAAGTAAAATTCAAGAAAACTGGAAGAAAAAAGGTGAACAATGATATGATAGTTGATATAAGGAATAAGCTGTGAAAGTAATTTGGAAAAACTACTAATAGGTATACTTTGTATACAGAAAAATATAAATTGAATTCAGTGATAGAAATAGGAAATCAAATTATTAATTTTGGAGCAAAAATATACAACAAATGGAAAAAAATATTGGTACACTCAACCTCTACAGGGGTTACTAAAACCATTCGACATTGAAAGTGATTTTTAACACTTCTTTCTTACCAATCTTCAGCTAAGTACCTAATTTCAGTCTGTGGCACTTGTGGGATAACATCTACAGGTAAAACGCAGAGAATTTAAAATAGTGTAGTGAAGGTTATAGAATGTCAACAGATGTAATTTTCAAAGAAACTGGTCTTCAGATGACAAAAATATTGGAAATTGTAATTTTAGTATATCCTTGAGTAGGTGTATCTGAATAGCGAGTGGTCCAAAGAACCAATTAAAGTGGCCAATACCTCCCCAGAAGAATTATACAAAATGATTAAATATAACTTGAAATTTGGCAATAAGGGGTGGTGAATAATGTACATTCTCATACCAGAAGACAAAACACTTCATATACATGTAGCTCTGAACAGCCCAGTGAACATAATATGTATAAAGTCATTCAACAGTCTGCCACGGTACTAACAATCTGTTGCAAATATAAAAATAAAATATGTTGAAATTGGTCAGAGTATATCTATATTCTGTGTACTTTGCACTGTGTTAGTGTTATTAGGAAACTGTGAATTGTAATTTTTTGTACGTTTTTGTATTAGAATAAAGTAATAATTTTCTTGCATGATACCTATGTACTATTTATGTACTTTACCTATATGGAAAACCTTTGCATGAACTAATATCATTAGTAAGTTGTACCTGTTGACAGTGATGATTAAACATAATATATTGTACCTATTTTTTATTGTAATTAAACAGATTGAAGATTGTGCATAGATAAATTTGAAGCATTGGGATTCATCCTACACCTTTAAATCCATTTCACTATTCTGCTGTAAGTTATTGTAGCTCATTCACTGTTATTTTGAGATTATTATGACTGATCACATACATCTACATACTGCAATATGTATATTTGCAAATTTGAATGTGTTCGTGTGAAATCAAATCTGGAGGACTTCATGTTGAGGTTGGAGAAAAAAAGGAATTCACTTTCACTTGCAGTTTTTTATAACTAAGTTAGCTTTCAGGATTAATAGCAAGTATTCTGGACACATCATTTAATATAATTTATAGAAAATACCACAGTGTTTAACACCATCAAAGGCTCTAGTAATTCCTAGAAAAAAAGTAGCACATATTTGCTTGGTAGCCTAGATGTTTGTATATACAATTTTGGGTTCGATAGTGGGATGTATAATGGACCATTTTCTCAAAACCAAACTCATATGAAAATATCTATGTATTTATCGATATTTTGTAATATTTTTTTTGTTTTAAAAATTATTTGCTAGTACAGACAGAATTCAATTATAATGCTATAAAGCCTTGAGTAGAGAATATTAAATATCCTAATTATCTCATTTCAACTTCAACAGTAAACTGATAACTCATAGTAAGCTAGAAACATATGGCAGACCATAGGGTAGGTAGGTATAAAGTTAGAGACAATATAGGTACTGATTGTACACTTTATATTTAGGTGAAAGTTACAAAATGTGTAGTAAATTACAAGTCTCCTGCAATTCTGTATATTTATCATTTTCATAATTTCTTCTTGTAAAGGCTTTGCCAGTTCAGGAGCAATATGCTTTCATTCATTTTATAGAAAATAACCTAAAATATTAGATATTACTTATTAACAAATTTGTAATTAATCGATCCTGTTATTAGAGCATTGACTATACTGTCTATTTATCTATACATACCTTCTATTGTTTCATCAAACTGTATTTTTTTTACTTGCAAGATATAATTCTTCAAATCTAAATTATTCAATGGCATTTAAATTGATTTTCATATTCCATATTTTACTGTGTAGAAAACCAAATTCTGAAAAACTTAAACACATTATTCATATATATAATGAACAAATTAGTTCTAGAATATACTTACTTGCACTAAAGGGTGTCTTTTTCACATTTTTCGTTCAAATACTTGTTATACTAATTATGACTGTGCCGAACCTTCAAGTCCTCTAAAATTCCATGCGAAGAGAAATGTTTTTGGCAAGATATATCATATTTTACTACCAAACGATCACAATTTAAGATATTTTCCAAGACGAGGACGAAAACGGATTTCTTAGTCATAAAATTTTTCATTCCTAACCTCACTTACCTAACATATTGTCAAATGAGCTAGCAACCAATAAAAAACCATGAACTGAAAGTGTGTACAAGACTCATGATTGGCTGTTATTGTTCTGCAGTCAGATGTTTCTGGTACTCGTTTAAGACTGGCGCCCTCTACCATTACCAAAAAATGAATTACATGGAGTTCGATCTCCTTATATAGTCTCCATGGTGTAGCCGTTCAAAAGATACGAGGGGGGGAGGGGACTTTTGAATAGTACTGTATAATTATTATATAATAATAATTATTATTTAATACTCTATAAAAATAGGTACCGTACGCCATTGGTACGTTTATGACAGATATCCGCCATGTTTCCTCGCCCCTTACCGATGCCGCGTAGCTTCAGATAAACTTACCAAACTATATATGAAGCATTAAAAACTTTGAAACCAAAGATGATCACTAGACCAGACAGTTTCCCAGCATTTCTACTGAAATATTGTGCTGCTATCCCTGGACGGCAGTTGTCTACGGTGTTTAATATTTGTCTAAAAACATTATCTGGAAAATATCGAAAGTTTGTCCAGTGTTCAAGAAAGGAGATAAGACTAATGTATCAAATTATAGACCAATTCTAATTTCAAAAGTATTTGAAATTTTATTAGAGCAAGCTATATATCGACATGTTAGTATTGCGATTACAATGTTAATCAGCACGGACTCATAACTACCAATTTGTTTACAGTTACACAACGCATAGCGGTTTCTATTGATAGTAGACTCTAAACCAGGGATGGGGAAACTACGGCCCGCGATCATAAAAAAACCAAGTGAATTTTTCATCTTGTTAGAAATTTCATTCGCATAAGCAGTACAGAGATCGCCTAGCCTAGCTAAAACAATCTTCTACTTCGCAGTCAACGTAAAACTTAATTTAATTTCAATTTGCTTATTGCTTTCATATTTTGTAATAGTATTGTAATTGTACAATAAATTTGTGTATCACAGAAAATACATAAATATTTTTACCTACGACCCCCCCTGTAATCAGTCAATAACACACAGTCGGCCTCAATGTAATGATGTCTATTACGCACGGTAAAAAAACGCACAGCTGTAAAGTAAATCGCACGGCTTCCCTAGCAACATCTTAGCAACTGTCAATAGACGTCGCCATTTTATTCAAAAATATGGCATAAGTCGTCAAAACATCAAACTTTAGTAGGCCGCAATAGCGATTTGCGAACGAACTGTCTAGAAACTGTCAAAAAACTTTTTTATTATCCTTATAACTTATAACTGGTTTGTGTATTTGTGTAAAGTTTTATTTAATTAAAAAATATAGCAGGTGCAAGTAATAGAGATGAAAGTTTACCAAGCACCTGTAATGTAAATGTTGTTTCTTATGCTTCAACAAGCTTAGGAAGCGATTTACCATTTGTGTTCAATAACTGCAATGTTACTATAAACAATTATTCTAATAATTAATAGGTATTATGGAATTAAATGTTATACAATAAAATTATTAAAAATGTTGATGTTGTTCAAGTATTATTAATAATAAGAGTATAAATACAAGTACAAGTAGGTCGTAGGTAAAGTATAGTACGTAACTCGTGTTGTAAAGCATTTTACGCACTCACGGAACTTTTCCATTCCCTGGGAAGCTGGAGTCGAAAAAAACCTACGTTTAACGGTGGGATTTCTGACTAGCCACTGTCAATTAAGGAAATACCTCCATCCAATGGGGCTGCTGGACACACCTCTATGCAGGATGTGTGAACAGGAAGATGAATCTGTCAGTCATGTCTTATGCGAGTGCCCGGAGTTATCGTCAATAAGAGAGTGTGTGTTCGGCGAGTCTTGGCCTACACCTGCCGATATAAAGGAGATGTCTCCTAGTGACCTGTCCATCTTCCTGAAAAGGACAAGATGGACGATAACCTAGAAAGACAACTCCTCGGGAGGATGTACAATGTCACATGTGGCCTAAGTGCTGTGGGCCTAACTCACCCTCCCTACTCTACAGATACAGATAGAAATCGGAAATTCTGGGACATGTCGCAGGATGGTATGATGAAAAAGCATAACTTTTCAAACAAAATACGTATATGAAAATGCGTTCGCTACCCCACTGATTTTATACTAAGTAACAGCAATAGTGAACAAAAGAGGACCCAAACTTTATCCTTGAGGTGCACCAGAATTAGCATGACACTTTCTTAAAAGTATCACCAACCATAAAAAATCCGTTTTCTGAATAATTTTTCAATAATTTTAAAAGCTTTACGAAAATCGGTTGTATACGCAATATCAAGTTGTAATTTACTTTCTAAGGTATCAAAAACTGTATTACTGAATGTTAACAGATTCGTATTAATAGATTTACTTGTTGTGGAGGTAGTATAAAGCCATGTATGTAATGATAAAGTTTGGAATAATTAACTTGTTGTTCATGATATGTGTCTATAACCCAGCCATCTTCCAATTATTTAACAATGTGAAAACCTTCATTTTCCTTGAAATGGTTTTTTTTGTCTCCAAAGAAAACCTTTTACATCCCTTAGACGTCTACACTATCAGAATTTTTTAAATCATTCATGAATCGTTGGGCACAACCGCAAGCAATCATCATCCACACAAACCAGCTTCAAATAGTTTAGATTTAGGTCATACTTATGTATAGTGCTCCCGCTGCATTCAACTTTTCTTTGCTATTCATGAGAGGCCCTGGAATTTTTTCTTAAGACCGTTGATAATTATTCAAATGCAAAGACGTGACTTTATACTGGGAAAATGACAGGCATAGATCTATTATTAAACGTCTTCATATTCATGTATTCTGTATTCCTTTTCGTATAGTATGTAAAAATATTCTCGGGTATTCCTTGCTTTTATGATGGTTACTTCAATTTTCATAGATGTCAACATTTATTAAGAAAATTGTATGAGAAATAAAAAATTTAAATTATTTTGTAAAGATGGATAGAAGTTCGAAGAGAGTGGTTTCAACAAAAATGCCTTGTCGAGTTGGTAGTGGTACGTAAACTGCTCCAAGAAGATCGACATGTCATATATTGTGAAATTGGAGCTTGAAAACCAGTTTTCAAATCAAAAAACATCGAATTGATGGAGCATCCTCCATACGATCCCGTCCTAAGTCCTAACGACTATTTTACTTTTCCAAAAATTAAGAATGAACTGCGTGGTCAAAGATTCCAGTCCCCAGAATATACAATCACCTTCGCCTTCAAAAATTCTATTTTGAATGACCAACAACCGGGTAGAATAACTGCTTCCAGAATTGGTTTCAAAGGGTGCAAAAATGCTTTTCTCTTCGTGGAGAATACTTTGAAAAAAAAATAGTGTAGAAAAGTTATCTATAGTTTGTTTCTAGCTCTATATGCAAATTATAAAAGACAACTCAAGTATTACATAAATATATAATTGGCCCATTAATTTTATGATTGCCGGCAAAAGCGAAGACGATATACTTTGAGATAAACTATATATTGCTAGTGTTTGTCACAATCATGTTTTTCATTTAATAGCATACCTACTGACAGCATAACCTAATGGTACGGCTATGTTTTCAAGCGACCCGAGGATGGGATTTCTATTGTATACTGGCGTTGTACAGGGTTGGGTATGCAAATAAAAGAATAAAGATGTGAATTATAATGTAAATCCTTTTAAAATTCTGGAGTTTTAGTTGCCCGCCCGGTGAAAGTTTTTCATTTTAAATTAGGTTTCATTACTCACTGTCTATTTCAAACATAATGTTAGTCCGGGGAAGTTAGGCCAAAAGTTGTCGTGAAATTGAAAAGATTTCCACCAGGGATTTGACTTTTTTAAACGAAAGTGTATGTAGTATAGACTACTTTCCTAGATTTGTGACAAGACTCCGCTTGAGCTTGCGATACAGCTTGCAAGCATAGTTTGGAGCACGTGAAATGCAACAGTTTTTCGTCCATAACTTTTTTAGATTTTTTTAGATTGTACAAAAAATTGTAGGCCTCAAAATTGTTGGGAATTTTATACCCTATAAGAGTCGATCAGAAACTCGAAATTTTTAATGTTTGTCTCAGTGGCTATTGAACTTTGAATACTGTTTTCTCCGCTTCTAGGTCGAATCTGAAACTTTTTCTTTTCAAAATACGTGGTTTTTGAAAACAAACGTTTTCAGAGTATTAATGAATCCATGAATCATATTTTCCAACGTCAAATTTAAGAAAAATGGAGATTTTTCAGTTAAACTCGTAAAAAGGAATGTAAAAAAATTTAAAAAGATTTTCTTGTTATTGTTCATAAAACTACAACTTATTATGAGACAAGATTGAAAAATATATATATATTGAAATTTTGTAGGGCCGCCATTTTAAATCTTCAAAAACTGAAAACACCAACGTTTTCAGGTGCCGGACTACTATATTTTTATATATTATAATTTTTTTTTAAGTATTCCATTACGTCATCTTATAGGGTATAAAATTCCTTACAGTTTTAATACCTACAATTTTTTTGTACAATCAAATCTAAAAAAGTTATGGACGAAAAACTGTTGCATTTCACGTGCCCCAAGCTATGCTTGCAAACTCGAGCGGAATCTTGTCACAATTAATCTAGAAAAGTAGTCTATACTACATATACTTTTGTTTAAAAAAATCAAATTTCTGGTGGAAATCTTTTCCATTTTATATCCTTACTTCCCCGGACTATAGCTGCAATTCTGTAAGCAAATGTTAAATTTTAACGTATGGTTAAAAATTAGACAATCTTCTAACTCCATTTTACTTTTCTGTACGCATAATAATCTTTAAAATATGAACGGAAAACTTTTAATTGGACACCATATCTTGTAAAATTCAAATCCTAATCTTGACTATGTATAGATTAAAACATTTCTAATAGCGTAAACTTCGTCAAATATAACGGCTTGCCGTTAATTTTTAACCACTTCTTATAGAATTGACCCTATTGTAGGCTTAATTTAGAAACGTGTTCTAAATATTAAAAAAAAAGATCTTAAAAAGAAATGTGCAAAATCCCCCAGTATCTCTAATATAAAAATAGAAAGAACAATTAAATGGGGTATTTTTAGAACCACCATTCAAGTATTTCCCTTTCCTATTGAAACGCACAGTATAATGACGAGAAAAAGAGCTAAAAATTAATTTTCAAATTTCCTATACACTGTGTCCGTATAGTATGGAACAAATTCATTTTTAGCTAAACAGGCCATTTTAAGAAATAATCCTGAAACACGTCGATTTTCGATTTTAATTTACCGTATTTTAATATAATAATCTAATATACAGGATGATTTTCTTTCGAGTAATGACGTCACCGTCATTTTTTTTAACTGGAACACCTCCATTTTGTCTCAATTTTCGGATTACTCTAGCTGAGCTGATTCCAAAAATGTATCACATGTTGATTCCAATTGGTACAGGATGGACAAAAATACAATAGTTTTGTGTGTGCTCATAAAGTAACGCGTAACATTCTTTATTAGTTAAATTAACAATATTATCAAAAATACTTATTGTCTAGCGGACAGAATATAATGAAATACATGACTTTATAAATGTTCGAACTGCAGTCCTTGCTGTATTTGACAGTAATCCAAACGGTGTACAAATTCTTGTTTATTGTGTCTTGAGAAATATTGTTTATTGCTGTCCGAATTCTCTCTTTTAATTCTTGAATATTTGCTGGTTTCGTTAGATACACAACATTCTTCAGATGGCCCCACATAAAATAATCAGCAGAATCAGCTCAGCTAGAGTACTCCGAAAATTGAGACAAAATGGGGGAGTTCCATTTAAAAAAAATGACGGTGACGTCATTACTCGAAAGTAATTCACACTGTATATTAGATTATTATTTTAAAATACGGTAAATTGAAATCAAAAATCGACGTGTTTCAGGATTATATCTTAAAATGGTCTGTTTAGCTAAAAATGAATTTGTTCCATACTTCACGGACACAGTGTATAGAAAGTATAATTCACAATGACATCTATACAATAATACCACAAAATATTCGTAATCTTCAACGTCATTGCATTCAATTTTTCAAATATTTTTATTTAAATTTAAAATTGAAATTGTTGAAAATTTTAACAATTTGAATATAGAATTAATATAGAGTGTAATCTTTTAGGTCGAACAGATCCGGTTTATCATAAACAGTTAATCGATTTTTTATATATGCTTTCCTGTAAAAATGTCGCTGTAGATATCTTAATGTATATCCTTTTGATGCAATCCGAGCATTCTCAAAACGTTCAAAATACACTTTCAACATTTACTGATTTACTACCTTTATCCAAAAGATCCTCCTAAGACATCTAATGGAACTAGCGCTCTTTGAAGATGATGAGGTCAGTGAGGCTTTACACAACTGTGATAAAGCCAACGATCACCTATGGTTCAATAGTCTGGTGGAGGAGGACAGAAGTGTCCTCTGCAGAGAATATATTAACAGTAATCCAAAGACAAGATCTTCTTGGTATTACCGGGGCAATGAACAGCACGGGGACCGCATCAATGGAAGCCCTTATTGGACTTCTTCCTTTTGAACTTTTTGTAAGGGCGGAGGCAATGATGGCAATTCTTAGGCTGAAATCGGGAGACTTATGGTAACCGAACGATGTTCGAGGACACACTGATACAACTGGGACAATACTAGATGAACCCATATTTCATATGAGTTTTGATAGAATCACACCGGAGAATATATTCACTGAGCGAGTGAACATCATAATCACATCTAGGGAGCAGGTGATGCACCCAGGTAATTCTGGAGAAATCATCTGGTTCACCGATGGTTCCAAAACAAACCATGGCACTGGGGCTAGTATAAAAGGATAGAAAGAAAATGATCTTTTGCCTTGGCCGATATACGACTGTGTTTCAAGCAGAGATTGCCGCTATAGCCTGTATTGATGTAAACATCAGAAGAGAATATACCGGACAAAACATAAAAATATTCACCGACAGCCGGGCTCTGCTTAAAGCTATCAGTAATCCAACAACTAGGTCTAGACTGGTAAAAAACTGTAAATAATTCCTCAACAGGCTGGTAAGAGACAACAAAGTGTCTCTAATATGGGTGCCGGCACATGAGGGGATTGCAAGTAATGAAATGGCTGACCAGCTACCTAAAGAAGGCTCTAAAGGAGACTTCATAGGTCCGGAACCATTTTGTGGAATCACAAAAGATTGCATAAGAGGGGTAATTGGGAACTGGCTAGATAGGGAACACCAACTCAAATGGGGGTCGACACAAGGGCACCTCCATACAAAGAGTTTACTGAACAAGGTAGACAAGGAACTCTCAACCAGGCTATTGAAACTGAGTAAGAGACATTTGAAGACAGTTACCGACCTGGTGACTGGACACTGCACCTTGAGGAAACATCTGCACAAAATGGGCAAAGTTAGTGAACCTATGTGCAGAAAATGTGAATTATATGAAGAAATACCTACTTACATACTCTGCTTCTGCGAGAAACTTAGATGAACTCAGACGGAAGCACTTTGGAGAGGAAATAATACAACCATTAGAACTACTGAAAATCCTTCCAGTCAAACTAGTGGCCTACATAGAAGACACAAAGCTTCTGGAATGGACGTAGATAACATGGAAAATGGTACAAAGATTCAGTTCAAGTGTCTGGGCTGTTGAGCACAACCCAATCGAATGAATGAGGTTAGTTTTTTAAGCATATCTCAAAAAACCGCTACATACAAACTTAGTACATTGTATAACCCTGTTGTGCTGCCAGCTTCAGCCTCATAGGATTTAGATACATAGCCGCGAGCCTTCTAGTACTAAACTCCGGATTCTGTTCTATTTCGGCCAAAATATAATTTTCGTACACCTCTGAAACATCCGGGTGTCCATCAGTTTCAGTACTTTTAGGTGCTGTTGAAACGGTTTCTCTTAGGCGTGGAGAGCCGTAAATGTTGATCGATTAGGTACAGTGGTTTCCAACTTGTGGGGCGCAAGAATATTGCAAGAGGGCATACAGCTGTTTCCAAAAAAACATTTTCGAATACAAACCAAAAAAGTCGAATAGGTGTCAAAAAAATGCATTAGGAAAATAGGTATACGTAATCCACAATTCTCACCGCGAATTTTTCGGGTACATTTTATTGCATTTAAAATTATAATTTCTTATAATAAATAATAATTTTTTTATGTATAATTTTACATAATACTGTATATTATTTTGTAGCCCATTAAATAAATTATAATATCAGTTGAGTATTTATGGAAATTAGATTGTTAGAAAAATTAAGGGGGTACAACAATTTTTTAAAGGAAGGGGGGCGCAGGTACAAAAAGGTTGGAAACCACTGGATTAGGATGTCGTTTGTTAGGAAACCGTTTCGCGAATCTTGGTTCGGCATCACGAGCGATACATTGCACACCACCATAGATTAAATGCATATCAGCATATTCTTCATAGAAATAATTAGCCATTTTGATAAAAAATTAATTATAGACAACAATAACACTTTAACTTCAAATAATTTGACGTAATGGCAATTCTTGTTCATTTGTCAAAGCCAACTTAGTATTGTAAAGATCATTTTTAGTAATTAAAGGATACTAAATGAAAAAAATACAAAAAAAATTAAAATTGAGATTTCTCGAAAACGGTGCATACCTAAAAGCGAAACCAAAAAAAGCATTTTTTTTTTTAAACACCTTATAGGTAGTTTATTAATTTAATATAAATTTTTTCAAAAAACGTTGTCCCTCCTATGTTGAACACTGGTGATGACAATAAAAAACGCAGGTTTGTAGTAATTTACCACTGCAGAATTATACAGTGTACCAAGTTAGAAGTTTGCAGCTAGCTGTTTTTTGAGATATGTTGACTTCTTCAAAGGGCGCTAGCTCCCTTAGAAGAAACTTTTGGATAAAGGTAAATTAGGTTAGATGGACATAAAATCACATCTAGTATCTGTAGTTTATGTATGGCTGGAGAGTTTATGGACACCCTGTATATTCCAGTCCAGTTATTGTCCATGCCTGGAACCTGCTTTATACAGTATTCGACAACTAACTTGATGTCCCAGAATTTACCAACTAAGAGAGACAGAGTAATAGTGCCCTGCCTACTCGGCTGCTATTGGTGGTAAAATTTTGAAAAACGCCAATTGCATCGAACCTTATCAGGTGTTAAGGTTTTCAGTAGCGTAGCGTCACACAGTTATTTTTCTGCTTTGTGCAATAAAGTGTTTGTAAAAATGTCAGCCATTAATGAAGAAAATCGTAAATTTACTGAAGGACAAACTCGTCAAGTGATATATAGAGTGTTATAATCTTCAATTAGATAAATAACATGTTATTGTAATGGGTACCTTATTGTTAAAATATTATTTATGTATTCAGAATTCAGGTATAAAGCAGATCCGTTTCTATTAAAATCAATATACCAATAATTATAACAAAGAATTAAATATTATTTATTAGGTAAGTTAGGATTTGCGGACGGACTTTACTTCATTAATTGAACAAGTTGTGTTAATTTGTAACAGAAAGCGTATCCTTAGAACTTGCACGGCACTGTTTACAGTTATCGGATGGGCGGCGTCAATAGCTCCCTAGAAAGCATTTAGGACATCAAGTTAGTTGGCGAATACTGTAGCACAAGTGAAATTTTTCAATTAAACTTATTACACATTACAGAAATAAATGTAGTAATTTTTCTGTTTTACAGTAGAAGTATAAAAATATATAAAAACGTATGTACCTTGTTCAATAAAGTTGTATATTTCTCATATTTCAATAAATAGGTATATCGTGTCTATCTAGCATAATTGTACACAATATTGAGTGGGACGTTGATTATTTCAAAAATTAGTTTATATCACAGACATATATATGTCTGTGGTTTATATGAATAATGTTTCTGAAGAAATTGGAGGAAACATATCGTTAGCTCCTATTTACATAATTCATGTGTTTGAATAATACAAATTTTTTAATTTTTAATATTCGTTTAAATGGAACAATATCTGAAGAATGAATAAAAACAAAACAAACCAAAACATTTCCGATCACATTCAAGTTGCTTAAAAATGCACAAAATATAAGATTAATCAAAATTTATTATGACAGGAAGGTAATTGTAAGGAACTGTACATAATAAGAAACGTTTTTATAAATGTCAACATTTCTGTAAACATTCAATATCACAAAGTGAATACTTGTTTTTATTATAAACATTATTCTATAAGCAAATTTACATGTGCGGATAGTTCGTATAGATAAAACTTTAAAAAACTAAACTAAATGATTTATGTATGTTTACATTACAGAATAAATTGTATTTCAAATAAGAATAGGAATGTCAAACTGCAAGGTACGAAATAAAACAAAACGTATTTTGTGATTATAACTCTAGATAATAAAAATACTGTTAATTACTATTAATAAGCAAATATAAACTTACATTTTCTTGTTCGGGTGTTAAAGTGGCAGCCATATTTGTAAAAGATACACGTATTTCTCTCCACAGCTTCCACACTCAACTCACCAATTTTTTATTTTGCCTACTTCTTGTTTCTCTCTACTATGTCTCTGACTACCAATCCGATCCTCATTGTTCATTTCAAATATAATATGACTAGGCTTACGTGGTCCGGAACGGAATGAAAAATAATATTGACAACATTTTTAATTATTACAGTAAAAATATTGCACGTATTTCACCAGTTTCATTGTAAAACTATGTTGCATGCTATTTTTTTGATAGGAAATTCTATTTAAAACAAGAATTGTCATTCTAGAATTGCTAACCTTATCATCTGTCAATTTTCTGGCCGCACAACGTACGTAGCGTACAAGAGCTTGACAAGTGACAGTTAATTGACATTTTCCGTACTATATCCATAATAAATTAAAATGTCGGTCAGGAATGATAAAGGCAAAACGCAAAAACATTTTCTTATATATTTCACGTAATATTTTCTGTTTTTTTTTTCGATTTTCAGTTGATGATTTTAATATTGTGATAATAGTATAATGGGTGAAACAGAAAATGTCGAGACGAGAACAGTAAAACATTCTATTCCTATTGATATTCTAAATGACCTTTTAACGTAAGTTATTGCTTGTTTATATTTTTTTATAATAAGTTATAATTGAACGTGGATTGAATATGAACAAAGTATTGCAATAAAATACATTGTATTCTATCAACTTTCTTTATTGAATCAAAATAATGCTTTTTCTATTTAAAGACAATCTATAATATGTAAGGTAGGTCAGCCAGTTACAGAATAACTACAGATTGCTGTAAAATATAAATAGCCAAACTGACAGATTTTTTTACACACATTAAGTAAATAAAATATAAATAGCATTAAAAACCAGTGGACTTATCCATTTTTATATAATTTTTTATGAGTAAAATAAACAAAAGCAATATTTATTTTAAGTACATGTTAATAGAAATAAAATATGTTAAGCCACTCCAAATTAAGTACCAATTAAATTGATAATCTAGAGTGTAGAGATTGGTGTAAAATTATAGAAAATTTGTATAATTGCTTGTGGCAGCACCAATCAAATTATCATTTACCTATTACTAAAATATCAAGTCCTCCAAAATTATTCTTAGTGTTCAGAGCAGAATTGAAAATTAGACTATAATTAATATCAGATAATTTAAAATATGAGCCAGAAGGCATAAAAATGCATTAACAGTAGCTTTTAGTATATTTTTATAACAAAAACTACACTCAAATCAAGAAAAAGCTGTTCAAAAGCCCAGAGTACCTACCCTGAAAAATTATTAATTCAGACCAAACAAATACTTTAAACGGAACATCACCTTCTCAGGTAAACACTGGTTTTACCACTTCTCTGAGTTGCAGCTTGACTTCCATGTTTGGAACGCAACCAACACGCTCTTTGAAAATAGAAGAATATTTTTGGAAAATATTTTCAAGAGAATTGACAGAGTTAATCATAATGGAGTTGTGAGCTGAGAATAGATCACTATCAATTTCTTTTAGGTTGATTCTAAGTCCCCAAATCAAACTCTTCAAAATCTTTAAAGATTTACAACAACAGTTTATTTGAAAAATTATCCATTATGTAAATAGAAGTCCAAATATTTTTTAATTGGTATTTTCTCAGGTATTTTGGACAGATGACTACAGATTTTCAACTGATGAAATATCAAATAAAAATATAGGTATACTTTTATTGGAATAAAAAACTTCCAGAAAATCAGGAAACATTCTTACTACTAAACAATGTAATAACAAAATATTGTAAATCTGGAAGATAAACCAGATAATGTTCTCTGTTCATTTCTGCACAAATTTGAATAGGGTTATATTCTTCAACATTGTTTTAGTATAATAAAATATACAAACCAGCAAAAATTAACTAGATTTATGAAAACAACAAACTTTTGATTAATGATTCAGGTGAATAACTGTATAAGTAACCCTAACCAATTTATTCATTTAATACTTGAATGAAGTGTTGAACATATGCTTAATTATGCATGTCATATACAAATAGTGTTACTAGAAGTATAAAATAAATATTGATTTATTCTTTTCAGGAGGTTTATTATATGTGTGCCAGAATCTGCTAAGCAGAATTTAATAAGGATATGTTTTCAAATTGAATTAGCTCATTGGTTCTATTTGGATTTCTACGTTGGCAATGATAATAGGTTAAAAGCATGCAGCATATATGAATTTGCTGCACACGTTTTTCAGGTTAGTTAAATATATAATTATTCTTTATCTCACAACTGCCTAATCATAAAGTTTAAATTATTCCTTAACTTTATGAAAATTGGTAGTTACTTGAGATACGAAAAATAAATTGTACAAAAGTTGGAAGAGATCAAGTGTAGTTTTCAAAATATCATTCAAAAATTACTGAGAGAATTGCAGACATGTGTGACAAAACAGTAACCTAGGTAATTTTTTAAATGGGATACCATGTATATCAGCTTTTTTTCAAATAGTCCACAATGTGCTCTTACTAAAACTATATAATACTTGAAACGTAAACTCCATTACCTAGTCTACAAAAATGGAACTTAGTGATCTTAAATATATTATATTTTGTATAATTTCTCTGTGTGTATTAGGGTGCTTTTTTTAGGACTTGTTTTTTTATTTTGGCCTCTAATTCAAAATCTTGTTGAAAATGATTGAGTAACCCATACAATATCACAGGTGCAACTTACAGCTGTCTCACTAAGCACTTTTGTAGAACATTCAATTCCAAGTAAATCCCACACTAAAACAATTTGATAACATAAAATGTGGCTAATATATAGATATTTGAAATCATCAAAGCTTATGTGTAATTTAAATGGGAAATCTTTTTATGCTTTGGAAGAGTACTGAGAGTTGATATTAAGAACTGAGATTTTCAGGTAATTCTTTTTTGGATACTTCCAAGATTTTGAGCTGAGAGAGAAAATAAAAAAATGAGAACTAAAAAAAGCACCCCATATGTTTGTAATATGCAACTCCTCCTGAATGGCTTAGATTCTTGTTGTTACACCATAATTATTATCAAATTGTCCATAAAATGGACTTTCTAGAAGCTTGCTAACTTCTGGTAGGTATTATATCATGAAGGTAATATTCTCTAATGATTTATACTCAAAAAATATGGTTCCATTTTGATAGCTATAAAATGTGAATATGTTTTACATTAGAAACTTAAATTCTCTAGGCCATTATATTTACTGTAGTAAGTATTATATATTTTAGAAATGGGTCAATTGACTCCTTAAAATAATTGGGTTGCCATTTTGTCTCACATTTTTATGACTAAGTATGTAATTTTTGAATAATATTTTAGAAATTTCTGTCAAATAACTACTCAGACAGATGGGTTCAATATTAGTTTTGTTGAAAATATTAATTTCAGTTATAATTGCTAATTTGCTGTAAACACCATTTTGTATTTGTTATCGTCGCTGATTACACCCACTATAGAAACTGTATTTTGATAAAGAAAAATTTTCTGTACTGAAAAATATACCAAACTAGTATAATGATCCATATAATAATCCATTTTATTATTATATTAAATTTGTGATGAAATGGAATGGTCATTTACATTTGACACTTGTTCTATCAGGAAGATACATCAACAAGTATTTTCCCCAAGGCACATCATATGACTCAAAAATGGAAAAAAATGGCTTAAAAAAATATTCGTACCTCCTGCTGAAAATGGTTTAAGAAGTATGAGATGCCCCCAAATTGGTAATTTTTTTCTCACCTCTGTTTTACGTTTTAATACATTGCAATATAGATCATTCTAATCACAAATTAAAATCGTCAGACGAAAATATCTGTTTGACGTCCCCCTACGACATTCCCAGAGGTCTACCCATCCCAGACTAATAAGTTTATTTTGATTGAAAATGTATTTGTATTATAATTTTTCTAAAGTCAATGCGGACTTTGTTGGAACATGTTAAAATGTCTAACAGAGATGAGAAAAAAAATACAAATTTGAGAGTATCTGACACCCCCTTTAGTATTTCACAAATTGTTGTATCAAATCAATTACACAATTACAACAACTCTGTTCATAGAGAAATTCAATCATATTGTAATTTCTCTACAAAAAGAAAAAATGATTTACGTATCACTTTAATTAGTTGTATTTAATACAACCAACATCGTAGTAAAATCCATTTCAAATCTTTTAAATAGATTAGCCATTGTAAAACTTATCAAATGATCCATGTAATTTGAAATAAACCCAAATCATTTTAATCTGTTGAAAATTAAAAGTTATTTTAAATCAAATATAAGCAAAATTTTAAGTGTTGCATTAATTTTGTCCACTAGTGTATATTTCATAACAGCCTGTTTTAAAATTTTCTAAATGAAGTGAAATAATCTTTAATCAAACAACTTTTTTATTTAGCACATACCCTACTTAAAAACTCAAAGTCACAAACTAAATGATATCTTAGAAGAATGGAAAGAATATAAACAAAGTGTACCAACCTACGGGGCCATAATTCTTTCTGAAAATTTATCACATGTTCTTCTAGTCCAAAGTTACTGGGCAAAATCCTCTTGGAGTTTTCCAAAGGGCAAAGTGAATGAAGAGGAAGACCCTGCACATTGTGCCGTTAGAGAAGTATTTGAAGAAACCGGTTTCGATATCGGCAATCATATAAATCCAGACGAGTATTTTGAATCTACAATAAATGATCAGCTAGTTAGGTGTGTAATGTGAGACATCTAATAATTTCATTTGATAAAAATTTACAAAAATTAACATGATACTTCAAGGAGCAAATATTTATTCACAGTTATAAGTATCTGGGACATGTTCCTTTGAATAATATAAATCAGATCTATGTAGAGTATAAAAAAATAAATGCAAAGTATTTACGGTATGAAACAAATCAAACTTTTGTAATTTTTAGTAACTTATTCATTATTTTGAATTTGTTTGATCTAGTACTGTTAACCTATTTTATGATATATGCTTTTAGTAATTCTAATTAGTTTATATACACACAATCAACTAAATAAAGTTTCTCTATGTCTTCAGCTGCTTTTAGATATAGAAAAGTAAGGAAATATTGCTTGTCACATTAGATTGATTTTCTGAGAACTAATCTAAGTATCTTCTTCATCTTTGTTCAATAATCTTTGTACTTACATACATTGAATTCTACTAATGTAAGTCAGAAGTCTCTAGCTGTCTTGGTTTTTTGGTTTTGCTATCAATTTCTCCTTAATTCTTGTTTTTTTTTTAGACATCATCACATACTTCCCTGTATTTTTTTTCATCCATATGCTGGGAGCTCTGGAACATGTTGTCCGCCTACTCAACTCCCCCCACACCGTCAAAAAGACGATATGGGTCCATGTTCCAGGTGGCACATTGGGCTTCCTGAAAATGATTTGCCTCTTTGAGACCTGTACCTCTCAGTCAGATCAGATGTGGTTTAAGGTATCGTTGTCACAAAGTCTGCAGCTGAGATCTCAGTTATACAGCCCCTTTTTATGCAGATGGCCATTTACTAGGACATGAATTATTACACAATCTGTAATGATTCTTAGCCGATCACTACTGATATTCAGTAGTTTTTCAAGGTATTACTGTGTACCTGTTCCAGGCTTTACCCATTTTTACATTTATCCTCAGACTACTTTCTGATCAAAGACTCTGTCTTTTCCAGTTCCTATATCCTTGTCTTATGTATGTAATTTTTCTTTATTCCACTTCTAAACTTTTTTCATTCCCAATATAATCATTGGCAACTTTATATTTTTTCTAAGTTAATTTAGCTCTGTTATCCACCTATATTACCTTCCCTTCTATTAAAAATTCACTAATTGGAAATTAGAGTATTGGACATGGTTTTATACTATGTACCTTTGTGATTAAAGAAAACGCTGTAAAATTAACTAAAGTTGTATATTTTAGGTTATATGTAGTCAAAAATATTCCAATGACAACAAAATTCTGTCCAAAAACTAGATGTGAAATTAAGGCATGCTCGTGGTTTGCTGTTGCCGACCTACCAACCAGCAAAAAGGATTCCACCCCAAAGACAAAAATAGGTGTAAATGCTAATGCATTTTTCATGGTTTTGCCATTCGTGAAAAGACTGAAACAACTGTGTAATCTTAACGGTAGTACAAATCAACCCAGGCTTAGACATAAGTCTGCAAGTTTCTCTGAAAATGAATTGGTGTTTTCGCGAAATAGGTAAGAGTTGACATTATAAACGTTTTCAGTATTTTTTTAAATTGCTTTAATTTCCCTGTATTTTTATCTTAAAAAAAAAAATTGAAGTGCAGAAAGCCAGCGCGCGCTTTGAACGTAACGTCACGCATCCCTCTTTGTGGCGTCACACACCCCTTCTTAGTGGCGTCACTCACACCTCTAAGTGGTGTCACGCACCTCTCCTTAGTGGCGTCACTCACCCCTCTTAGTGGTGTCACGCACCCCTCTTAGTGGTGTCTCGCACCTCTCACATAATCATATTCAATGAGATTTTATGAGGTTATCATTGTGATCTTTTGAATCTTCATTAGAGCCAATCTGTATTGAAACTGAATCTTTCCTGTAGTTTCTTGTCAGTCGATTTCCTAAAACAAGGAAATTAAAAAGAGAAAGTCCAGGTACCAAATATTTTGGCGATCATAATATCTCTGGTCCGTAAACGCTGCTTGTTGCTTTAATATCAGTAAAGTTTAACTTGTATTCGAACAAATAAGACATGCTGGAATTGTTGAGAGTAACAGTTAGCCAATTTATTATTTTTGTTATTTTTTGGGAAATGAAACCACAATACTGATTTGGGACCATTGAGTTTCATTTCACACCCTTTTCTTGCAAGGATATATGCCATTTCATGCCTTGTGCCAGGGTTAAAAGTTTTTGTAGGAAATTCCAGACCAGTCTGGATCTGATCTAGTGGCATGCTAAAAATTTCAGTGCTGCCTGACTGTGAGGACTCTATACCCTTTTTCAATGTTCATTTGCAGACACGTGTGGCGAGCTTCTCCAGGGCTGAATAACCATTGCACTTGGGTTTAACACAATAAACTCTAGCTCCTATTTTTTGGGGGGGAGCCGTCCTAGTACCGGGAGCACTGCAGCCTGTTGGCTTATTGTACTCTCCTCCCACCTTTATTCCACCCACCCAGCCATTTCCGTACCCTCGAGTATATGATATAGGTCCACTGGATGCATGCCATATGCTTTAGGCGGCACGTAGGCCTCTCCGAAGATTGTCTGTCTCCTTGAGTCCAATGCCTCACAGTCGGACAAAATATGGGTTACGGTCTCGGTCTCCATGCCACAAAGTCTGCAGCTGAGATCCCCGTTATATAGCCCCATTTTATGCAGATGATCCTTTACCGGGTCATGACCCAAGAACTGGTTCTGGTCCAACATATGTCGTTGCTGAACCTCTTCTTTCCAGAAATATCATTATGTCCCGGCACCCACAACACTTACTCTACTGTGGACTGCCAGTTCATTCAATTCTGGCATTCTTCTACCAGTCTGGATGTTACTTTGCGGCTATTTAGAGCTGCAAGGGTAGCCTGGCTGTCAGTTAATATATTTATCCTATGAGTGTCAGTCCTATGTTTGTTAATTCTGACACTTTCTAGGATGGCATAAATCTCCGCCTGAAATACAGAGTCTCCTACTCCTCTGTCAGTTTTGGATCTGTCGGTGTACCATCCCTTTGATCATATATGCTTCAGAAACGGATCGCTCCTCATTAACCTAATGTTCATCGTCCATCCTGTCCTTTCCAGGAAGGTGGACTGGTCACTAGGAGACATCTCCTTTATATCGGCAGGTGTAAGCCAAGACTCTCCGAACACACACTCTCTATTTTACATTGATTATTATGCTGAGAATTTAATTTTAATTAGTTCTTAACTTTTCTTCATTTCATCGAAGAGAAATCATATTACACTGAAATTAAGAGTTCATAGCTACCAAATCAGAGATCATAAGGGTTTGTTATTTATAAAAATCCAATTAAAATTGATGTGTACTCTACATGAGGGAACAAATGTTTGTCCTTTAGACATTTTTGATGTGTGAAGTTTTCAATGGGGTTAACTATATTTTATTTCAGTTCCATTTATAGTTGTAATTTGCAGTGGTTTTGTTTAATACTATTACTATTATTAGAGTTTCATAATCTTATTGTTAATATTTTTTTCAGGACCAAATCCATGCACAATAAATCAGAATCTGAAGATGTAAGGCATATCAAGAAACGCTCAGACAAAAAACACCATTCAAAAAGGCAGTTGTTCTCCGAGGACGATAATTTGGACTCGCACTTTTGTGCTCCTTCATGGCTTAATTTCAAATTTGACAAAATAGCCATTATGGAATGTATGCCATAAACAATAATTTTTTTATCAAAATTGTTGCCTAATAGATGATCTATCGCTTAAAATAAAGATATTTGATTTAAACTACAAAAAGGCACTTCCTTTTCATAGTTTTTTTATTTTTTATATTATGTTTTTATTAATTTTTGACAAATTATTAATTTATTTTAATCGGTACATCATCTATTAAACTTAGCAGCTGGAAACAAATATTATCTAAAAAAATTCCACTGCAAGAAATGTTGATTTTATTTTGCAACAATTCAAAATACTGAGAGATTGTTTATTTTTGGGAGGTACCAAGTCGTGCTTGGTACCTTAATTTTTGTTTAAAGTGTGTTTAAAGTTTATCGAATTACAAATTAATTGATTTCAAAGTACTTGTCCAGTAGGTTTATTAGGTCGTCTAAGTATGTAGAGTATCAATGTTCTTTATTTATTTGGTTGCAATTGCAAGCAGTCTAAAATTATTAAAAGAAATTCTGATCATATACCAATCACCAAATAACCTCGTTGTGATGCTCAATGATTGCCAATTATGTAAGTATAACAAAATATATTATAACTTCCACTGAATATAATAAAACTTAATTTTTTTAAGTAACAATAAAGGTTGTTTCTACATCGCTGCACCGATGTGCAATGGATAGTTTTTACATTCTTCCATATTGCGGTGTATCGTATTGTGGTGTGATCTAGTGGCGCTTGTCGAAAGTAGGTATAAAGTAAAAAAAATAGGTAACCAGAAACTGTAATTTATATGCATCCATCTACATTTCATTCACTTAATAATATGAATATTGCCATGTTTCAATTATAAACTAGATATTTCATTGTTCCTGTTGAAACCCGAGACAGACACACCTTGAATATATTTGTTATATTAATAAAATCACCAAAACAATATTAGATTAGATTAGAAATGGAGTGGCTCTTTGTCCTATCCCACTGCGACCTTTGCAGATCTATTGTGGTCCTCCCTATCCTTAGAGCTCGATATCTAGCTTTATTCTTTTTGTTAGACCTATTAGCCTGGATACCGCCTCCCGTGCATAGCTCTCTGCTCTCGATTTTTCTTCTCCGAATAGGTGAAACCGCACCCTTACTAGGCCATCGCACTCACAGAATATGTGCTCCGCGGTTTCGTCTTCTTCCTGGCAAAACCTACATAGGCTGTCATCTGCTAGGCCAATTGTTTGCATATGCTTCCTCAGCCTACAATGTCCGGTCAGCATTCCCACCATCATCCTCGTCGTTTCTCGACTTTGACATAGTAGGTCGCGTGACAGTTTGGCCGAAGGGCTTTTAAGGAATAGTTTAGCGTGCCTTTGTCCTGGGGTTTCATGCCACCAGCACAGCGCCTGATTTCTTATCCATTGGTGGATGCTCTCCTTAGTGAGGTTTTTTGCAATTCCACAGGAAGGTTCTGGCCCTATCATGACCTCAGTCGCTCCCTGCTTGGCTAATTCATCGGCCTTTTAATTTCCTTTTATTCTACCAACACAATATAGTCACACAGTATATATTTACATTAACATAATTAAGATAACCATGAATACATTTATAAGATGTGACTACTGAATAAGTCAGTTATTTTTCTTACACTTGGCGAAGGTTATTTGAAAATAATATTACGCAAATTTGTGTGTTTTGGTCGATTTTATCTTGTTAAAAGTCGCCTATCAAGTTAGAGATATTTATGACGCCTTTGTTTCATTTTCTTAAATATAAAAGAGATTAAAGCATATAAAAATGGGCTTGCACAATTTAGCCACTTTTATTAATATCCATACAGATTGCGAAAAATCTTAGCTGTACATACGATTTACACAAGTACGGCAAGGATAATATGAACACTACTTCAAAAAGAGAATTGTTTGCTCAGTTCTCTTTACCAAGACAGGTGCGCGGGTATTCATTGATCTCCTTACTTTCATTCGTTGTGTTTTGGTAAAGGGGACTGATCTAATTGTGAGTATACTATTCTTGTCGTACTTGTGTAAATCATATGGTCTATTTAAGTTTTTCGTAATCTGTATTATTAAAGGTGCATGTCTAGGTTTTTCGCAGGAACAATGAAATATCTAATTTATAATTGAAACATGGCAATATTGACTTTATTAAGTTAGTGAAACGTAGATGGCGGCAACTAATAACAGTTTCTGCTTACCTACTTTCAACACGTTCACAATCGATCTACTTCAGTATGGAGCTATGTAAAACCATCCATTTGAATAGAAATAATTTGCATAAACATATTTTTCGAATTTAAATTAAACAATTCAGTATCTACGGTGATTCCTGAAAAAATAATTCCCAAGGGAATCGATATTTTGGTCGCTAACCTACAATTTTTTAATATGGTACTAGGCTATTAGTAGAATGCTAATACACAATTATTTTAATTGTACCCAAATGAACTCGATAGAATTGAAAGTACAAAAATATGATGGAAATCTCAATACTGAAAATCCATGCTTTTCAGCAATGCCCTCTAGCGCATATAATTTATTTATCTGTATAACTTCAAGGAGTTGTATTTTTGTTTGGGTGTCTTTAAAATACAAATCATTACTCATAAAAAAAACTTTTATTTGGATTTTCAACAAGCTAGCGAGTAATCTTAAGGTAGTTTACTCGCGACAGCCGTAGACAAAACTATCGTCTTATAGTAAGTTCCAAAAGTTTTCAATGCTTGAAAGCACCAGAATTATTAAAATTTTCTACCTAAGGCAAGTGTTCTTAAGGATGCCACATTTCAAATGAGCAATTTAATTGTATTTAAACCAAAATTTCAACAAAATCCACCAATTTAAAACATAATTATGTATGTCTTAACAAGAAAACTATATTTGAAGTTCCTACTTAAATTCTATGCTTCAGTGTTGCAAAAACTGAGTCCCGCTTATTGTATTTGAAATGACATATGGCATAATTATGTTGATAAATAATTATAATTATTTATAGCAAAAATACTGTTTATATTTACTATTAAGTAAATCTACAACGAAAAGTACAAAATATTGAAGAGAATTATTATGAATATGAAAAAATTATTATTTGCTAAATATGTAACACCAATTAAAGTGAAAATATAGAAATGATCCAATTATTAATAGTTATTTAACCAACAAGTGTTAGTTATCGTTTTTTCTCAATCTTTGGAAACTAAGTACATTTAGGTATTTGTCATGGGTAGGTAAATATCGTACAAATTAAATTAGGTTTTAAATTGTTATTGTTTGTTTCATGGTGATCCTACAGTGAAGCTCGTCGGTTCAAATCTCACTGTTTTCATTTTTGGATGTTTTAACACTAATAATTATCATAGTTTTGTAGAATCATATATATGTTAGCATTACACAAAATAGCTTTTCAATATTTTTAATGACTATGTTTGGTTGACTATTATACCAAAACCGTTTATTAATAGAAAACATAAAGCGATTTTTTCTTGGAATACCATATACTACGGTATACCTATTAGGTATGGGTGTGTGTGGTTTTCGACTGGCGAAACCGTACCAGAAGTATGGGCTGTATTTCTGTGGTTTTAAACCGTACATAACCACAAAAATATTTCGATCTTTTGTTTATTCAAGTAGTCTACGGTTTATTCGTTTATTGTTTATGCTGAAAGTGGAGAATAATTTAAAAAATGGACCTAAACCTCTTCGTGAATGGACGAGATATTTCACTATTCTGCGGAATGACAGATTATGTCATATGCGTAGTACAGTCGAGGTACCCTATAACAATACCAAAGTATGCCTGGTACATGGAAGAAAAAATTGCCTGTAGAGATACTACAGGTAGAGGCAAGAAGGCAGCTCGAAACGCGTCAGCCTGTAAGAGAGAGAGAGAGATAGAAAGTCAGAGGTTCGGGCTGCCTTTCTCTAATGGCGCGCATGCTATAGAGAAAGACAGAAAAACATCTGATCGTCTGACTCACTCTCCCTCACCGGAGTTAAGACAGATATTCCCGCTTACACAACGGTCTATGGTTTGTTGCCTCTATCTGTAGTATCTCTATGATAGAAAATCGTTCATTGATAGGGGTCATTATTGAATGATTTTGTGTGCATTAATATACCTCAAAAACGCACGGTCGACGGAAAATATTATTTTTGTTGAAAATATTTATTGGTGAAACTTTTTACGTAAAACTTACAAATAACTTGGAAATTGATTCAAATAACTTGATTATTGCAAAAGTCCTTAATCTATTCTCTCACACATTTCAGTTAATTGAGTTTAACATACAGATTGCGAAAACATTTATTAGGTCATACGATTCACACAAGTACGACAAGGATCATACGAACAATTATTGTCTCTCTCTTTCAAATAGTGTTGCTCACATTATCCTTGTACTTGTGTTAGTCGTATTACCTATAAGTTTTTCGCAATCTGTATATGTTAACAAATTTTCCAAAAGACACATACTGGATTTCTCTGTATGGTAAAATCTGTTCTTTGCTTACACTTATTATTTTCTCATATATCTTGACTTGTAATATGGCTTTCATAATGGGTAAATGTCCACCATAATCACTCAACTTGGTTGATTTTGAACCCTGTCAAGTATTATTCAAATCTACCCACTGGAGAAAAGAATGGAGTTTCAAGCTTCTATATGCTTTATGTACTTGAGGTAATTTTCAATGTAGACTTTTGTTCATATTGAAAAGTGTGTAGATATCAAGTCATTATATCTTCGGTATGTTCCTTGTGGTATATTCATTATTCTTTTTGTTGAAGGAATAATCAGGTCATTAATCGCCAATACAATATAAACTAAAACTACGTTTTTCTCTCCAGTAAGGGGCTGTTCATATATCACGTAGCCAATTTTGGGGAAAGGGGGTTCGATCGAAGACTACGCTTGGTCACGTTGGGGGGGGGGGTCATAAACCGTAAACTGAAAGTATTAAAAAAACAAGACAGTGAATTTGTGTGCGAGCTTGATACGATGGAGCCTATTATAGGATGGTTTAAGAAGATCTTGATTCGAGTTTCGTAAATATTCCAGTAGAGAGCGATGAGAATGCTGAGTCAAACTTGCCTGTAATTGATAACTTACTTGATTGGATTGTTTCATTATTTGTAGGGAACGATATCTTCGAGCAATAAAGATAATATTCAAAGTCTACAATTATTTTTTCAAATGTAAAATATTTTTGATTTTAAAGTGCTACGTCGTTTCTTAAGGGGGGTTACTTAGAGGAAGGGGTGGGTAAAAATTGGCAAAAATGGAGCTACGAGATTTAAGGGAGAGTTTTCTTGGTTTAATATGTCAATTTTCATAAAAGTATGTCTATAACCTACCAAGAATGTTTGAAGGAAGTCTAAACTTAACCCTGGCAGCAATAATGGGTATCTGGTGAATCTGGAATGAAAGAATATATTATGATCGTAGCGCTAGTCATACTACTATCTATGTTTTCATATGAAGTAGCCCATATCTTGAGCTTTTAGTACGGTTATAACGCTATTATTGGCATTGAACAATATTCTTTTTAATACTAAGTATTAAAATTCACATAAATTAATTAACACTTTTTATAAATTTGTGTTTGAATATGTAATCATATTGATTGCTGTTTGTCGAAAATATCCCATGGTTTAGTTATTGACCTAGTGCATAAATTTGTTAAAATATATTTGTTCCAACTGGCATTTATGAACCGTTCTGGAATCGTTTCAAGTACTGTATAGTCGGTAAACTCGAATTTGGGATGGACACATCAACTTTATCACCCCTTCTAGAAGGTACAGTTTGTATACCATCCCAAGAACGATACTATAAACAGTTGGATCGCGAAAGAAATACAGCACTTGCGTGAAAGATACCATATGTATATGAATTACTAAAAGTGAAAATTTCTATTGGTTTCGAGAAACGTCAAAAAATAATCAATAAATATATTTAGAAAACATAGTAGGGAATGAGGAAAAAGGGTGAAAATTAAGAAAAGCCTGGATAAATGTGGATATTTTTTTCCTTTTAATTACAACTAATCTAGTAACTTTTCTGTTAAATTCTGTTTTACCGAGATTTCTCAGCTTTGTTTTTCCTTAGCTTAACTACAGAACACGCACTGTGTTCTGCTTTTAACCCACTACACTAGCTCAAAAGCTTGGGTCCTTTTGAGTCTTCTCACTATTCCACGTTAGTCCAGCAGCTGGATTGTTTCGACTTCTTGTAGTTGTGAAGCCGTCCTTCATGCTTTGCGAAATGTTTCACCTCGTCTGTTACCATTTCCACTCCCAGGTCTCTGTGTAGGTAGCTGTTTCTTACGTACCAAGGAGCGTTGACAATGCCTTCTAATACCTTGTTCTGAAATATTTCTATTATGTTAATATTGCTTGAAATGTGGATATGAAATTAATAATTCTATTCTTGAATACACAAGAGCAAGTAGTGAGATTAGATGAAGTAACATTCTTATCCTTCACTGTAAAAATCAGTCTTTAATCTCTCATAGTCGTGAAAATTGTTGGGATATTATATGAATAGAATTATTTTATTGAGCTTCGATGCTAACTTTAAATACATTGTGGTATTTGAAATGTGGATATTTGTTGTGCAGGCTGTGCTCGCTTTGAACAGAGCTGAACCATCGCTTCCCCACTTGCCCCTAACTGCACTACCTCTAGAGGGGGCTCGGTTCCGATTACTTGCTCTGTTTAGTTGATTCCAAGCAATAGTTTTCTTAAATTTATTTTGAAATGCCCTCAAAATGTGTGAGGACTTATATGCCAACACTAATACAGTAGATACGGTGCAGCTTTACCATCACGTGACTGTTACTATACGTATTTACGTATACGTAAATACGTATAGTAACGTATAGTACGTATAGTAACGTATATATGTATACGTATAGTAATGTATAGTACGTATAGTAACGTATATACGTATACGTATGGTAACAGTCACGTGATGGTAAACCTCCACCGTTTCTACTGTAATTTCATTACAATCACGATAAGGGATAATGAAACAAACTTATCCTATTATATTGGACTTAGTTCAGAAGACAAAAAGAGCAGAAACGGGTAAAGTGAACATAACGATATCCTCCAAATTATTACAAACTAAATAATATACAATACGCTAACTTAAAATTTTATTAGGCAGTCTCCTCCACTTATTATTTTTGGGCATTCTTTTTCGGATTTCCTGGTCATTTTGGTCACCCGCTCCGGTTGAAAATGATCTCAACGGAGCTGAACAGAATGATGTAAAAAGAACACAACAATTGTGTATAGATTGCCAAATTTAAACTTTTTAACGTAATGAAGAAGATGCATTAGAAGTGACATTATGTACAAGGAACAATAATAAAACATTCAATGTAACTTTTAAAAAATGTCTTATTTAATCTTTATCCAGTGACTTTCATGTTTGAGAAAGCTTTTTATTAATTCATGATATATTGAAATGTTTTGACCCGCACTGTGGGTTCCATTTTTTAAAATAATTTCTAAGCAGATGTTTAGTTTTGAATATTTAAAAATGTTTATACTCCCAGGGACTTTATCAAACGAAACAAAGAAATGTTTTTAAAGCATTCAATTGCTTATTGCTATATACCTACCTAATAATTTTGGATTTCTTCAAATATTGTTGGTATTTGAGTATTAAGCAATATTTAAACACCTAATAGTACAAATCTATCACAAAAATTGACGTGAAATATAAATAATTAAACACATTGAACTTATTAAATCTTATTGATATATACTAAACAAGACAAACTTAATTATAAAACAATACCTGACCTTAAAACTAAGAAGTCTGGATAATGGTAATATTGTACAACACTTTTTCAGTTAGTATATTTATTGGTTTTTCTTCATTAATTCTGAATTTAAAATTGAAGTTTGTATGCCATATCTAGAGATCCGCCGAAAATGTTACAATTTACGCAAGCGCGGCGGAGTTATTCATTAATAATATCTGATTTCAGCCGCCCACTGGTGGTCAACTTATGTTTCATGATTAAATTCCGTTCAAAGTTTACTTACCACTTTGGTTAAGTTTTATTTTAATTTAAGGGGAAAGGTGAATGCAATTATTATATTTCCTTCCCTTCCCCAAATATAAATGTGTATAATTTCATTTATTTTTTTGGGTTTGTAAGTCTGACAGCAAATGGAACTCGGGACTCGGACAGAGTTCTTGAAAAAATAGACTTTAGTCCGTCGTATGACGGAATTTAGGTATCAAATGTCAGCCGTCGGCCGCTGGGGCACTAAGGACGGCGTCAAAGTATGTATGTAATGTAATGTTCCGCCACGCTTGCGGATTTCTGTATATTTGGTGTAAACTTCCGCCTGTAGTCACACTGTTTAACAGATCCTGTTGGATTATTTTCTTTAATTTACAAATTGCTTTCCCTTGTGACTAAATTGCAAATCAAAAGAGAACAAACTATAAACATTGAAGTAACTGCTCGAAATTGTCCACTCTGTTTAAACAGAATAAAATCATCCAATATGGCTTTCAAATTTAATTCGTATGTAAAGTTTTAATATGGTTTTTAAATTGGCGTAACTGTCGAATTTCATCAGGATTAGAAATAAGTGAACTTCTCTATTGCGGTATATCTTTTAACTTCAATTTTATTTCTTTATTTCCTATTCTTGTTTGTTTTCTGTCCTTTGTTCGTAGTATGAAAAATAGTTAATAAATTATCCTAAATAATTAAGTCTCTACACACCATCCCTATTGGACCGTGTACATGATTTTAAAGTATAGGTGAAGGAAAACAAATAAAAAAACTGAATGGAATAGTGTTTTCCAGAATCGTAACTTAAATATTCATGATGGTGATTTCTTAGAGAATTAATAATGCATTCTATATGGTTGAACTACAGGGTGAGTTTTAAGTATGGAACGCCTCAACCATCTCAGAAAGGGCACGATTTTTATAGATTTTGGTGCACAAGGGTCTTGTAATGCGGCCGAAATAAAGGGTGGTATTTACATTGTTGTCATATCTTTCTTTTTTCTGGAATAATAAACAACTTTGTTGTTTCAAATGGATCACCCGGTATATTTTTTGCCTTTTGAAATTCCTAAGAAATATTGAATATTTTGCAAGTAATGTTCCCTGTACAGGTAAACTGGTATCTCGTGAAAAGGCGGAGCTTCCAGTACGCAAAGAGAACGTATTCGGCCAATATCGAGCTACCCACTGCATAACGTCTACCGAACGATTGGCTTTGCTGGATCCCCACTTTCAAATTTGTTACAGCGCATCGTCACCTCACTTCACGAGATACCGGTTGGAGTGTACCTAAATGCCATAATTATAGCTACATTTACATTATCTTCGCCAAAGTTAAAATAATACATGCTATGATTGAATAAACTTATTTTAATTTGAATACCCTTCAATAATTAATATCCTAATAAAAATATGATAACAAGGTCTACTGCCAGTAAATTAGTGGAAAGTTTAAAAAAATTGGTGCAGTAAAGGATTTACCAAATTCCAAATCATCGTGCAGAAAACCTACAGCAACTATAGACGAATCTTTAAATGTTTGTTTCATGTTAGAGGTATGTCCACATGTGAGAAGTAGAAAAATTTTAGAAAACGTACATACAAGGCGATTACTACAGATGATGCTCAAAATGTGGTCCGTTTACTTCAATACAACCCATGCGATTTTTAAAACTTGGCAATACATTTTTCAACATCCCTGACTGCTCAATGATTATCTCTGTGGTAAAAATATCTTTTAATTCTTGAATATTGGTAGGTTTTGTTTTATAAACGATGTTTTTCAAGTAACCCCATAGAAAATAGGATTCAAGTCGTCTGGTTGCGGTGGCCATTCGATAAAACCACGCCTTCCAATCCATCTTCTGGAAAATAGATTTCTTAGGTATTGCCTTACCACACGCGCATAGTGAGGTGGGGCACCATCTTGTTGCAGCCAAATATTGTTATTTCTTTATTAAAATGTAATTGAAAAAACTTACTTGGATTTGGAAATAACCGAGCCAACTAAGGTATATACTATATTCCAAGAAATCTAAATACGCCGGACCATTTAAGCTTTCCCCAATAAGAAGAGACCAATTATTCCAGCCCATACATTCAGTTTTTGTGGACATTTGGGTGTGGGATTCACGCATCCAGCGAGGATTGTTACGTAACCAGTATCTATAATTAAGCCGATTTACGTTTCTATGAATACATTAACATTACACGAAAAAGAATCAATAGTTCGTAGGGATTCCAAAAGCCAAAAAATATACAGGTTGATCCATTTGAAATAACAAAGTTCATTATTTTTCCGTAAAAAGGAAAGATCTGACAACAATTTCACAAGATCCTTGCACACCAAAATCTATAAAGATCGTTCCCGAGATAATTGAGGCAGTCCATACTTAAAACTCACTCTGTAGATGAGTACATTGTTTAAACAATGGATTAAAAAACAGGTCCGTATTTACACAAAAGAAGTTGAAGGTGGCCCAGTAACGAAGAAACGTAGAGACAAATATCGATTATTAATTAAACGTAAATACCAATTCAAAACAGTGAAAATAAAAATAAAGTAAATACTGATGAAAAACAAATTTGCAAATTCAACTTTTTTCCTACATTTCATAACTTTTATATTAATAGATCTACGCTGTGATTAATTTTACCATATATTTTTTCCTTGTTAAGTTTTATGTTCACCAAAGATATGGACCTGCTTATTACATGGTTTATTAAATTATACCATTTTCAGGTAGATTTTCCTTCGGTTAACTTATAAAACCACAACATTGCACATGTCATGAAAAAAAATATTTGTCAAATATTGTCTTTTTGTTTATGCAGAATAAACATTGAAATAGTTATTTGTATGCCAAGGACTGAAAGTGCTACTTTGTTGGACGAGTCCAGCAAACTTACACTTTCAACCGTGGCGTACACAACATTTTTTTGGCGACGATTTAAATAAATCTACTAAAATAAAATTCATCCGAGAAAATAATTAATTAATACAGAATTAATAAACAATTTATTTAATATTATTTAAGAACGTAACTTACATATTTGCCAAAATTAATATTAGTTGTACCTCCAGGGCAATTATTTAAGGTGAGATTATACAGCAAATAAAATAAAATAAGAAATATGAACATACGCATCTATATGAAAGTGTTTATACAATAAATAAGGTAAAATAGGAAATAAGAGTTAGTACAAAAGATGGCCAACTTGTCTTATTTTATTTTGTTTGGAAACGGTTATTGCGCATGACCCAGATATTTCTGTTCTAAATGTTCTGAGTTCCCAATTAATCTTAACTAAACATCTAACCTAAAAATATTATTTGTGATTAATGAAAATAGGAAACAGAATTCAAATAAATAAACATATAATTATTGAGGTTACGTACTGTAGTGTAGATAAAGTAGATACGGCAAAACAAAAAGTGAAATCTCTAAACTTGCACAAAACACAAACAAAGTTATTGTCAAAAAAGCTGCAATTTGATTGGCTTACTCTTATTTCTTACTTTATTTTAGTTATCTGTATAAACCAATGTTTTTTATCCTGATTTCTTAACCTATTCTTTATTTTATTTGCTGTATAATCTAACCTTAACATTTATTGAACCGAATGAAGAAGGAAATTGATAATAATTGAAGGTTGTGTCAATAGAACTGTCAACATTGACGTGGGTACAGTTACATCTAGGAAGTTGTTAAAGCTGTCTACCTCAGAGCGTCCAGAAAGTGTTTTGTAGTAAGGATACAGAAAGAGCTACTTTCAAAAGTAGTCGTCAAAAAAAAGTTTTGCTCATTAGAATTGAGTACTACTATCAAAGATCAATGTAATTTATTTTTAGGCTGATAATTCATTTTTAAAATCATGTTATCAAGGGTAATATAACAAGACATTGATAAATGGTTGGCTGTTTTTGTTGTATCTAAATTCCGATTTGATTTGATGAGACATAGGTTACGAGCGTCTCGCGGCAGTAAGAATTTGGCTGTCCCGCACTTGCACACTTTGAGATCTCGTACACATAAATACTCACCTTTAGAGCTTATTTCGATATCACTTTGGAAATGCTACAGGAAATAACGCTTAATGTCTTACGTTATCTTTCCTGATTTCGATTCTATTAGGTATAGGTAGGTATAGTAGGTACAATGTATTATTTTTAGGCTTTCAATTTTGGAAAAATTGCACATTTTAACCTTCTCCTAAAATATCAGTCATCTCCACCTGAAATGAATTAAATGATACGAGGAATTTGAAAAGTATAATTTTTTCTGAGCTTCCAAGTTGTTTGGAAATATCCTTCACATTTCTCGACACTATTAAGGCATTTTTAAAATGTACCTATTCTTAATGCATTAGAAATCATGTACCTATTTTTAGTTTCCACAATATCAGGTCAGTTTAAATGTCCCTAACATAAGTTAGAGTTTTACCATGTAAAATCCTAGTCATCGTTACAAAAAACACACTGTATAATACTTACCTAGTTATTTAAAACTGGGGTCAGTTTGCAATAACAAATTTTTATTGAAGATTTTCAATTATGTTTGTTGAAATATTGAAAGAACACAAATTGTTAATGCAATATTTTATTAATAATATTATATTACATTCAGATTCATCTTCAGCATATAACTAGGTATACCTAGGTTGTAACGGTTTCAATTCAACATTTATTATTGGAGACAGTTTTTAACGTTAACCATTTAATTTTATCAAGATAAATAGTTTTTAAGAATGTGAAAGAGATCCACCACTCACCTTGTTTATATTGCTCTGATACCATCCACTACTTCGGAAAAATTTAAGAATAATTCATTATTACCATACTTTATTTGATTGTGTTTACATTTTCTGACAAGTAACAAATTTCTTATGAATCTTCAAGAGGCCTCTGACCTATTAAGTTAAGTTCAATGAACTGTCCAGCTACCTATTAATTTAACCTTTGACCTCTCACCTGATGCTAAGGGGCATGAGGTAGAAGAAGACTGACCTTGACCTTGTGAGGTTTGGACTGGTCCATAATCCTTTTTTTTTGTGTTCTGGTGCTTTAAAGTGGTCACTCTCTTTGTGCTCTTTCGAAATAAATTCGGATCTAGCCCAGCTACAAATAAAACCTGTTAGATAGATTAAGTAATACCTTAAGTGGCTATTCAATCGCAGCTAGCGGATTTCCTTCTAACAGAAAAAGGAATAAAACATTGAGGTCACACTCCATCCCTGGTAAGTACCCGCTCTTCTATCTTACTGACCTAGTCATCATGGGAGTCTCGTATTTCAGATCTCTTATTCCGGGTCTTATTCCTGGTCCTATTCATGGTCTTATTCACGGTCTTCTTCATAGACCTATTCATAGTCTGAATCACAGTTGTCCTCATCATCACCATTCATCATCTTCACAGACATCTTATTAACGCAATAGGAATAATTAGCAGACAAAACTACGAGTAGCAGAGAACTTACCATTAGAGGGTCAGCCCCTTCGTCTAGTTCCTTCTACCCATCGACTACACATCATCTGGAGCCTTGCAAGTAAGATTATTCCTGTTTTCCACTCACTGTCCTGTGCTTGCTGTTCATTGGTACCGCGTAGGTGTCTCAGATAGATTGAAAACAACATTTGCAGAGATTATTGGTTATATCGCCCAATTCGGTAGGGAGTTGAATACTTCCCATACACCACTAAAATTAATGTAACCTTTTGTGACTACAGCGTTTGTAAACTTTTTTAGAAAATACCTCTTAATACTAATCTCTCAGTGTAATCCAAAAGTATACTCTTGGAATCGATTCTATAAATTAGTCTAGTTACCTTTTTAGTATTGTAGAGAATCTTAAACCATAGCTGAGTCCATTTGGGCTTTTTAGTCTCACCCATTTTATTTAGTTGATATTTTACTAGGTTAGTCTTAAGTTTAACAACGTGCTCTCGATTGTCATTTGACATCGACCGCTAGCAGTAGACCTACTGTGCGAACCACCTACCATCAGGCCCACTCTACACCCAAACTGGTGTAAATCGTTAAAACTGTGCGACTATCCTTTAAGTTAATATTAAAGATTAATTGAAACCGGAAATAATTGCTCATTTAATTTACCTCGACCCCTCTCCGTTGAGGAATCGGGCACGTACAACTTTAAAAAGCTCTCTGATTCAGGAAACCCCCTTTGTCACCACAATTCCTGTAAAGGGGAAAAACGGGGGTGGCAAATTTGGCGCCCAACTTGTGAATAATTCCAGTATTTCATTTTACATAGATAGTTACCGTTTTTGCGTCTTGCAGCAGCTAGGGTAAGGGGTTCCCTATAGATACCTAATTTTTTTATTTTATAAATTTTTTATTCACACCTAATGTAACAATAGCAGAAGGCACAACGGATTACTCTTCCATAGGTTTTTTTGTTCTACTGTTCACAGGGTTGAAGTTGTAACTTTCATAAAGTAGTTTGCCTTGTTTTGGATTTTTTTTGTTTTTTGTTCAAAAATTTTACGTTTCTATTATCTCTACCTGTTCATGACGTTATTCTAATTCATGGTCATCTACGTTTGGGTTATACATCCACTACCTGTGGCTGGCACCTATAAATTCCAAACCTGCCTATCAGTTAGTTTTCGATAAGTCGAGTAAAAACAAATTTTGGAAGCATCGAGTAGATATCGATACCGAATCACTCGATTGGTGTAGATTTCGGACAGAGGTTCTATATTTAGAATCAACTTGTTTTAGAATATCTGGTTTATTATTTTTATTATTTTGGGTCGAAACTAGACTAGATATTTATTTCGAATTTTTTTCTTTCCTAGATGGGAGAATTTAAACAAAATAATAAAATTTATATTTTGGTTTGATTGTAAGAATCTCATTAGGATAACTTCAGCTTTTAAATTACTTGTTTGCTAGCGATAGTTGGATAATTTTACGACCATAGGCGGCCGTAGAGAAATTTTCTGGGGAAAATTAATATATTTCTTTTCACAGTTCATAGTAAGGGAAAAATGTTTTTGTATTTTGGGGAATTGTAGAAGTTTGTTACACAATTGTCAATCATTGGAGTATTTGTTGGTTTAACTTGATACAATACTGGTAACCACTTAAAATTTCAGAATTTAGTTTTGATCAAACGCGTACAATAATATAGTCTAGGATTAACAAATAGATATAATATAACGCTCTTTATTGGTTGGCGCAAGTGTTAGCAAGGTGGAGAAAAAGTAAAAATTAGATAGCTTGAATATATTTTCACACTTATTGGATACAATCTATTACTATTTATTATGTACAACTTAAAAACTATTACTACCTATTCTAACAATTAAAGTTAACTTACAGAATATCACTTATATCTATTTATTTACATATTTACAAGTTAAATAAAAACTTTTCTCAATAGTGTAAGGTATCGTTGCTTGGTACTGATCTCTTTGACATTCTCTTCTTGGTAAGGGGGGGGTGTTGAGTATATTTGGTTAGAGATATATTGAAAAAAAAAAATGGAAGTCAATAGGCTTAAGAGTGATGAACTCACTTATGAATTACGCATAAGAGGCTTACCCGGATACCAGACCGTAGAAGAAAAACGCGCTGCGTTACGTCCAGTTCTGAAACGGGAAAAAGATACAGGTGTGTTGGCTGATGAAATAAATTTGGAGCTAGACTGTCTAAGGGAGCTCGAGGTATGTGGAAATAAAGTCGAAGACCTATTACAAGAGATAGAGTTGTACGATCCAGAAAACTCAGAAAATGATTTCCGTCGAATTTATACGCGTCTTGAACATCTGTCGAATCGGTTGAATAGGATAAGGGGATCCAGTCGAGAGGAAGAGACGAGGCGATTGAAATTGGCTGATCAAACGAGACAACTATTCGGTAAACTCAATTTAGCGTACGAAGCAGCTAGGTCATCGCGAGGCTATCGACCGACTCGAGAGAACGTAGCCATCTCATTTGATCACCAGGCGGACGTAGTCCCCCTGGCTAGGGCAGGCGTAGCCTCCCCCTTAACATCAGTAGCCATACACAGTCAAGAGAGAGCTGATAGGATTTTTGAAACAAGAGCGTATCCAAACAAATCCTGCCCTCGGAGTGTAGATGAACCGCTTATCTCCTTACTTGACGAACCAAATCCTCCAATGCAAAGGGTTTCTAAAAGTTTGCCTTTATTAGGAGATTTCATAGGTGTTCCAGATGAACTTCCAGTAACACATGCATCAGAGCCATTACCCACCTCAGCACCAATCCGTGAATATCAGAATAGCTATATACACTATGATATGGTGAGACAGCCCAGTAGAAACGATTCCCAGGTACGGTTTCTGCCCAATGACTCACGTCTAGCAACTTATGGAGAATCCAGTAGGCTGACGTATCAGAATTTACCAGCGTCGGACCGACTTCCTGATCAAATTGATGACCTTCACATCTCTCCGATTTCGACTCACAGACCTCAGGAAACCAGAGATCACTTCTACCCTGATATTCACAGGTGGAACATAAAATTTAATGGACGTACTAGCGTGAACGATTTCTTGGAACGGATTGAAGAGTTACGGATGTCCCGGGGGATTAGTACACAACAACTTCTTCGATCGGCTCCAGAGCTGTTTATCCAGGATGCTCTCTTCTGGTACAGAACGTGTACATTTACATCGTGGGAGGACTTGGTTTCCAAATTAAGGGAAGCATTTCGACCGTACGATTACGAGTACAGCCTCTGGGATGAGATACGTCGACGGACCCAAGGTTCTCAAGAAAGAGTTCTCATTTTTATCACTGCTCTGGAGAATTTATTCAGAAGATTGGATCAGCCTCCGTCAGAAGAGGATAGGGTGAATATTATCCGCAGAAACCTACTTCCGTACATACAAACCCAATTGTCTCTCCATCGGGTGAATACAGTACAAGAACTGTTGCGTTTGTGCCGAGCCATTGAGGAGACCGAAGAGAGGGTGAAGAAATTTGTCCCCCCTCCAACTTCTTACCGGACTCTATTGGAACCAGAGCTGGCATATCGTAGAGCCGCTCAATCCCCAAATATTTCATCTATAAGGCCAATACCAAAAGAGACAAGTAGAACAGAAGTAAGCTCGACCCCTCTGGCTGCAACACAATTATCTGTGACCCAACCGAAATGCTGGAATTGTGGGAAGGAAACACACAAGTTCCGTGATTGCCCTGATCCTAAAGCAAAATTTTGTTTTAAGTGTGGTTATCGAGGAGTAATGGTTCGAAACTGTCCCACCTGTTCAAAAAACAGGAAGACGGGTCCTCAATAGGTCGGTGGGGACTCATTGTCGAACGTCCGACCCAATCAAGGTTTTCATCTTCATTGTCACTATCAGTTTTGTTAGATTTCGTAATTTCCCATTCAAAAGAAGACAATCGTCCCTATCTTACGATTAACATATTAGGAAAGCAATTCTTAGCTCTTTTGGATAGCGGCTGTTCTAAGACAGTTGTTGGTGGGTCTGGCTGGAACCAACTGAAGTCAGTTTGTTCTCTCAATACGTCTCCATCGTCAAGAGAATGTGTTGTTGCAAATGGTGGTACGTGTGAAATCCTGGGATCCATTATGGTCCCTGTACAGCTTCAAGACAGAGTGAGGGTGCTAGAGTTGATGGTAGTGCCTAGTCTTCCGCATTCCATTATATTAGGAATAGACTTTTGGATCTCTATGGGAATTGTACCTGATTTGTATTCGGGACAATGGTCCTTTAGGACTAAGAGTGAGCTACCTTGTACCCATATTTCGGCTATACAGTCCTTAGAGCACCTGTCGGTGGCCCAAAAGGCAAAATTGGAAGAACTGATAGAGTCTACTTTCAAGGCCATGGGAAACAAGTTAGGCTGCACTCATCTCGTTGAACACGAGATTCGTACCACTGCGGAGCCCATAAAACAAAGACACTATCCCCTTTCCCCTGCCCTGCAACGTCAAGTGAATGCGGAATTGGACAAAATGCTGGCCGAGGATATAGTGGAACCCTCAACTTCTCCATGGGCATCCCCTTTAGTTTTAGTTAGGAAGACTGACGGTACCTACCGCTTCTGCGTGAACTATAAGAAGCTCAATCAGGTCAGCGAAAAAGACGCTTACCCAATCCCGTTCGTGGCAACGACACTAGATAAGCTCAGGGATGCAAGATATCTGACTACGTTAGATATTAAATCTGCGTATTGGCAGATTCCGGTTGCTGAGAAGTCCAGACCACTCACTGCGTTTGTTGTTCCCACCAGAGGGTTGTTTCAGTTCAAAAGAATGCCCTTTGGTTTACATACAGCCCCTAGCACCTGGCAAAGGTTTATCGATCGTGTCGTTGGATACGAATTAGAACAATTCGTCTTTGTGTACCTGGACGACATAATTATCTGTACTCCAACATTTGAAAAACACCTAGAGGTGTTGGCGACTGTGCTAGGCAAATTAAAAGAAGCTGGGTTAACCCTAAATCGTGACAAGTGTCACTTCTGCAAACCGGAACTCAAATATCTCGGTTACCTTGTGAATTCTTCTGGTTTACTCATGGACCCTGGTAAGGTGGAAGCTATACTTAACATTCCCGATCCCAAATCGGTATCTGAGGTTCGGCGACTAATAGGTCTAGCTTCGTGGTATCGGCGATTTGTCCCAAATTTTTCTACTTTAACAGCCCCGTTAACGGCCTTGTTGCGCAAAAACGCTAAGTTTGTGTGGGATGAATCTTGCGCAGCCGCGTTGAGAAAGATCAAGGAAAACCTTATAACTGCTCCAATCCTTACTTGCCCAAATTTTGATCTGCCATTCACTATCCAGGCTGATGCTAGTGATTACGGCATTGGTGCCACCCTGTCTCAAATGCATGATGACGGTGAGCGAGTTGTTGCTTACTTGAGTCGGTCACTAACCAGGGCTGAGCGCAAATTTAGCACGACCGAAAAAGAATGCTTGGCGGTTCTACATGCGGTGGAAAAATTCAGGCCCTATATAGAAGGTACCCACTTCCAAGTGATAACGGATCACTACAGCCTCAAGTGGCTATATAACTTCAAGGATCAGGCCGGTCGCGTGGCTAGATGGGCAGTACGACTGCAACAGTACGACTTTGATATTGTGCACCGTAAGGGTGTTGAACATGTCGTACCCGACGCATTGTCGCGGTTTGTTACCAGCGTGGATGCAGTACAGACTACTCCAGTAGCTACGCCAATTAAAGATCCTTGGTATAAGCGCCAATTGCAGAAAGT
Organism: Lochmaea capreae; assembly: GCA_949126875.1. Classification (NCBI taxonomy): domain Eukaryota; kingdom Metazoa; phylum Arthropoda; class Insecta; order Coleoptera; family Chrysomelidae; genus Lochmaea; species Lochmaea capreae. Next base: position 14,840,019 of record OX421396.1, read on the forward strand.
CACCAAAGATCCAGACAAATATCCAGATTGGAGAGTAGAAAACCACAAACTCTACAAACTAGCGAGACCAAATTATCCTGATCTCTCTCTAGCCGACGCACACTGGTTGAAAGTCGTTCCCAAGGAAGACAGAAGTATTCTAATTAGAGCACATCATGAACCTCCAACCTGCGGCCATTTAGGTGTTTTTAAGACATTAGGGCGACTCAATCTTCACTATTACTGGCCGAAGATGAGATCTGATGTAGCTCGTTGTATCAGACGATGCACTACCTGTCTACAAACGAAGCCAGAACAACAAGCTCCTCGAGGTCAGATGCTTAGCATCGCCCCAACTACCACCCGACCGTTTCAAGTACTATGTACAGACTTGGTAGGTCCCCTTCCTAGGTCTTCCTCGGGATACTCGTATATACTGTCGGTGAGTGACTTATTTAGTAAATTCGTTCTATTCTTTCCCCTTCGGACCGCTACGGGCCCCAAGATCGCGGAAATTTTGGAGGATCACGTCCTTCTCATGTTTGGTATACCTGATAAAATCATCATGGATAACGGAAAACAATTTAAGAGCACTCACGTAACGTCTCTACTAGACAAATACGGAGTTGAGGTAACTTACTTGTCAAATTTTCATCCGCAAGCCAATGCTGTCGAGAGGTATCATCGAGTCCTGAAGACTACTCTAAGCTCTTATGTTGCGGATAACCATCGTCTGTGGGACAGTTATCTTCAAAAAGTAGCTTGCGCTATGAGATCTGGTCGGCACGAAGTTACTAAACTATCTCCAAACTTTATTGTTTTCTCCCGAGAATTAGATTTTCGAGGTCGTGAAAGAGACCTACCCGAAACCTTCGACGAAGTGTATGATCCCTTGACGCGTAACCAGGCCCTGCACGAGGTATTCAAAGATGTAGCAGCTAGAATTAAGAAAGCTTTTAACACAAATCGTAACCGCTACAACCTGAGAAGGCGAGATGAGAAATTCTCCCTCAATCAGCGAGTCTGGAAACGTGCGTACATTCTGTCCGACAAGGCAAAAGGTGTTACAGCTAAATTAGCCCACAAGTTTGACGGGCCACTTATTATTAATAGAGTTCTCTCTCCATGGTCATATGAGCTAATAGACCTGAATGGTCGTATTAGAGGAGTGTGGCACGCCAAGGACCTGAAAAGTCATCCACCAGACAAAGATGATTCTGATTCAGAGGTGGAAAATTAAGGAAGACTATCCCTTGACTATTATTGTTGGTTGTATATACTTATGTTCATGTTGTTGTTAAGTTAAGCTAGTTAGTTAGTTAGTTTTGGAAGTAGATAACGGTTTTTTTTTTGGGAAAAAAAAAACCTTTTTCTGGTAAGGGGAGAGTTGTAACGGTTTCAATTCAACATTTATTATTGGAGACAGTTTTTAACGTTAACCATTTAATTTTATCAAGATAAATAGTTTTTAAGAATGTGAAAGAGATCCACCACTCACCTTGTTTATATTGCTCTGATACCATCCACTACTTCGGAAAAATTTAAGAATAATTCATTATTACCATACTTTATTTGATTGTGTTTACATTTTCTGACAAGTAACAAATTTCTTATGAATCTTCAAGAGGCCTCTGACCTATTAAGTTAAGTTCAATGAACTGTCCAGCTACCTATTAATTTAACCTTTGACCTCTCACCTGATGCTAAGGGGCATGAGGTAGAAGAAGACTGACCTTGACCTTGTGAGGTTTGGACTGGTCCATAATCCTTTTTTTTTGTGTTCTGGTGCTTTAAAGTGGTCACTCTCTTTGTGCTCTTTCGAAATAAATTCGGATCTAGCCCAGCTACAAATAAAACCTGTTAGATAGATTAAGTAATACCTTAAGTGGCTATTCAATCGCAGCTAGCGGATTTCCTTCTAACAGAAAAAGGAATAAAACATTGAGGTCACACTCCATCCCTGGTAAGTACCCGCTCTTCTATCTTACTGACCTAGTCATCATGGGAGTCTCGTATTTCAGATCTCTTATTCCGGGTCTTATTCCTGGTCCTATTCATGGTCTTATTCACGGTCTTCTTCATAGACCTATTCATAGTCTGAATCACAGTTGTCCTCATCATCACCATTCATCATCTTCACAGACATCTTATTAACGCAATAGGAATAATTAGCAGACAAAACTACGAGTAGCAGAGAACTTACCATTAGAGGGTCAGCCCCTTCGTCTAGTTCCTTCTACCCATCGACTACACATCATCTGGAGCCTTGCAAGTAAGATTATTCCTGTTTTCCACTCACTGTCCTGTGCTTGCTGTTCATTGGTACCGCGTAGGTGTCTCAGATAGATTGAAAACAACATTTGCAGAGATTATTGGTTATATCGCCCAATTCGGTAGGGAGTTGAATACTTCCCATACACCACTAAAATTAATGTAACCTTTTGTGACTACAGCGTTTGTAAACTTTTTTAGAAAATACCTCTTAATACTAATCTCTCAGTGTAATCCAAAAGTATACTCTTGGAATCGATTCTATAAATTAGTCTAGTTACCTTTTTAGTATTGTAGAGAATCTTAAACCATAGCTGAGTCCATTTGGGCTTTTTAGTCTCACCCATTTTATTTAGTTGATATTTTACTAGGTTAGTCTTAAGTTTAACAACGTGCTCTCGATTGTCATTTGACATCGACCGCTAGCAGTAGACCTACTGTGCGAACCACCTACCATCAGGCCCACTCTACACCCAAACTGGTGTAAATCGTTAAAACTGTGTGACTATCCTTTAAGTTAATATTAAAGATTAATTGAAACCGGAAATAATTGCTCATTTAATTTACCTCGACCCCTCTCCGTTGAGGAATCGGGCACGTACAACTTTAAAAAGCTCTCTGATTCAGGAAACCCCCTTTGTCACCACAATTCCTGTAAAGGGGAAAAACGGGGGTGGCAAGGTATAATAGTTAAAAAAATGCTTCTCGTCGTCAAGAAACACCACGACAAGATGCTTCTCGTCGTCAAGAAACACCACAAGACAACTTGAACAAGTGACAATGTACAACGTCGCACGATAGGAACATGTGAATTTAAAAATCTCAAAGTGCGTGAAAGCCAAATTCTTACTGTCGTGAGACGTTCGTACATAGGTTGCGTTCCGCATGAAGCTTTAAAATTTAGGCCGTAAGGTTGGCTATAGTTGGTCAAAATTGCATATGGCCATATAAACAACAATTACTGACTGTTACAAAACTGTTGAAATAGTACTTAGTGAGCAGTTTCCTAATTTAATTGATTTTTATAAAAAAAGATAATGGATCCACACAATGAAATACTTGATGTAGTACTGGAAGAGTTTGTGTCATCTTCGAGTAGCTCTAGTGAATCAGATTCCGATGATGATGAAAATGGTCGTTGTATTGTTGTTTAGGTAAGGCACACAAAATCAACAGAGAGACAAGCAATGGTGATCAGTCTCGCAACTCGAAGCCCTTGTTTACTTGGTCGCTATGCAGTTTCGACCAACTTTAGCCAACCTTACGGCATAAATTTTAAAGGGACCTTCATTCGGAACGCTACCATACCTAATAATTTTGACTTAAATCAATTGATTATTAATGCCAATTCTACGTCGAATCAAATTGTTGAATCTTCGAGAAAATTAGCAACAACAAAAATAGCAGATTATTAATCAAGGTCGTGTTATACATATATTATTTAGAAAGATTTTTCCAGCGTCCATATAATTATTTAAGAAATTAAACAGAAACAACAAAAATAATAAGCTATTATATTTGACAGAAGCATCTGACGTTTTATTTATTTAACAAAAGTGACTATTTCTCTAGTGAAATATTGTTGATATTTGATTCTAATAGATCTGAATTTAAAAATGTATGACATTACATTGGAAAATGTAAGGACAAAATAATTGTTTCAATCATAATTCTCATAACAACCAATATTATCATTTATCTATTGTTGTCAATTTTATGTATAATACATGGGATAATTGTTTATGGAAAGAATAATATTGAAACTAATTCAACTATAGTATCGTATCGGACGACAAAGTTTTACAATAATTTTAGGTCACGTACTTGGTACCAATTATTTAAAAAATATTGAATTGTGTACTTACTAAAACTTTTACAGTAACTATTGCCATTGCAACGATTTTTAAAGTACATAGTTGTCAATTTTAGATTTTTTGCTTTGGCAATAAAATCATTGTTATATCAATAATTATAATGAAGATTATGTCATTTTAAGAAATATTGTTATAATTTTGTGTACACAATTTCTTATATCTATAAAGTAGAAAGTAGTCCGAGTGCTTGAGCCTGTTGGGTACGACAATGGGGTGTTAAACTTAACGAAAATATGATGTTTTCTCAATGTTAATAGTTAGTGGTGGACAAAATCATAATGGGGAATCAATTATTTTCAATATTTTTATTCTCACAAGGTTTTTATGCCAATTTGAAAATTTAACTTTTGGATGATTTAAATAATCCGCCATTTATGCTGTGACGTACATACACTAAAAGAGAAGTTAGCTACATAAGGGTTGACATAGGACCACAATTCTGATATGGTGAAGTACTTATAGGTTATGCTTATAACATATTGGACAGGATTTTTGGTTTTTTCATCCGATTTATTTTTACGGCTATTACATCATTTTATTTTACCGTTACCATTATAAGTTTTCGTTAACGTATTTAGGCACAGGTAGCTTTTATTTTTGTTAGTGTTAGATATTTTTCTTAAATTATGGAAATAACTTGGTTCGTACAAGAAAATACCCACACATCAAAATTACCTTCACAGCAATATAGTAACTAGTTGTAGTCTGTTTATATTCTCTTCTAGCGCCTCAAACCCTAATTTTCGTTTAACTTTTACTGCAAGCACAGTTACAAACTTTTTACGAGGCATTGTAACTGTTGTGTCCGTGCAGTATGATACAAAACAAGATTTATATAATATTGACAGTATTCCAACTTTAATAATTGTGGGGAAAAACTAACTAAAAAAATATTAACACAGTTTTTTCATAATATTTAAATGTCAAGCTCGAATAAACTGTAAACAAAACCAAACCACTCATATATATTATAGACTTTGACAGTTCTTCAAACTTCAAATTCGAATGGCCTTTTTGTAACTGGATATTGTATTATATGACATCTAAATCAGAAAGTGGCTAACTTCATCTTTAGTGATATGACGTATCTGTAGTGAAAGTTACAAACATTTAGGAATTCTGAATTTATGGTTTTCTCCTAAAATATTCGGTTTAAAAAATTTTTAAATTAATGTTTGCAAAGTAGTACCAATATACTTTAATAAAATACCAAAAGCAAGATATCGGCTTAACACACCATTGCTGTTGTAAAGAAGTTAATCCTTTGATCCTACATATTTTATTTGTTGCAATCAAAGCTCGTAGAGGAGACTGCCATTTCTGACCAACAAATAATCTTGGGCTCCTGTCATATTGACTGGTTGCGAGCAGTCCTGGAGAATATGTTGAACTCAATATCATCTGTTTAAAATTGATTCTACCAAAATCAATCCATGAGTATTTGGTTATTTGAAGAACCAAATGATATTTTAGGTAATTTAAGATGCTATCCTAGTGTAAAACTTAAAAATTTAGGTATTCTACCAATTTGCAAATGTAAATTTTTATTGTAAAAAAATTATACCGGGTTTCGCAATCTTCTGACATTGGACATCGTTGTGTAGAGAGATATAGCTTTAAAATTTTATGAATATACAGGGTGTCCTAAACCATTTATCTAGTAGATACATTTTTTAATTGTACATGAAAAATCAAATAAACTTATTAGTGTTCCCTATACTTACAAACAGAGGGTTCTGATTTATTTAAATTTTTCTTAAGTTGTCGGGGTTCAGTGAAAATCACAGGATATTTATAAGTGATATTTTATCATTTTAAGAGCTGAATAAATTAAAAACTTGAGATACATATTTACGTTTTACTTTTTTCCATATGCCACTCATTATATTTCATTTAAATTCACCAAGACTTCAGGTGAAATTTGTTAATGGGCAAACAATTTTATGACTCTTTTAACTTGATGGTTATCTTATGCAGATATTTGACTTTTGTAAGTTAGGACACATTCCAAAGAGACATACGGTTTATATTATTATTATTTTATTCAATTCAATAACTATAAAAACAACAACATAAACGAAACAAAACATTTATTCAGAATCGTCGTCATTGGGTAGTTTATCGTTAACACCCAACTGCTGCCAAAATTGAAGACGGGTTTTTGGAATAATTGGTGCAATGGTAGAAACTGAGGTGTTTCTTCAAGTTACATCTACCTCATGGTTTCTTTCTCGAGCAATTGCCATTGTAATTTCAGTCTTTACTACTTTCCTATTAAGAAAATTTAACGTTTTGAGCTGCCCATCTTCATCTTTTATATTGAAAGTTGTTTTCGTTTCTGGTGAAAACTGACACTGTTAGCTTTTTATAATAAGGGTTCTCTTTCTTAAGTTAAAATTTGGATCCAACATCTTTTCAATCAAAAAAATTTCCTAAATCCATTTTAATCACATCAGTTGTTAGCAGACGACACCCATCACACAAAATCCAAAATTGTTCTATGTTTTTTCTTCAATAGCTCCACCTGGTGATAGAAATGATCTACTGACATAAACGAATGCACCAGTTCAAAATATTTAAGCATTAGTTTTTTGTGAGTAACGTTTTGCTTTGTAATTGCATTTAAAAGTAATTCTCCTATATATACAGTTATGACAAAATTAGGTATGGAATGTTAGTTGGGACAGAATTTGATATTATTTTGTAGATAGGACAAAACCTCTGACAAAACTAAACACCAAATTTGGTGGTCTATAAAATAAGATGGGACGATTTTGCTTTGTATATTAGTTACAGATGCACTTTAAATGACCAAATATGTACTTGGGCCAATAACTCAAATTTTGTCAGATAGGACCTTTCAGCATAGTACGGCAGTATACCGAGTATGGTCTTGACATTTTAATACGTTATTCTAAATTGTATAAGCAACTGAAAAAAAATACACTAGAATAGCTCCTTAATAAATAAATGAGTTGATTCTGTATCATCAGACACTCATGTGAAACCTAAAAGTGATTTAGTTGAACTGTAATAACTATAAACATAAATCCTGACGTTTGTAGTATCATAAAACTGTTAAGATGTAATATCAAATTTTCACAACTATGATGGACATTTTTGGCAGCTACTATTTTTTTGGTAAATTGTCTGCTTTGTTGCTTTATAAAAATTTTTTATTTGTAATTATTCAATTGGTGATCTAGGTAGGTGATAAAGGCTGATTATTATAAGTATCCTTCACATCAGTAGGTCTGAACTTTCTTCACTGATTATAAGAATAAATGTTTTATTTATAGAGTATCCACTTGGTTTGACAGATTTTAGTTATGAAATAAATTGGTTTTAATTATTTGAAGTTTTTTTTAAATACATTTAAACGTAAATCAATCAAGATTTGGAGAGAATCGATAATTCTTTTTGTTATTTATTTTGGGAAATCAAACCACAATCTTTTTAATATTTTTTAATTAAACGTTTCTGTAGCGTTTCAGCTATCGTCATCAAGAATAATTCAGTACACTACCGAAAAAATTCGACAATCAATATGTCTAAATCAGTTTTGTGATTTTGTGTATTGATCAACAACAATTCCAAAGATAAACCTTAAGAAAGCCTGGATAAAAACTTATGATACTATCCTGATAAAGCAGGTGTATTGATTCTTGGAAAGTTTTCTTTCTCACATTGGTAATCAAATTTGACCACATTCGGCTGAAATACTAGCTACACATTTATCGGAATTTAGTTGTATTAAAGCACTTTCTTTGATTTTTCGTCCTTAATTATCGGGCTCTTTCAGTATTATGTTGCTGAATCCCATTAAATATGATCTCTCTCTTCCTCTTATTCTCAAGCATACCTATATGCAAATATCTAACTTAAAGACCTGGTTATCTTTAATATACTTTCTGTGCTCATTTACTCGGATTTTCAATGGTCAATACAAATTGCATGCACAATTAAAAACCAGTCTTCTTACATTTGAACCTATATAGCTATTTTTCTTTGAACTTGACCACACAAACCGGTTTAACTATAAGTTAACCAGTCAATATTCCTCGACTTGTATTCCAAACCATGACGTAACAGTTAACCAACCACACAAACCAGCTCACTGAGATAGTTTGACAGAATAGTTATCTTATTGGAGGTTAGGTGTTTGTTTCCACAAACCGTTACGTCATAAGAGTTGACCGTGACGTCATGGTATTGTAACGTTTTTCTTATTTATTTAAATAGTTATTTTACGGTGGGAGAAAATTATACACACACTACTGCTAATTACTACTGATTTATTGAAGGAACACTTACACACTATAATAAACTTAATTTATATACACACTCCTTAATGTCTACTAATTTATCTACACTCGGTATAATTATTGTCCTAATTTATCTTGTAACACTATTTATATTTCACGATTCGATTCACTGTAGTTCACCGATTTACTGTTCAGTGAATCTTGTCTATTAGGAACTGTCTATTGAGAACTGTTCGACTAACTCAAAAACTCGCGTATATATAGTCTTTCTCGATTCTCGAACGTTCTAGAATTTACCACGTACTCCGTATGTGTGAATAGACAGTTGCGGCCTCTTTATTGGGGATGGCGTAAAATTCTACCCATTTTGTGAAATAATCCATCACAACCAGAATGTATCTACCACCATTTTCTGTCGTCGGAAATGGTCCAGCGATATCTAAAGCAATCCTTTCGAATGGGTGCCCATTACTCGTAGCACAAGTCGTACACTTCTTACACCAGTCCTTCACATCGTCGGAGCTGTTCATCCAATAAAACCTTTCACGGACTCGCTGAATGGCTTTCTTCACTCCCAGATGCCCTCCTGACCATCGTTTTCAAAGACTCGTTTCAATAGGTCTTCTTCCAGGACAGGGGAGTCCCACTGAGACCAATATGCCTTCAGTGTTGGTGAAAATCTTGACACTTCTTGCCATGTAGGTCGCTGATTTTCTTGCTTCCATTGGATCATCTTTAGGTGTGGATCACTCTCTTGATCTTCTCTGATCCTGTTGGGTGACCATTCTTCATTGACAACTGTAGTTCTTGAAACCGCAGCTTTCTTATATTCCGCCTTGTTGCAGTGGGAACAGTCTGCTGGACACGGAATTTCGGCGACTCACACCAGCCCGATGTTCGATGTTGAAATCGTACTTTTGAAGTCGTTCAATCCATCTAGCGATCTGGCCCTCGGGATTCTTGAACTGCATCAACCACTTGAGTGCTGCATGATCAGTCCGTATCAAAAATTTCTTTCCATAGAGATATTGGTAAAAGTGTTCCACAGACTTCAGTACCGCCAAAAGTTCTCTTCTCGTGACGCAGTAGTTCCGTTCTGGTTTTCAGAGGACTTTACTGAAATATCCCAGCACTCTTTCCTTCCCTTCGTGGATCTGTGACAACACTCCTCCAATTCCTACGTTGCTTGCATCAGTGTCAAGAATAAAGTCTCCTTCTGGTAACGGATATCCTAGTATCGGCGTCGTGGTTAAATGTCTCTTCAGGGTTTCAAAAGCAGTTTGACAGTCTTCATCCCAATGAAAAGTTCTTGAGAATTCTGTGAGTCGAGTCAGTGGCTTGGCAATATCTCCAAACTTCCTTATGAACTTTCGATAGTATGTGCAAAGTCCAAGAAAACTCCTGATTTGATGTTTGTCCGTTGGTTGCGGCCATTACTTGATGGAAGCAATTTTCTCTGGATCCACTGCCACTCCTTCATTACACACAATATGACCCAGATAGTTGACTCGGTTTTGGAATAACTGACATTTCATCGGGTTTAACATAAGCTGGGCAGCTTGAAGTCGTTTGAATACGTCTTTCAAATTCTTCAGGTGTTCCTCAAATACTACGATGTCGTTCAAGTAGACCAGGCATGTTTTCAAATATAACCCTCTCAAGACATTTTCCATGAGTCTTTCAAATGTCGCGGGCGCATTACAGAGCCCGAAGGGCATGACGTTGAACTGCCATAATCCGGATCCGGTGGTGAAAGCAGTTTTTTCTTTGTCTTCTGGGTCCATTTCTACTTGCCAATAACCAGACTTCAGGTCCAAGGTGGAAAACAGTAGACTGCCGGCCAAAGTGTCTAGCGTATCGTCGATTCGAGGCAGAATCTGGTAGTTCCATCGTTTTTCTTGACGAGCACTACTGGAGACACCCATGGACTAGTAGATGGTTCTATTACTTTTTCTTCCTCCATCTCTTGAATTATTCTTTCAGCTTCCTCTCTTCGCTTGTGGTAGCCTTCGAGCTGATTGTTTAATTGGCTTGGCATTACCAGTATCGATTTTGTGTTTGACGGCTGATGTTCTACCAGTACGAATAGGTCTCGATACTGCAATAGGAATTCTCTCATTTTCTTTTTCTCAGCTCGATTCAAGGTTTGGCCAGCTATTGACAACATCTGTTCGAATCTGTCATTAGAATTGTCGGTTGTCGTTGTTTGTCGAACTATAGACGTCACTGGCATGCAGGATCCAATTCTGGTTTCCTTCTTGATGGTAATTGGGTAATCGTTCACGTTTATGACACGTACTGGGATCTCCTTCGCTGACGTAACCAATCCTTTTCCAATTAGTACTCCTTTACCAACTTCTTCGTCGTGGTTCCATGGCTCCATCATAACCGGTGTACCCTCCTCCATGATTCCGCGCTACTATTATACTTCGTGCAGGAAGAACGGTATCTTGCTGTACAGCTGCCAACACCGTGCTGCCTTCATATGGATGAAGAAATACCTCTTCGGAACCCACCTTGATGGTTCTGTTTCTAAAGTCTAACTGGAAACCATGTAAGTTCATTACGTCCATTCCCAGAATCACGTCTTCTTCGATGTCAGTTACGATTACCGTATAATATGCGTGAACTTTTCTGCACCAATTCCCAATTGGATTTGTGTCTTTCCGTGAACATTGGCACTTTCCCCTGTTGCGGCCCGGAGTCGCAGCTTTGTTGGCAGAAGCTTCTTAGATTTTATTATCTCTGGCCGTATAATGGTTCTAGTTGCTCCAGTGTCCACCAGCAGAGTATATTTCTTGTCATTCACTTCGCCATCCACATATACACTATCGTTACGGCATCTGAGAGAGGCTATCAGTATGAGAGGGTCTTTGGGACGTTCCTGGGTGGGCAGCACCGATCTTGCAAAATATTTATCCGCAGGTATATGTGTTCTGTTGGTAGGTATAACTTTAAAACATTCCTCACAACGTCGTATTTTCTCACAGATACCGTGTTGAAGGTGATTGTCGAAACACACTTGACCACGGAAAGATCTTTCGCATTTAACGGCTAATTGTCCATTAGAGCAAGATGGTGACTGTTGGCATCCAGGACACGTTCCTCCACATCTATGTGCATTCTTTTGGTTATAAGGCATGTTACATTCTTCGCAGTAATAAATGCAATAAAATGCGGCAGTCAGAGATGTAATGACATTGTAGTGATTCTCGAGAAAGAGTAAACCTTTGAAAATAATGTCACGCCCCTTATTACCATAACTGTACACTACTATTATGTAGTTGGCAAGAAACCGTTGAAATTGCTGCAGCTCTGGTATTCCACAACCGTCAGAGGGTATAGAGACATCGGCACTTCATCAGTCATCAATTGTTGGGCTCTTTGCCACTGCAGTTTCCCGGTATCTTTCCGCACCTTTTTATATCCAATATCTTTGTCTACGTAGGCTTTTGCAACACCAAGAGCACGAGGTAAACACAAATTATCTTTATTATTTATCGAAACAAGACCGCACCGCATGGCACATTCTTCGCTGAAAGAATTATACTTTGTGCCGCGGCCTTGTCCCTTGGGTATTCGTACCGAAGTAACCCCCAAACAGAAAGTTTCCGTATTAAACCCGGTAGAGTTGGATTGATATATAGCAGAAATTCGCTGCCATACATCATCAACCGTCACCTCCGAAGCAGACTTAAAACGCATCCACCCCTGACCTCTTGCAAAGTCCTTGGAACAAAAGGTAAAACCAACTTTATCTGATGGGTTTAAGCCATCTGTTCCTTGCAGAACGATCTGGGTGATTGCATCTTTTATGCACGCCACAGGCTCCGTACCGGTAGGGATATCTTTAATTTTGAACTCTAGGGTACGCCCCCAGACTCCAAAACGGCGAACATTTCCTATGACGTCTTTGGTGATGTTATATTTAATTACAGTAGACATTTTCAAAAGATATAATTTAAACAAAATCCCAGGTTCGTTGAAAAGTCAAAATGTTTCGAAAATTAACAAAAATTCCAAAAATCAAAGTGAAAATATCAAACATGTTTTTCAATCTTACCGCTGTTGCAGCCTCAGGACACAATAATACCTCTGGAGAGATAATAACTCATATAAAAGGAAGGATCGATTTTCATTCTCCCCCCTCGAGGGGAGCGGGCCGCTATAGGCTTTCCGGAGCCTCTTCAGCCAACATTGGAAGGAATAAGGATTGTTTTTGGTTCAGGGGATGGGAGTGGAAGGAACGGTGGTAGGTGCCTGAGAGGTGTGTACTGACCCAGCATTCGCCTATTGCTACGAGAAAACCTCTGAAAAAACTCATAGCAGGTCAGGCGGACCTGGGATTTGAACCCCGGTCCTTCCGAATGCAAGTCAATAACTCATAAAATGCAGCGCTTGTATTTATAGAGAGAAAAAGAGGAAATATCACGTGATCTAGACTCGAAACGTGGAGATAAGAGCGTGAGCAACGGTGGTGTAGGAGGGAGGTGTCCGAGCGTAATCCTGAGGGAACCGCAATAGGGGCATTTGGCACGAAACTTTTTTATTAATGGTTTGATTGGTGCCGAACAAATTGAGATTTTTTTCAGTGTAGAAGTATCTCAAACTGAACGGGAAATCAAAAAAATTTTTAGATAAATTCACAATAACCGGAAAGCTGCATGATAACAAATTAATATCACGACAATAGAATTTCTAAGTATTTTCAATATCAAAACAAACCACCACTACCTATTAGTTGATAGCGAACGAAATATATAACGGTATTGCAAAGAACACAAACCAGTATAGCTTTTTTATTATTCAAAAAATGGGTAATTTTAAAAAGAGTGAGAAGCAGGCTTTCGCCATCTCAACGTGTAAGTATCTTTTTTTAATTTTTATTTAAGTATTGTAGGGATTTTTTACGCATGGCCTGTCATTTTGACAATCATTTTTGAACGTTTTTTTTTACATCATGAAGCCGTATCTGAAATATCAATTTCAATTTAACGTAATACTTGTTTGTTTTATAATTTACGTTAATAATAAGTAACATAAAATGGTTCAAAGCAAAAATATTTTACTATTGGAAACACAAAAAATAGATATTAACTTTTTTTTAATTTACAATTTAACTTAATACTTGCTTGATTTTCGATGATTTACGTTAATAATAACTTTCAATATTTGAAAACGCTAAAATGGAGTTGTTATTTGAAAATATCAGCCTTAATTTATCTAGTATTTTATAGTTATATATGAATTATCCTTTAAACATTCCATTTTTCTCCACTAACTAGTGAAAATAATCAGCTCAGTAATAATTGCTCAAAGTCGATACGGATGTAAAAAATTTTTATTTCAGGCAATGCCCGCCATAATCATTATGGGGAAATTGGGGGTGCATCCACCACCAACTACTTTAACATATATATAGGGGCCGAAGATCCCTTTTGTATATATGGGTAATTCCAAAAAAAAGGGACAAATCAGAGTCATTGCTATTTATTATCTACCCATGATAAATTAATTACTGAAATTTGAGCTCAAAATGATTTTTAATAATCTGTTATTAGTTCCATATTCTTTTTTATTGAGAAAAAAATATTTAAGTATTCTTTTCTTTTTGCATATATTTTAAAATCACCTCCATGGTCAGTCCCTAACTGATATCGACTATATTTCTTTATATTATTCAGGCATCTAAAACTCAAATAAATATTTTTAACATTCAAATGTCTGAATAATAGTGTAATTGAACTATAAACCAACCGTTGTACAATAAATTTAATTTTTTTTCTTACCAATCGAGACTAAAGTGCTGTCCCTAACAAATCTATCAACTCCATGGACTCGTAAAAATTCGTAGAATCTCGAATAAGTTATGTGTTCTGTCAAAATCTAACGTAATGAATATTCAAAACAAATCATCACCTCAGTATGCTTCAAGCAATGGTATGGTGTGGTGCTGATTTTGTGGAGATGGAAGAGGAGTACGTGACGGTCTGCGCGTTAAATGGTGAGTTGTTATGAGAATGTTAAAATACATTTTATTATAATTATTGTATTTTTTTACAGATGTTCCACAATGAAATTTTTAAAAAAATATCTGATTTTTATTCCTAGCAAACAATTTCGATCGGCCTTATTCCGGCCCAGAATATGCTGGCCAGATCAGGCCAGAACGGCAAAGCACCTATAGCCTATGGCGGGCCGGTGAAAATAGGAGACACCGGCCATCAACAGGGCCAATGCTTGTCAACAGTGTCTTTTGAACGACGGGCCTCTGAAGGCAAAACTGTGGAAATCATTGATAGCCCAGTGGAAATATTGCAATGGAAGTTACCTACTCAGTGGGCTGGCCCACTGAAAAGTAATGAATAAAGTTCAATATATTTTGAGTGAAAAAAAAAGTTCAAATTTACCTTAAGCAATTGAACCAAAATGAACTTGAATTCCTAGAAAAATATCACAAAAAACTGGAGAAAAATCCAAAGTTTATACATACTTTAATGAAATACACGTAACATGTATAGGATACAACATAATTCTTTGGTTTGAAAGTAAAAAATAATATCACAAATATTAAATAAAATAAAGGAAACAACATAAAACAATTCTTTGATATGAAAGAACAAATATGATTGAAATGTGTTAGTGTGTATCATCTTCCCCTTCCTCCTTCTGTTCCGTGTTCCTTGAAGGACAGACGCAGTTCTTAGCCAGATTTTAAGTACACTGGCAATTTCAGTTTCCGCGGTATTTCTGCAAAACGGATTTTTTCGAAAACAAACTGAAAAAAAATTAACTGGGGTCAAGTGCTAATGTAACTGGCACATGAAGGGTTCATGCAATTGACATTGATTTCTCAGAAACAACAAAACCAGGATTTAGTGAAGTGTATTCCTATTTTTTCATAATTTTCAAGAACAATTTTTGTTGTATTACTATGTCAGTGTTAGTGAGTGATAACATTAAGGGTCTGAGATACAGAACCATAAAAATATCATGTCATTAATACACATTTATGATAGCAACTCACCTAATATCATTCTTAAATTCTAAACTAATGAAGGTTGTTTCTTATAACTGACGCTACAACTGCGATTATAGATATAAATACTAACTTACCTCAATTCGTCAGGAGAAGTCGCCATCATTTTTCTTTAGTGCCCACACCGGATCTTAGTGTTCACAAAAGTATTAGTGGTAAATATATAGAAAAAAAAAAATTAGAATAAATATAAACAATGAACCACGAATGTGACAAAACTGCCAAATGTCAAACCTGTCGACCTGTGTGAATAACGTCTCACATCATTCATTTGATCTATAGATCAAGAATAAGATTTTTCTTTGTACTCTCCGCTACACTCTACATATGTCGGTATTCATGCTAATGCCCCTACGGCACTATACGTCACATGTGACGGTATGACTTTCGACGTCACATGTGACGTTTAACGTTTGACGCTACATTTGACATGTGACGTTTCAGTTGTGACTCTCAGATGTTGATATTCGGTCCTTTTGACATCCTGCTTTTCAAACGAGATGTCGTTTGCTTAAGACGACCTACAATTCATTCAAATATACTTTCGATACACGTCCGTTAAGGTCCTTTTGACATCCTGCTTTGTGACATACCCATGTACAAAAACTGCTATTTATTATCGACTTAAAGATACTTCCGATTCGCATTCGTTAAGGCCCTTTTGCCTTCCTAATTTGTGACATACCCCCGTATAAAACTACGATTTATTAATCGTTTTGTTGAACGATATTCATACTAATGCACCTACGGCACGTCACATGTGACGTTTGACGCTACATTTGACATGTGACATTTTCTCCGGTACACTCTGTATATGTTAAACCAAAGATACTTTCGATCCACCCTATATATGGACGCGTGTCACATGTGACGTTTTGTCCGCTACACTCTGTATATGTTAAACCTAAGATACTTTCGATCCACCCTGTATATGATTCACGTATATACTAACGTCTATTATAGACGTTAAGGCATTTCGAACGAGATATCGTTTGCTATGATTGATGACTTCTAGTACGAGGGGTGCTATTCTAGACGTTAAGGCCTTTTGAACGACACGTCGTTTGCCATGATTGGTCGACTTTTAGTACGAGGGGTGTTGCGTGGCTAATGCACCTACGGCACGTCACATGTGACGTTTTGACGTTACATTTGGCATGTGACATTTTCTCCGCTACACTCTGTATATGTTAAACCAAAGATACTTTCGATCCACCCTGTATATGGACGTGTAGATCTCGATTTAACCCCCCCCACCCCCACTTTTATAACGAGTTATTTTTTTTGAATCATGTTGGATCTTCTTTTCTTTTTTTTATGTAACTCGTTACTTAATTCCCGACTTAAATTTCTTGTACTGTAACGAGTTATTTTTTTTATCATGTTGGATCTTCTTTTCTTTTCTTTATATAACTCGTTACTTAATTCCCGACTCAAAATTCGTTTTAGTATATCAGCATTACTGTAATTATTTATTTTATGAGTAATTCAAAAGACATGAATTTCCATCTAAAATATAAAATTTTTATGAATTTCCATTTTCAAAATTCAAAGACTAGAGGACATACGGTATATAAACTATTTTAATTAAATCGAAAACCGTCCAGTATATTAGGAACTTTTTGTTGCAAGTAAATAATATTTCGCTAATGACCAAAAATTGTAGGGAGGAATGAAGATATAAATTCGAAAGCAAAACGGCTTTGGCTCTCGATTATTACCGATTTTATTAAGAATTTAAATAGTACCGTTCGTCTTCCTCGGCTATTTGAAATTTTGAAAATATATTTCTGTATTTCCGCTAGTTACGAGTTCGAGTTTTGTGAAACATTGATAGTGCCCGACCGTCCGAGTCCTAAATTTTATTTTGAGTAAGTTACTTGCTTTATAATATAAAATTACAGTGTGCGGTGAGAAAAATTATTTTAGTAAAGCCGGGGAAATATATTTGGATTAGTTTAAAATATAAAATTGATTTTCGTTAAAATTTTAATACCGTATTTCAGTGAATGGGTTTTTCTGTAACCATAGATAAGAAAATTGATTTTTAGTTTTTATTTAGTGTTTTCTTTTAGGATTGGTTTTTGTAAGTTAATTAGTTGAATATATTCAATATAAGATACAGTTAAATAGGATTTTAGATTTTATTTTCATATCACAGTTCTTATACCCGTTGTCCTACCTCCTGACTAAATTTATAATATAACTTTTGTACGATAATTTGAAATTAATAAAAACTGATTGTGAAACAGAGCAGAGGCCTAGCCACCAGCTGTTTCCCTTTCAGCCGGTTATAACTTCAGTTTAAGCTAATTTTGATTTATTTTATTCCCCAAATTACTAGTTTAGTTTTCCGATAATTTGGTATTTTAAAAACTGATTGTGGAACAGAGCAGAGTCCTAGCCACCAGCTGTTTCCATTTCAGCCGGTTATAATTTCAGTGTAAGCTAATTTTGATTTATTTTATTCCCAAATTATATATAGTTTAGTTTTCCGAAAATTTGCGATTTTAAAAACTGATTGTGGAACAGAGCAGAGGCCTAGCCACCAGCTGTTTCCCTGACAGCCGGTTTATATATTTAGTATCTTTCTTACCTATCCCGCTTAACCATCCCTAACGTGAAGATAGTTTTATTTTGCTTATCCCGATAATAGCGTTTTGGGTTTTGTTCCTCTTTCCTGTAAGTTTTGCTCGCTGTTTGCTTATAACTGCTTATACCGCTTTATCAGTTGCTGATCGCTAAACTAACTTGCATACATACGTGCTACCGGCAGGTTTTGCATGCGCTATACTGTATATCTTTATTTAGTTTGGTACTGTTGAAAGTATTTATGATTTCTAGAAGGTATTATTAGTGTATATATATTTAGTCCCTGTCAATATTGAATCCATTGTGTTTTTTTATATATACAGGAATTTAGTACTGTGCTTGTATATTGTCCGGCCCTGTATATATTTGAAAATATAGCAAATCAATACAATCAGTATTTTCTTAATGTCCTGTAGTATAATTATCTAAGAGCTATAGTGTTATAAAAGTGTTTAATTCAACGAGACCCCTGGAATTCTCCGTAACCTCCATCTGAGGCTATCTGGAACTCTTGACGTTAAGGGTCAAGGGGCGGTGGAGCAAACCACGTGAAAAATCTGGCGCCCGAGCATTTATTTAACAGCAATTTGCATCGAGGGTGTCCAAAGTGACGTACCTACTTTTGTTAAGAACCGGTACGAGGTGGAAAAACACGTCACAGTACCGTTTTAGTATATCAGCATTACTTTGATTATGTATTTTATAAGTAATTACAAAGACGTGAATTCCAATTTAAAATATAAAATTTTTTATTAATTTCCATTTTCAAAATTCAAATACTAGAGGACATACGGTATATAAACTATTTTAATTAAATCGAAAACCGTCCAGTAAATAATATTTCGCTAATGACCAAAAATTGTAGGGAGGAATGAAGATATAAATTCGAAAGCAAAACGGCTTTGACTCTCGATTATTACCGTTCTTATTAAGAATTAATATAGTACCGTTCGTCTTCAAATTTCCCTCGGCTATTTAAATTTTTGAAAATATCTTTCCTATATTTCCGCTAGTTCCGTTTATTTTCGAGTTTGAGTTTTGTTTTAAGAAACATTGATAGTGCCCGACCGTCCGAGTTTTTGAGTAAGTTACTTGCTTTATAATATAAAATTACAGTATGCAGCAACAGTGAGGAATAGTATATTACACTCCAAGGGCCGAAAGTTGAATTTTCGGCCCTGCCCGTCATAATGCGCCGAGGCGAAGCCGAGGGCATCATGACGCGCAGGACCGAGATTTCAACTTTCGGCCCGTGGAGTGTATACTATTTTTCTTCATAGCCGGTCGAAAGCGAGTGCCGCTGGTCGTAGTTACGAGTATATAATACGCATGAGAAACTCTTTCCTCCCGCTGTTATAGAGGAAACGCGTGTAATTTTCACAGGGAGTAAATGTTGAACTTTCGTCCCTGCTACGAGGGACGAAAGTGCGTACTTTCGACCGAGGTATGAAGAAAAATTATTTTTCCGCCTACCTCTATCCAAAGTATACATTTCCTGGCCTCATTGTAGGGAGCAAAGTCGTACTTTTCCTCCCTAGGGAGGAAAAGTAAAAGTAACGTCGTGGTACGTCATCAATGAAATAACTTATACGGCATTGACGACCTATACTATATAATATTATATAAGTATAAATTTTACCTTTTATTCATAGAACACCCTGTATTTTGCAAAATGGTAGAAATCAGTGAATTATTTTAATTTAACGATTTTTACATTAACAATTTGACTTCAATTCTTAGGTACATCCGGTTTTCGAATTTACTACTACTACTACTAAGTTTGCAGGCGAACCTTGTCCTGGACAAACTCAAGCCAAGGTTCCGGCACTGAGGCCACTGGCGGCCCATTGTGCCATTCCTGCTACCTAGACATCCATAAAGCCGAGCCCTTCAATAAAGGCCACAACCTTTTTCAATGGATGCCTGCTTGTGTCTCCAGGGGCCAAAACAGGGACTCCGAAGATTCGCCTGCGTAGTACAGCCCAGTGTGGACACTCTAGGAGAACATGGACTGACGTTTCGTCAGTCATGCCGCAACCCCTGCATAGGGAACTTCCCTCTACTCCTAAGTTGTGGAGGTGTTTCATCATACAGCAGTGCCCCGTTAGGAGTCCTGCTATCTTCCTTAGCCTACTTCTTGGTAGTTCAGTAGCTGCTCTAGCGTGTCCATCAGTCCATCCCTTCAGTAAAAGTTTGGATTGCCTAGGACCCTGCAGAGCATTCCAATGAGCGAGGTGCTGATTCTTCAGCCACTTCTTCGTCTCCTTGCGTATTCTTTGTTTTGTTAGGCCCAAGGTCGGGCCCGGGCTGCAGAAGGGAGCTGCCGCCCCTTCCGCAGCCAGTGCATCCGCCATCTCGTTGCCTTCAAAACCAGAGTGGGCTGGAATCCATTCTAGCCGCACCACGTTGTGCCTTGCAAGATTAGCAAGTCGTTCTCGACATTCATTAGCAAGTCCTGAGTTGCTGGTGCACCCACTCATGGCTTTAATTGCTGCCTGACTGTCGGAGTATATGGTTATGCGTCGATCCACATAACCTCTGTCTAGGTTTATCTGCGCACATTCCAAGATAGCATATATCTCGGCCTGATATGCAGATACACCATCACCCAATGGTACACTAACTTGTGTTCTTGGGTTCCTAGAGTAAATTCCAGTCCCTGCTCCATCACCGGAGCATGAGCCATCTGTGTACCAGACAGGATTCTCTATCCCGGATCATGGCCCTGTACGGAGTTGCGAAGTAGTACTTTCGCAGGCATTCATCAGGTGCTCGAGCCAGAACTGGAATATCTTCCAGTAGCCGGAGCTTCTTGACGTGCCTGCACTCTTCCCCTCTTCGCACGTATCCCAGCTGTTTTAAGCGCAGAAAAGCCCTCCCCGCCTCAGCCTCGATCACATGGTGAAGAGGCCGAAGACCAAGGATCACTTCCATCGCAGCAGTTGGTGTAGTTCTCATGCAGCCAGTTGCCCCCAAGCTGACCACCCTTTGAAGGCGTGTCAGCTGCGATCTTGCCGTGACCAAGGTTACCATCGGCCACCAAACCAGAGCCGCATATGTGAGCATAGGCAGCATGATCACTCTATAGAACCATATGATCGTTTTGGGGGTCAGTCCCCACTTCGGACCAATGGCTCTCCTACAGGCCCAATACGTGTTTGTCACCTTGCTTAGGCGACTGTCAAGATGAGCCTTCCATGTCAGTGATTTATCAAGGATCACTCCCAGATACTTCACCTGCTCAACCACAGGCAGTGGTACTCCATCAAGATTTAGACCCTCAGGTCTTATACCTCTTTTTTTGGTGAAAGCAACTATCTCAGCCTTGGCAGGATTTACTGCAAGTCCGTGTTCGTTACACCACCCATGTACCCTATTCAGAGCCCTTTGCATGAGGTCCCTGAGAACGGTAATATGCCTTCCAACAACAAGGACAACGATATCATCGGCATACCCTATCGTTAGAAAGCCTTCACCGTTTAAAAGAGTTATTAGCTCGTCAATGACTAGGTTCCACAATGTGGGCGAGAGAACACCCCCTTGCGGACATCCTCTAGCGACGATCACTTTTGCCACATGGTCTTTCCATGTGGCCTCTACTGTACGATTGCACAACATGGCCCCAAGCCAGTGAGTGATCATTGGCTCTATTCCATGATTTGTCGCAGCCCTACAAATAGATTCTACAGAGGTACTGTCAAACGCCCCCTGTATATCCAAAAAAGCTCCCAGGGCGATCATGCCATTTTCCAGCGCCTTCTCCACCTGGGTTACCAGTTGGTGTAAGGCACTTTCAGTTGACTTGCCACACCTGAACGCATGTTGATTGTTGTGCAAGGGATACCTTAGCCCAACTTTTTCCTTTATATACCGATCAGCCACCCTCTCCAATGTTTTCAACACAAAGGATGTTAGGCTAATGGGTCTAAAGGATTTAGCCACCGTATATGTGGTACGACCCGGTTTGGGTATGAAGACTACTCTCACCTGCCTCCACTGTTCAGGGACATACCTGCGTGCCAGACAGGCCCGAAAGATATGTACCAAGATTGTGCCAATTGCATCCCAGCCCTGTTGAAGCAGAGCCGGGAAGATTTGGTCTTTTCCTGGAGACTTGTACGGTCTGAATGACCGTATCGCCCAAGTACACCGCTCGTATGTGACTATTTCTTTTGCTAGAAGATAGTCCTCTTTACATGGTCGCTGTATGTTCACATATCCCATGTCAGGACACACCCGCTCGATTCCCTCACAACCGGGGAAGTGTGTCTCTAGTAGATGCCGCAAGGTATCCACCGGGGTTTCGGTGAAAACACCCGGTTCGACTTCCATGCAGCCTATAGCGCTGTCCGGTGATTTCGTTAAGATCCGGCGCAGCCTTGACATTTGAGGTACCGATACGATATCCTCGCAGAAGGCCCGCCAGGCATCTCTCCGAGCCAACCTAACAGCACTCTTGTACTTATTCCGTTTCCGGCGGTATTGCTCCCAATCCAGATCCGACTTCGTCTTCCTAGCCCTATTAAATAGGCGCCGGGTATGTTCCCGTAGCGAGTCTAGAGACTTGTTCCACCATTTGTGGCCCTTACTTTCCTTCCTCGTTTTTTCGGCGCAATTTCCTTCATAAGACGAGACAATAATCGAGCCCAGCTCCGCTATGGCCCAATCGATCTCATCATTATTGCTCAAGTTCCTAGGGAAACCACCAAGTCTCCTTCCGAGATCCAGTTTATACCGTTCCCAGTTGGTAGTCTTGGGGTCCCTATACTTGATTGATTGTTCTTCAACAGCAACCCTGTAACTGAAACAAATGTAACTGTGATCCGACAATGACGGATCATCATTAACATGCCAGTCCCTTACCATACTTACAACGGTACTTGACGCAAGCGTCACATCCAGGACTTCAGCACTAATCCTATTTCGGAATGTTGGTTTCGTCCCTCGGTTGAGTAGTTGCAGGTCAGTGGTACCTAAATAGTCAAGCAAAGCCCCTCCCCTGCTATTGACGCCTGTGCTGCCCCACATAGTGTGGTGCGCATTGGCATCACAGCCAATAAGAAGAGGCAGATTCCTGACCATGCAGTATTCCACCGCCTTGCGGAACTCCTCAGTAGGTGGTAGTTCTGGTGAGTCATAAGGCAGGTAAGCAGAGCATACCACTAAGCTATGTCTAGTACCATTCCTGCCCAGGACGTCCACTCTCACCGCTACTATGTCCCTGAAACAAAGTTCGTTTATTAGTATTGCACTTACACTGGAGTGCGTAGAAATGCAAACTCTTGGATTAGGTTCACCCACTGCATAGAATAAGCTACGCCCGGGTGTGCCTAAGCCTCGCACATGACCTTTATACACCCACGGTTCTTGTATGAGGCATATGCCTGTCTGCAGCTTTGCCATCCTCTGCGCGAATACTCCTGCAGCGGCACGGCAATGCTGCAAGTTAATCTGGGTAAATTTCAAGGTCCCTTTAACAGACATCGAAAATCTATAAAGGTACCTCCTTACCCATTAATGATTTACTCCGGGGTAGTCTCCGTAGTTCCCGAGAAGACAATTTTGACCTTCCCGAGCCCATACCGGATTTCTCCCTTCGTTTGGTTGAGTGCCCCCACCGATCGAGGATCGAGCCCCAATACAATGTTCTGCCTCAAAGAGGCAGCATCCCATCGGGAGGCCCGAATCACCCACCCTTCAGTCCTCAGGGTCGGATTACCAATCCGGATCCTTCTGAGGACCTCCTGGGGAGGAGACTCGATCGGCGCCGGCACCCATACCATTGCCTTCTTAAGTTGCTCGAGGGCCGACTGCTCAATGATTTTGAGCGCCAGTCCCTCCTTCTTAATCGCACTGGCAGCCACCCTGAGCCAAGCCAGAGAGCCCCCATCCGCACAGGTCACCATAACGGCTCCCCGAGCAAACGAGTGTCCCTCAAAACTTGGCACAAATGAGGCGTCAGTCTTGTACATATCCTCATGCAATTGCGCGAGGATCTGCGCATACTGCTCCCTGGTGAGCAGGTTGTCTGGGTAGCCATCGCGGATGATGGCCACCTTGAGGTCGCTGCTTGCAGCTTCCCCGTACGACTTCCGCTCACCGGGGACCGTACGTACCTTCTTGGAAGCCTGCCTGGCCTCTGGTGGCGTGTTATGCACCCGAGGCCTCTTGGCTCCCCCTTTGGTGACGTCAAGCTTGACCCCGCTGGGACCAGCATTGGCATGCGTGTCCCGGCTTGGTGGTGCTGTTGTCACCTCTTTACAAGGGCCAGTTGGGCCACCTTTCGGTATCCCTTCTGTCGCCCTTGCCGCCCTTCTTCTTCTTTTCTCGGCACCGCAAATAGACTTGCGGTGCCTTTTCGGTCTTTCAGGTGATGGGGCAGTTGTTCCCGGCATAGCCTGGGCCCTTACCGCTCCCATCATCTGAACTTCTTCTTCATCTTCATACTCGGGGGACCAGGTTTCAGGGCACCTCCCAGGAGTCTCTTTCGTAAGGGCCCTATATAGGTCGCCCATCTCCAGAGTCTCCTCAGAGGTCCCTTCCTCCTGAGCCCTCCCCTCTTCTTTTCCTCTTGGTAAATCCATAAAGGTCCCACGAGTAGCAAGGGAAATCTTGGTCCACCTCCGCAGAGCCCCGCATGCGAAGGTAAGGCTACATACAATGGGGTTTCGCCCAGTTCCCCAAGGTGATGACCAGTAGATGCCGATCTTCTGTTCGGCCACGCATCCTTTAGGCCCGGTCATCCCACCGAAGGATTCAGGATTTTTGACAAGGTTGTCTCCTCTTGGTCCGGACAGTCAAGTCAAGACCCCCCCCCCATCCCTCCGGTCCGCGAGACATGACCACAGACCAGTGAACGTTGGTATAACAGGTGATTCCGAGGTAACCTCGAACATACACCTGGCATCGTAAACCCTATGTGCAGTTCCTTAGCCACGATACTACAGCTGGGATAGGTGAAGTTGGTCCGCGGCAGGGTTGAGGGCTGCCAGTTGAGGTTTTATGCTCAACGAGCCCCCACTTCCCCGCAGCCTCTTCCTCACATAGATCATCGTCAGAGGCCCTCCTATCCGCCACCTGGAGACGCGCCGGGTTGGTTCTTCACTCCCTCCGCACCAATAAACACCCGAGAACAGTAACGAACATCGTCTATGCCTACTGATGCGGACCCGAATTTAGACAGAAATATTATATAGCATGCTATGGTCCATTGACAGATTAACAGTTTCAAAGTGTGTTACGCTATAATGTATCTATAAGGTATACTGTACCTACTTCATAGTTTTAGTTTGTTTGTTAGTTTCATAAATAAATTATTTAAAAATGTTGTTATTTGAGGGAGGCGGAGAAATCATATGTATAACATGGGAGTAAAATGCCTTTTCCTCCCTTGAATGATTACTGTCCGACGCGTAGCGGTAACCTTCATCCTCGGGAGGAAAAGTAGCATTTTGCTCCCTTGTTATACAAATAGCTATTAGTAAAGCCAGGGAAATATATTTGGATTAGCTTAAAATATAAAATTGATTTTCGTTAAAATTTTAGTACCGTATTTCAGTGAATGGGTTTTTCAGTAACCATTGATAAGAAAATTGATTTTTAGTTTTTATTTAGTGTTTTCTTTAAGGAAAGATTTTTGTGAGTTAATTAAATGTAGTTGAATACTTAATATAAGATACAGTTAAATAGGATTTTAAATTTTATTTTCAGATCACAGTTCTTATACCCGTTGTCCTACCTCCTGACCAAATTTATAATATAACTTTTGTACGATAATTTGAAATTAATAAAAACTGATTGTGAAACAGAGCAGAGGCCCAGCCACCAGCTGTTTCCCTTTCAGCCGGTTGTAAATTTTTTGTGAGTTAGCTTTAATTTATTTTACTCCCAAATTATAATATACTTTGGTTTTCCGAAAATTTGCGATTTTGAAAACTGATTGTGGAACAGAACAGAGGCCTAGCCACCAGCTGTTTCCCTTTCAGTCGGTTTATATATTTAGTCTCTTTCTTACCTATCCCGCTTAACCCTCCCTAACGTGAAGGTAGTTTTATTGTGCTTATCCCGATAATATGGTTTTGGTTTTGTTCCTCTTTCCTGTAAGATTTGCTCGCTGTTTGCTTATAACTGCTTATACCGCTTTATCTGTTGCCAATCGCTAAACTAACTTGCTTACCTACATACGTGCTACCGGCAGGTTTTGCATGCGCTATAGGTACTGTATATCTTTATTTGGTTTGGTACTGTTGAAAGTATTTATTATTTCTGGAAGGTATTATTTGTGTATATATATTTAGTCCTTGTAAATATTGAATCCATTGTTTTTTTATATATATAGGAATTTAGTACTGTGCCTGTATATTGTCCGGCCCTGTATTTTGTTGAAAATATAGCAAATCAATACAATCAGTGTTTTCTTAATGTCCTGTAGTGTAATCATCTAAGAGCTATAGTGTTATAAAAGTGTTTAATTCAACGAGACCCCTGGAGTTTTCCGTAACCTCCATCTGAGGCTATCTAGAACTCTTGACGTTAAGGGTCAAGGGGCCGTGGAGCAAACCACGTGAAAAATCTGGCGTCCGAGCATCTATTTAACAGCAATTTACATCGAGGATGTCCAAAGTGACGTACTAGTGGTAAGAACCTGTACGAGGTGGAAAAACACGTCACAACTTTTAGCGTCAATTTTGACGTTTTCAGACCTTAGCTTTTTTTACGATTTTCTTCTGGAGATTCCCATGTTAGCGCTTCCGCCATGGGGGAGAACTGTCCTAGCCTATTTACTTGAAGAACATCTTCTTTCTAGGTCCACTTATGTCAGCCCCACTCCATGCTATGGTTTGTGCCAATAATAGGCCAAGCAACGGAGCATGCGAGTATAGTAATTTTTGACAAAAATCCTAGTAGAGCAAGAAGGGCCGCCAGACATTACTTATTTTCTGAGTAACAAAATGTATCGTACAGAGTAGTGTTAGTGTATATTCTGAAGGTATACATACCTGCTAGCTTGGGCCGGCGGCCAATTTACAAGTACCAGGTGCATAAAAACATCGCTCACTTTTCTTAAAGTCTGAGTGATAATTTTTGTATATATCTTACACAATTTTATTACAAATTTAAAATCAATATTTCCAGACAGTTTTCGTCGGCAGTAATTTCCCCCAGACGCTTTAAAGTTTGCGAAAAAATAACGTACCTATATACTTACAGTCTGAGTCTTGATTTTTATACATAATATTTTGGAAACTATTTTATTTCAACACTATTTGCAAACACCCAGACAAATTGTAGGGGCTAAATATCCCCCAGACATATTTAGAATCTCGCCTTGAATATGAGCGCGCACATAATGTTTTGACGGTTTTATATCACAGGCCCATTAAATTTATGTTAAATTGGTTCATACTAAAAGTATTTAGAAAATTCATTTTGTGACTAGCATTTAATTCTATAAAAAAATATTCATTTTTGTTTTTCTACAAGATATAAAGAAATATGTAGAGAAAATATTATAAACAAATTTATTCAAGATTAGTTACTTTCTTAATTAATAAGTATATTGTAGTTTTTAATTTTCGTCATCGAGTTTTTGTCAAGCGATTAATTCACTGACGATAGCTGGTAATTGGTCTCAATCGAACCAATTGAATTGATACTGGTTGTCTTCTAACTTCCACCATTATTCTCAGGCATGAAAATACCAAGCATCTTTAAGTGAGCATTATTCCAGAGACTAGCGATGTAATTTGCTCTCCGGAACTGCTGTCGAAGTTCAGTCTTACACAGTGGTAAGTTGGAAGCAGTGTAAGTATTGATAAACAATTGAATTCTTGCAGCATCTACATCAATGTCTCCGGCTACGTTATTAACATCACAAATAAATTTCTGAACCGTATTGAAGGTTTCTTCCTCAAGTTCAGCATTACTGAATATATCCAGCTCGGCGAATGCTTCTTGGTACTCTTCGTTTTTTCTAAGAATATTAAATGGCCTTTGTTTACCTTTCTTAAAAAAACTTAGTTGTAATCATCTCAGCTTATTTCCAGTGCCAGTCAATATCCACACGTGAGAGTCAACGTTTTTTAAACGATGCATATTGCCTAGTATTATTGCTGCAATATCAATATCAGAACATCTAATCACAAAATTAGACTGGTAATTAATTAATATTACATGGTAAATAATTTTTAGTATCAGCTTCTTCATCATCCGGACACGAAAGACTTTCTTCGATATTAGACACAATTGTATTATTAATGACGGTATAAGAATGACACTGTTTAAAATTAATCGAAACCTGTTTATTGCCAATGAATGGAACCATCTCGTTAGAGAGAAAGATAAAAAAATCAAAAAGAGCCTGTTTAAAGTCTACATTTTTTAATTCTTGTGCGGAGTCAGATGGTCGAACTTGATCGGATCCAGTAATATTATAAACTCCAACTGAGCTGATTCAAGCCGAAGAGTTCTCTCACAGTCTTTAATTGATGGCGAAAAGTACTGGTCATAGTATGGAGTGAGAATAAAGATCTCATACTTCAAGGCGAGATTTTAAATGTCTGGGGGATATTTAGCCCCTACAATTTGTCTGGGTTGAAATAGTTTCCAAAATATTACCTATAAAAATCAAGACTCTGGCTGTAAAGTAAACTTACGTTATTTTTTCGCAAACTTTAAAGCGTCTGGGGAAAATTACTGCCGACGAAAACTGTCTGGCAATATTGATTTTAAATTTTTAATAAAATTGTGTAAAATATATACAAAAATTAACACTCAGACTTTAAAAAAAGTGAGCGATGTTTTTATGTACCTTTAGCACCTGGTACCTGTAAATGGGCGGATGTAATTTGGGCGCTAAAGGATTAATATGCACTTTTTACATCATGTAAACTAGGCGCCAAGACCGAAGGGTCATTTTAATCCTATGTGTATTTTGGGCGCTAACCGACTGAAGTACGTGATTTATGAAATACAGTTATTTATTAAATCACCGACATTTATAATAACATATATTTTTGTAAAGTAAATTATAATAATTTTCAATAATAACCCAACCAAACCTACCCCTACCAAACCACCTTCGTATTTTTAGTCAATTTTTGAAGAATAAATTATAATTATTTTCAATAATAACCCAAACAAACCACCTTAGTATTTTATTAAGAGTTATTTTATGACTCGACCTACCTGCACTTCTTAGCGGCGAAAATACATGTCGGATTATCTACCCTTCTTGGTCAGACAGGTAAAGAAGAATGGTTAGCGCCTAAATTACACCTGCCGCTGTAAATTGGCCGCCGGCCCAAGCTAGCAGGTATGTATACCTTCAGAGTATACACTAACACTACTCTTTACGATACATTTTGTTACTCAGAAAATAAGTAATGTCTGGCGACCCTGGGCTCTTGGACTATAGTAGAAAACGGATGATGCCATCATATAAAAGACATTACGTAGTATCATTTTGATATGTTTTGGACACGCAAATGTTGTACAGTAATTTGTTATTTAAAACGAAAAAAACCTTCCTTTTTTAGTTTTTTTCATGTAGCGTAAACCGTACTGAAGCAATCTCAATGGTATGTATAGATAAGTTGTAGATAATTAAAATACGAACAAAATGAAGGGTCGAGTGAGTCAATCGTATGACTAGGAACCGAGAAAATCAGGAAAAACCCGAATATTAGTCATTTTTTTGAAAATTCATATCTTCGTCATTTTCCAATTGCAAGATCTGAAACTTGGTACAAAAGAAGTTCTTCGTATGCCCTTTATATGCGCATGCTTTTAGCGACCCTCGGCTCTACGCGTCTCTAACTAAGCCTGGGCTGTAATGATCTACTTCCCCGCTAGGTATGTAATATACTATTACATATCCTTTGAAACGTCTAATATCTAACTAGGTAAATCGCTTCTGACAGCGCGTCGTTTGAAAAGTCAAAATAATTATATAATCTTAATTGTACGTATATATTGAGAACAAAATGGACAACAGTAGCGATAGTGAAGATTTAATATGTTTAATTACGTATATTTATGTTATCTCTCTCATTATTTCTAATAATGTGATAATTTCATTAAAAAATCTAAATGTTTCTATCAAAAATATAAGTTATCTATATTTACGTTCTTTACGTTTCAGAAAATAAAGGTGATTGATAGCTCACTGGTAGAGATGCTTGAGCTTGACTCTTACGTGGGCGATCGACGTTCGATTCCCGATAGAACAGTCGTGGAGAAAGTATAGTTTTTCACTTGTGTATAATGGCTATTATTCACTAGGATGATTCCAAAACTCACCTGCTGCGCTCGCTCGTTTCGGAAACTTTATCCGCGGGAATAATAGCCATCATTCTACACTTGTTGAAGAATATATTATTATTTATTAATTCTACCAAAGAATACACAGGTGGTGCATTCTTTGATTTTACTAAGTGGGACTACAGATTTCCGTCAATAGATGGCAGAAGCGATGTTTTAAGCGAAGTAATTAACATGACGGGAATGGATGGATGGATACCCAAAATCTTTGTTTTAAAATTGTTGTATTTATTAGAAAAAGAAGAGCTTACTACATTTTATTGTACTTTCTAAATATTAGTTCCATATAGTACAGATTTGCTGTTCACTTTAAGAAGTTTCTTTCAATCTTATAACTCTGTATGTTATAAATATTTGTAAGGTGTAGGTAAAAATATATAGTAAGATATCTTTATTTATCCATGTTATTAAAAATGTACTAGCTGTGAATCTTTCTTCTTTATTTGCACTTGAGGTAATAATAAAAGATCAATCTTAAAATAAAATAAATCTAATTTTTTGTTAACCATAGGAATTAAAAATACATGAAAGCTGATTTACAGCCCTTATACCCCTGCCATTTTTGTACAACAAAGACATGTTTATTCTAGAAATCAGAAACTAATACTAAATATCACCTTTTCATTATACAAGCAATAATAGATTAACTAGTATGAAGTATTTACATAAATCGAAGGTCGGTAAAAGCAGCCCATTACAAGTATTTATATCCTCAAAATACATGTGAAACCTTTAGAGTATATTTCTAAAAAAATTCTCAAATGATTTGTTATAAAATTTATCTAAGTATAGATTTGATAGCTCAAACCTCACCTCAGTCTATTGAAAGTAACAGATCATAATAATCTCCAAACAAATAACCTACTAGAAGTGTAAGTCTGAATTTATTTTGTTTGGCCTCCACAGATGTTTCGTCATATCATATTATTTAAAAGTTTAATAATCATCCAATGACTTCAATTTTTTTATGGTTCCTTATTACTTTAATACTAATTATATGATTTATAAATGTTAAAAAGCAATTAATTTAATATTTGACAGATTATTGTTTTGTTTTTGTACCAGATATATTTTACCGTTTTTATCAAAATGGTTTTAGTTTTGTGAAGCAATTTGAATGTGATTCAATTAAAGACTTTGTTTATTTGTTTCAATTGTATTTATAAAATGAAGATTCGGTATGAAATGTGTAAAAGACAAGTGGGGTTTACAATACAGTGGTTCTTTAGGTAGGTAACAAATTTCGAAGTTCTATGATACCAAACAAAACTTGTCAGTATTGAGAGTAATACTTTTAGTCTGTTTAATGATTGAAAATAATAGTTATATAAAGAACACGAAGTTTCTGTTAATTTCCTAAATTATTATTCAATAAAAATAATCTAATTTTCACATCAGTATTATGTACTAATTTTTTTTCGCCTACCTTGCCGGAAAACCAATCATCTAAACACCAAAAATTTGACAAAAAGCATTGTTTAGCAGCCCATGGACGAAAATAGTTATTTGAAGTTTTTCAGTATCTGTCACTTGTAATTTTGACGTTTCACGTACATTTTTTTAAATAAACGTCAGTGAATGTCAAACTTTTTTTATATTTCCCTATTTTTTGGTTTATTCGGTAGGCGAAAAACAATTGTCACACATGCAAGAAGCGCTTTAGCAGCCCTCAACTATCGTGTATCTAATAGTCTCGGGCTACTAAACGTCATTTTCTGCCCAGACGAGACAAAACTATTCAATAAGCCTTAATCATGAGAGATATTTGTTTTAAAATTTCGGGATTATACAATTCAAGAGATTATAAGCCATTATTTTATTTTTTGTCGATCTTTACAAAAAATTACATTTTACAGATAAAAAATCGCTTATTTACTTTTCGTTCACTATGGCAACTGTCTATTGTCTCTCGACTATAATAGACAGTTTTCCGTCCTTGGTACATAAATAACTATTTATTGAAATTTCCCTTCTCGTTGCTATCAAGATGTCTTTATTGAGTAACGGCAATTGAAATAATCTAAAGTATTATCCAGTAGTTAGTGACATATTGGTTTATTTTTTGAATAACTTGTACAATTATTAAGGTACATAAAAATATCTTTGTAAGCTATTAATTAAGAGATGTACTCCAAAACATTGTAGTTTAATTAGTAGATTACAAATCCATGTTGAAAGAGTATTTTTTTGTGAACAGCAAGCCGCTGTTGTAGCTCGACACGAAAAATAAACTTTTCACCGAAGTTTCTACACTATTTCATTTACAACCATAATTCATTTTTATAAATACATAAACGTAGTAAAGGTTAAAACTTTGACCTAATTACAACCGGTATATCTAGTGAAATCAGGTGACGATGCGCCGTAACAAATTTGAAAGTGGGGATCCAGCAAAGCCAAAGACGTTATGCAGTGGAAAGCTCGATATTGGCTGAATACGTTCGCTCTCTGCGTACTAGAAGCTCCGCCTTGTCACGAGATACCAGTTTACTTGTATATCCAGTTTACAAGTAGGCTAATCTCACTGACAGTTACAAATTATTGTTTGACACTATCGCACGTAAGATATACCTGTTTTTCAGCTTCGTTTTTCGTCACGGTTAACTTTTATGACGTAATGGTTTGTGGAAAACCTGAAATAAACAAACACCTAACCTCCAATAAGATAACTACTCTGTTAAACTATCTCAGTGAGCTGGTTTGTGTGGTTGGTTAACTGTTACGTCATGGTTTGGAATACAAGTCGAGGTTAACTTATAGTTAACCCGGTTTGTGTGGTTAAGTTCTAAGAAAAATGGCTTTTGATTTTCTTGTATGAAAATATCACCCAGTGACGAATCAATAGATTTATTTGTATTCCTCCCGAGTTACGAGAATGTCCAGCTAAACAAAGCTTATTACCGGAAAAAAGTAAAGCTGTAAGGCATATCAAATGTCAAGCGAAATAATCAAATAATAATATTAGGACCTTTACCCTCAGGTCGAAAGTAAAAGTCAACTATAGGCATGATGACAGTTACTAAAAATCACTGAAATAGTAAATATAGGATACAGAGATTCTAAATAAATCACTTGTTTTTACATTACATGTGATTATATTTATTTTAGATAAAATATAAATACAGAAAACAAAAATCTGCTATCTTAGCTCACCAACATTTTGTATGTCGTTTGAACTTCCATTGTATTTACTGCTTTTGCATGGTTTGTGTATAGGAATGTAAACATCATGGAGCTTATCATACCTATTGTATATTTTCCAACTTTGAAACCAGTCAAAAATGACGTCTTTACATTAGATGCATTTTTGCCAAAGTAACGTAAGTGACATTTCTGGTGAAAATCATGTTTTTTATTAACGTAAAGCTTCTATTGTTAAGAAGGTACTGCCAAAGTGTAGTAAGCCTAAATTATACTTTAAACTTTATTTTTAACTATTTTAAAAACATTATGTCCATAATTTGTTTAATCATACCCGTAAAAGAAACGCGTTTTTTCTACTAATCATTTTTGGTGACTTCGTTACTTTGGCAAATACCTCGATATATGGTTGTAAATAAAATAATTTATACAT
Organism: Lochmaea capreae; assembly: GCA_949126875.1. Lineage (NCBI taxonomy): Eukaryota > Metazoa > Arthropoda > Insecta > Coleoptera > Chrysomelidae > Lochmaea > Lochmaea capreae. The sequence goes on from OX421396.1 coordinate 14,873,934, forward strand.
TAGTTTACAAAGAATTTGGGTGTGGTTTGCCAAGAAAAACAAAAGTGAAACTCAGTTTTGATGAACTTTTAGTAATCTTTGCAATTAATTTAAAATTGTCACTCAATTTAGATTTTCATGGTTCCAAATGTTATTCAATTCCATTTAACAATAAAAACAAAACAAAAATTTAAGTGTGTAGTGTAATTATTTTTAATCCAAAGTCAATAAATTCATTCCTGTATTTGTAATTTACTTATAAATATTTGCAATGAGAAAATATGTAATTCTAGGTACATCTTATTGTATTGGAAAATAAATTTCTGAAAAATTAAAGTTCATTGCCTGCATATTGTCAAAAGTTATTTAAATTGTGTATAAGGTTTTTTCTCTGTGAAAAAGTTCTTTAGAACAAAAACTTGTCCAAAAGCAATTGTTAAAACTGCTAAAGTTTCCATAATTGACCACCAGAGGACTCTTTCATTCAATTCTTCTGCTCTTTTTCTACCTTGTGCTTCTCTTAGCCTATGATGTGTTTGATAGTCCAATATTGTGTTCAAAGCTTTGTGGATTTCTTGAGTTGATGACTCCATCTATAAAAATAAGTATTAACATTTTAATCATAATAGCTACTACCAATTCAAAATAAAATGGCCAAATATTATTGTTTTTAGTATGTACTTTGTACCAATACAGTTCATAATTTAAACATGGCAATAACTATAAACATACAAAAAAATTTGCTTGTGTAACAATTAATACATAGTACAGCAAAGTAAATTTTTACTATTCACAAAATATATGAAATGTGGTTAGATTGTTTCAAATTTACCTCATGTTGATTAACTATATTATCATCTACTAATCAGGTATATTATGCCTAATATGAAAACAAAAATCTTACAACTGTTTAAAAAAAAAAGGAATATATTTTGAACATATATCTGGATATGCTATATAGAGGATCTTAAAATTTGCAGGGTTAAATTCATTCATTCTTAGCTGATATTCTAGGATAATACTTTCACATATTTTAAAAATATGTTTTGTATATTGGTGTAAGTAAAAAAATAATACAATATGGTAACCCAAAATATGCAAATGCTATTAATAATATTAAATTAATCATTACCTGTGTTAATACAGTGGCATGTTCACCAATACCTGGCAAAGGTTGTTCATCTCCCACTTGAAAATCCATGTACACAAGTTTATGTGAGAATGTAGAAAATTCATTACTGAAGCATACTTTATATATACCATGTACCTGAGCAACAAATATATGTGAATCAAATTGCATCCTAACTTGCTTATACAATACAGTCCCTTTGGGATCTTCTAAAGACACATCTACATCATACTGGCCTCCAGTTACAACCTAAAATAAAAAACATGTCAGCTAAAATTTGTTTGTAGATGTAAAATATAGTATTGAAAATCACGAAGGAAATAATCTATTTGTCACATTGTTGGGAATAACTGATAATTAATAAGTATACAATTAGTTTAATGAATTATAAAATATTCAGTTACGATTTGCGTCGGCATCAAGTTAAACTATATTTATTACCTGATATTCTAATGTACAGCTTGTGTTCGCTTTTATTTCTTCATGAAAACATTCTTTGGCACTATCGGGCAATTCGAAAGTTAGTTCTGTCGCTATACAAAATTGAAAGAGTCCTAAAATTAATATAAATACCCAACACCTCATTTTTACACTTTCTTATAATCTCCCTATCACTGTTAAATTATGTTTCAAATTCTCTTGATAATCATAATTTTAAACCGATAAACTGTAATAACTGTAGACTACATGAAAAAGATTATGTGGATTTTTGATGATAAAAAGATGACGTTCTTTGACATAACCTAACTAGTGATGTGGTATGTTATCTATGATGTGGACATCTCTTTTCATTCGTTCAAAATCTCAATAGAGAAAGTTATAATCCCAAAATCGAAAGTAGTTTTCATCATGATCTGAAAAAAACTTGTCCTAAATGAGTTCATACCAATGATTTGAGTCCTTCAAGTCTTTCGTAAAAGTATTTTAAAAATTTTTGGTGTGCCTTAAAAATAAAGAGGCAAAAGTCCTAGAATACACCGTGACCACAGAGTACTCTGTGCCGTGACCGTTTGGTGTATTCTTTGCTTTGGTTATTTTGCTGTCAGTTCTGTCAGGTCTAAAAAAAGTAGACAATGGTTCTGTTATGGTAGTGGACTCTTGTGTATATTATCCATGATATTATCTCTGAGGGGACTAGTGGATCTTTGAGCTGTTTGAGTGGGTTGGTGATCTGTGGTGGTATTCACAAAATGTCAATTTTGACATTTAAAATGTCAAATTGTGGAAATACAACATACGAACTGTAGCATAAGTTACAAATTGCTGCATATTCTAAATAAATAACATAAATCAAAACAATATTGATGAATGGTAACATTTACAAGGAGTAATAATTACCCTAGACTTGTAAAATGTGGGATTCTACAATGTTTTTGAGCACTTTAACACCGAAGTTCTACGTTGCACTTACTGGCACTTCATCTCTCATCTCCGGGCTCATTTTGATATTCGAATGGTGGTACTTTCGAAAATACGGTACTTCATTCATTGAACAAGTGTCTATAAACCATATTAGCCCCTGGATAAGTGGTGACTATGGTAATTTTCTATATAAATTTTACCTTTCTAGCATAATAAAATTCTGAATATTGCCTTTTATCTGAGTGGTTCAACTAAAAACTTTTATACTTTAAAATCAACAGTGAAACGAACTGCGATTTGATCAAGCTTGCTGGAATAGTTTTAATTTCACTATATCCTTTTTAAGAAAAATATATTGTTTTATGTTTGGATATATTTACATGTTTAGCCTGAACTATTATCAGATACCTAGTTCATTGTTGATTTAATTTATACAATCATAAACAGAATTAAGAAATAATATTTTTCAAATATTTTAATGACAATCTAAAAGACACTTATTTTAACAGACATAATTTTTTATTAGATAATAGTAATCCAAATAATGGTAACACAACAAATGTTCAACCACAAGTACCAGAGTGTAAAGTGTGGAGAAATCCATTAAATTTATACAGAGGAGCTGAGTACCAGAGATTTTATTGGGCAACAAATAAAGAGCCCTTAACCTATTATGATATGAATTTATCTGCTCAAGACCACCAAACTTTTTTTACATGTGAAGCTGATGCAGGTATGTACAATAGAAAGCACCTCAAAAATAAGCAGTCAAATTTAGATAATTTCCTTTATGTAGTTTAAAGTCTTAATACTGAGAATAAAAAAAAATGACAGAATAAAAATTTTATTAGATAATATAGCAGAAACATTTTATATCAAAATACAAATCATAACTTAAAATGTCACCTAATGATTATACGTTTTTTGTGCTTATATTATTTTTTGTATATTTTTTATAATTGTCAGTGGAGGATCTAGGGTTTATAATAAGAAATAGTGCTGGTTTTAGGAATCTAGATATGATTAAGATGTTATACTTTAGTTTGATCAAAATTGGAGTTTGCATCCATAATTTGGCATACAATTATCTACGAGTGAATATTTGTTTATGTTACTACAATTCTGATAAAATAATAATGATTAATAATTTTTTTTTCTTTTGTATTGTTTTACTTTCTCATTACATTTTTTCATTTACAGTATTCTTGTAATTTGATTGTAAAATCTGTAAGAATACTTAATAAATAAATAACTTGCACTCTATAAAAATTTTAGTATATACATTTTTTCAATAAAAATATACATGAATTTTGCAAAAAGTTTTTGTACTAATAAACATCAAATTTTCAATCTCACTGTCTAATAGCCTGCTGCACGTTATTGTTAAGCTGGTTTAATGCTAGTATAACCCACAGAACTTTAACTTGTTCAAGATTATAAACCTGGAATAGTTACACCTCGTTAACTAGTATGCTGGTACCATGACTCCTAATTCAAATTTTAGAAATTATTTTAAATTAATTTTTTGATTCATCAAATTATGGAACTACTTTTGCTTTATGTTTTTTTAGTTATCTAATTTTTTAGGTAAAGCAGAGTATGAAATAATGCAAACAGCTTGGAGAGAGCGTAATCCTACAGTTCGTTTAAAAGCAGCCCATAATGCACTTGAGAAGAACGCTGAATGTGCTCCAGCTTATATTTTACTTGCTGAGGAAGAAGCTACGACTATTACTGAGGCAGAGAAAATATTAAAACAAGCTCTGAAAGTTGCTGAAACTAACTACAGAAAATCACAATCATTACAAGTAGGTTGATAAAATTTCCAGTGTTACTTTGATCATTAAAAATACTATAGGGGTATTTAGACTGAGACTTCAGTATCTGTCTTGTACTGATCAATTGTTTTTTTTTTAAGAAAAATATGAATATGAAGCTAACATCCCAACTGTTTCTTAGCTAAGGCAAAATCTTAATCTAAATTCTTCATCATTCCAATGTGTAAAGTTTATTTGCAAATTAAAATTTCTATGGAGCCTCTTCGAAAACCTTAGCCTAGTCAGGTCTTTGAAGTTGCACACTATATGCTGTTCGCATATTCTAGCTTAATAGGTACTTCATGAATTTTGGCGATGACTCGTTGTTGAACTCTTTTGCCTACCTTATTCTAGGCACTTTGTTTCACCACTGTCAAGACTGTTGTTTTTTTTTGTCAAGTACCTCCATTTGTTTTTTGCAGTACTTTTGCTGTACCACAGAAATGTTCTGGACCACTTGGGCTAGTGAATCTGCCACTTCATTGCTTTTTTGATCTGAGTGGCATGGTACCCAGGCCTAGGACAGTCTATTTTGACTGCCCAACTTTTGTAGAATTACTAAGCAGTCCCAAACAATAATTCATCTGCATGGAGCTGGTTGCTTTTATAGCTGCTTGGCTGTATACCGGGAATGGTCTTTTCCTGCACAATTATGTCACTTGTCTTTATATACAGAGTTAATGGGTTTTTCTTATCAAAAAATTTCCTCAGCCCATCACTTTCCAAGTTTACTTACCAAGGTTCTTTTAGGGCTTTCCCCAAAAAGAATAAAACTTGTTCATATTAATACCTTCTGATTTTATATTATTAGAAATAATACAAAAAAAACATTAAATTTTATGTATTATTTCCTTGAAATGATTCTGATAGGGAGATCATTCAAAACCAATGAATTCAACCTCCCCAGAACTTCTTAAAAAATAAAGAACATGTTAATAATAATATTAGTTTTTGGTTGAAATGATTTTATGATATTTAATTTATTTTCAGCATCAAGGTACCTTAATGGAATCTCAACATAGACGAGATACAAATGTTTTAATTTACATAAAACGTCGCTTGGCAATGTGTGCCAGAAAATTGGGTAAACTTAAAGAGGCTGTCAAAATGTTCCGCGATTTAACAAAAGAAGTTCCTCCAATAATGAATGTTCTTAATATCCACGAAAATTTGATAGAGGCATTATTAGAAATGCAAGCGTACGCGGACGTTCAAGCTGTTTTAGCAAGATACGATGACATATCATTACCGAAATCTGCAACAATTTGTTATACAGCTGCACTATTAAAAGCACGAATAGTTGCTGACAAATTTTCACCAGATGTCGCTAGTAAAAGAGGATTAAATACTGCCGAAATGGCCGCCGTTGAAGCCATACATCGAGCAGTAGAATTTAATCCCCACGTTCCTAAGTATTTATTAGAAATGAAACCTTTAATTTTGCCACCAGAACACGTTTTAAAACGTGGTGATTCTGAGGCACTAGCATATGCATTTTTTCACTTATCCCATTGGAAAGCAGTAGAGGGAGCTTTGAATCTCCTTCACTGCACATGGGAAGGTACTTTTAGAATGCTCCCGTATCCTCTAGAAAGAGGACACTTGTTTTATCCTTATCCCACTTGCACAGAGTGTGCTGACCGAGAGCTACTCCCAGCTTTTCACGAAGTTTCTGTTTACCCCAAAAAGGAATTACCTTTTTTTATTATTTTTACGGCGGGATTATGTTCTTTCACCGCACTTTTAGCTCTTTTGACTCATCAGTATCCAGATTTAATGGGTGTTTTTGCCAAATCTGTTGTCAGCTGGATGTCGATGCCAATATATTATTTATATGAAAAGGTGGAAGGAGTTTTGCCAAGTAATTTACTTCAGCAGTTAATACGGATTTAATTTCGAAAATTTCAGTTTTTTGTGATTCCGTCTGTTTGAATGTTAGCGCCGATCAAGTTACAACAATAAAGCAGGTTTAATAACGACACATCATAATAATTTCAACTTTTTTTTATATTCAAATATAAGGTCTGTTCCAACTACAATATTAGAAACTGTCAGAAACGATCTGAGAATAACTGGTCATAGCAAACAACGAGTTTATTTTCACGTAATTCCTATCACTGATTGCAATGTTCGACAATGGACTGCCTAAGTCTGACGTCACTTTTCCAAACAAACCGAGTGCGACTGTGCGAGTGTGAATTGCCACGTGAGTTAGTTTTTCACAAGTTTTCTGTTTGGTGTTGATATTGTTGATATATTATCTCAGCTGTTGATTTAGTTTTAAATGAGAGTGATCCGTATTAGAGACAAGTAAAAAGTGATGAATTAAAGACGTTTTTATAAGAAAATAACTATATAGCAAACGGTAAATTTAAAATCTCTGATGTTGTTTGGACACACGTGGTTTGTGTTGGGCACGCGCATTAGATTTGTTTGTAAAAGTTTATAGGAGTAGTCTTCTGCTGTGACGTCAGAGCTTAGGCAGTCCATTCTCTGACGGTCTTCAACTGTGTCTGATTACGGTTAGAACAAAGGTATAATCAATTTATATTTAATGTGCAAAGTATTATTTTTCATCTATGTTGAAATCAATCTACATTAACATTCATAAATCCACGTACCTATCATGGAGACTGTCAGATTTTTGCACAGACATATATGTCTGTGGATTTTTGGTATCTAATGACAACTAGAGCCCTTCCATTTTGTCAAAAAAAGAATACATGGAGTTCGTTCTCCATATTATATTGGCTGTTTCTTTTATCATATTACAACACATTACTATATTCTAAACCATAATAGATATAAAGACGATTTAATGACAAAAAGATAACTATTATGGAGAACTTTATATTTGTTAAAAAAAATCACTGATATATAATAACGTTTTATGTCAAATAACTGATATAATTCATTAAAACAATTTTTAAATACAGTATATGGCATGGTTTAATAGAGGCAGGTGTGTTACCGCGCACGATCAATTAAAAAAACTTCCAAATCGCCGCCATATTGAAAAATCAGCCACTCAGAAAATAATGGGCGAAATCAAACGCTTAATATTAGAAAAAAATTTTGCCTTTCAAATTTAATTTTTTACCGCAGAAAATTAAGTATATTAGGTACTTCCAATAAGCTAAACAGCAATTCTTTATCAGAATTACAATAAGCGTCAATCCATTTTTGATGGATACCTTCATCCTTTGGGAATTGAAAATATTTGACCTTTTTGATTTTTTGTTGCTCCATTCCAGTTGTGGCAGGCGGCCACAGAACATCCAGGCATAGATGTTAATAATATTCAACTATACACCGCTTAAAGTAACAAATGCTTAAAACACCCGTTAAAAAATAATTCATTTTGAAACAAAAACAAGACAAAATTTTCATGTAACAATTAAAAACACTTTCATTTGATTTTTTCAGTTCAGTATTAACAATTTATTTGAAAAATGAACGATTACGAGTTAGGGATTGGTTATGTAGGTTATGGGCATCCATTCAAAACATTGAACATATGATTGGCAATATGGCGGCGTTTTGGAAGGTGCGCAGAACATACTGAAAATTCGTCTTCCGTGGGAGCACACCTTATACTCTATTACATCATGGTATATGGTTTTTTTGCGATTAAAAGACGATGACGTCATTTTTATTCACTTTCCTCTGCTTATCAGAATAAATATAAATTTACCAACCGTAAATACAATTTATACTTAATGGATAGGGCAATTTACAGTTCACGGGTTGGTAAACTTAAAGACGTTTTTAGATCAATTGGTAAAATTCGTCTTAGTATAAACAAGTTTTTTTGTTGCTTTGGAATTAGGCTACATTCGTAATCAATTCGCTGGCCAAGTGGCACTTGGGCACGCACCAGTCGCCACGAAATTTGTACTTGTATTTAGTTCAGTCTGAAGTTAATATATAATTTGGAATTATTTTTTATAGCAGTATTTACTTGAGTTTAGTAGTGATCCATGATCCTCGATAGGGAATTGAACATTTTCGCAATTTGGCGAAAATTTTCAGAAACCCAATTTTAGGTTGTTGACAAACAAAGGAGCAGAAAGCATCCATGCGTGCACGGACTGTATCAAACGCGTCGACCACACTATACATGGATGGCGCGTGGCGGCGTGCGCGGAAAATGAATAAATGAGACGTAAATTATATCAAGTTTAGATAATAAATTCTTTTCCGTGCGTTCACTAAAATAATTGATATACACACCAAAGGAAAGGTCAGAATGTTACCTTTCAGCGGGTACAATCCTTGACCGGAAAAAATTTCACCGCGAGGAGAAAAAAAACCTCCCAAAAAAAATGTCCTTTTTTCAGTGGGCTGAAGATTTTCCCGATTTTCCGGAAAACTCGGGAACTTAGACAGAAAATAGTGGTGGTATCGGCAAGGGGACAATCTAACCTTTTTTATACTATACTTTAAAACTCGGTTTCATCATTAATTATCAAGAAATTGCGGATAAACTGGAGCGTTTGCAAGAACTCCGAAAATCCATAAAAATAGTCCTTGGTAAAACACGTTGTTTATAAAAATACCCAGGAATTATTGAGTGAATTTTTTTGGAATCGATTAAGCACCCCCAAAGCTCCTTTCCTCAGAAAAATTCGAGAAAATTAATTTTAATGAAAAAAATATGAAGGGCTGGGACGGCTGAAAAATCAGGCAAAAACGAACTTTGGCCGGGTTTTTCACTAATCCAGGGAAATAAATTAGGGGAGGAAAAGACACGATATTATAGCCACAGGTTCCTTCTTTCATCTGCACTTTGAATCATGAAAAAATATTCGTTTTAACGGGAGTTATTAAAAAATTTGTAATTTGCTTGGATGCGTCATGGTCTCAGAGCGTACTTTCTTGATGCCGGGCAGGAGCTGGAAATGGGGCTGCGTTCAGGACCGTTTATCTCGAAAACTATCAACTTTTTTTAAAAAACGATAAGGATCATTTTTGTAGATAATAGAGAATTATGGCACTTTCTAAAATACTGACCGTCACTAAAAGAAGATGATCGGTCTAATTTATATACTGGCGTCAGTATTTTCATCGTGTAAAGTGAGATACGGCACCTATAATTTTGTGGTGGTTGGTGGTTATTTTTATTTTATTATTTTACCTATAACCTCACTTTTCTGTGGTTTGTGCTTCGTTCTTTGTTTATGACTAGCAAGTTGTCAATTTTACTTTTGAAATCACTTGGTGATCTTCACGGATTCGAATAATGGAAGAAATATTACAAGCTGCCATTCTAGGAGGTGCAAATGACGAGGATATAGAGTTTGTAATATTAGAAAATGTCCTAATTGACACTAATGAAATATACAATTTTGTTTTACGCATGTCTCAAAAATAGTGACGCCAATTGTGGCCGCCACTATCCAGTCACAATTAAGGATAGTCCGTATTTAATTACTGACCGCCCTTATTTTTATCTACAACTACGCATGCACACTTGTCAACAATGCAAAATAAGGACGCATTTATTAGTGACTTTCACTATTTGAACCTGCCATAATTCTCTAATAAATTCCCCGTCATTTTTTGTCTGAACAAAAATTCTCTGTGGCATATTTACGGAAATATAAGCGAAAATACCAAATTTTTGGGCCCAATGGGCCATTTTCCCACCTTTCCACAAGTTCCAGGTACCTGACATTTTGGGGCGTCAATGTACTTACACCTTCGTTTACTGGACTACAAGGCAAATGCCAATAAAAAAGAGGGACTGCCAGATTGACATTTCTAGTTTTCTTAAAGTAAAAAAAATACAGTTTGGCAACGTCACAAAATTTTGTTTTGCAACGTCAACGTCTTTATCGTAAATAAACCGTAGTCTCCATGGTATCAGTGTTAGAGAAACCATTTTATATCTGTGAAATTTGTGTTCCTAACTGTTATGAACTTATTGTGTGTGTGCAGTATAAAATAAGGCAGAGTCCTGTGCAAATTAAATTTATTTCCGCAAGACAATAGCCTGTCTTTTTGACATTGCTGAAACAACGTTTTAATCAGATATAAGCCTTTGAAAAGTGGGTGAGTCAAACAAATAAAGGGGATCTAAAAGTTTTTATATTAGAAATTACGTGTTAATTAAAAAAATTCAATATGTTCACCATGTAATTTGGTTTGTATGGGGAGGATCCCTGGAGGAAACTCCGCCTATAGTCCCAACGCCTTTTTCATCACAACTTTTACCTCACAGCTCACCAAGGAAGAACGCATCGTCACACCAACTCCTCTCAGCTCAACTGGATATGAACCGACCATCTTCAACCAGTGCGTGTTAATGTTCCAGAGGATATCTTCGCAATTTTCATCGAACTTTTCAAAAAGTATTCCTGGATTAACTGTATTTCCGCACGAGCTGTCTGAAGAATCGTCGATGGTCTTGAATATTACTTGATGTTGTTCTTGCATTTCTGCTTGTTTGGTTACGACGTGAACGAAATTGCCCACAGTTTCCTGAAGAGACGCGATTTGCACCACTAGGATTGAGTTGTTCTTCCGTGGACTGCGCCATTTTAGTATTCCAAAAATCGAAATACCAATTAAACGAAACGAATCACTTTATGGAATTAAAATATAACACGGAACGTGACAAAAAGGCGATTGATGATGCTTAACAATTGTTCGTAACTAGGTAGCGGAATGAACAGACTTCTACTCCTGCTGGAAATAGGTACAATGATCGCGGCATCGAACAACTCTCAAAAAATTGTTCAAATTGTATCCTAACTGCAACTAACTCACCTAAAACTCGCAACCATTACTTGGAATATCCTTCAAGGCCGTGGGAGAAATAATTGAAATCGACCATGCTAGACTTTTTATGGGATCAACATTTTTCCTTGCAATGGATAATCATTCTAAATGGGTTCAATCATGGACGTATAAATACACAACATATCAGCGCCTGAATATATTCCTATACACTTACCGTCGGGCTCCAAACATCTTCACAGCATACAGCCCAGCCTTGATGTTCTTAGTCAGGAACCTGACTCTATCAAAGCCGTCACCGAAAAAAGGTGACACATTATCACTTTTAAAGCATTTTCACCAGGAAAAATGTTTGCTGTACGAAGCTACCATAGCCCGAACAAAAACTGGGCCATTGGGCGGACAATGGAGACTTGAATTACACAGTTTAAGTCAAGGGAGGAATAGCTGGGTGACCTTGAAGTACTCAACAAAACGGTTAATCTGAAACAGTCTATACGTGAAAACTGCTTCCTAAAATAAGAGGCGAGTTTTTCTTGCTATTTTACATATACTACGGTATACCTAGTATGGGTGCTTGTGGTTTTCGTCCTGGGAAACTGTTCCAGAAGTATGGTCTGTATTTTTGTGGCTTTAAACCCTACATAACCAAAAAAAAATCGATCTGGTGTTTATTCCAGTGATCTTGTGTTTATTGCAGTAGTCTACGGTTTATTCGTTTATTGTTTATGCTGAAAGTGGAGAATAATTTAAAAAATGGACCTAAATCTCCTTGTGAATGGACGAGAAATTTTACTATTCTATGGAATGACAGATTATGTCATACGCGTAGTACAGTCGAGGTACCCTATAATGATACCAAATTATGCCTGGTACATCCAAGAAAAAATCGTCTAATGTATTCAGTATTAAACTTTTTAATAGTAATAGTTTAAAAGGACGTTTGATTTGAGAATTAATAAAAGCAAGTATCTATTACTGTCAATTTGGTTGATGTTAGTACATTCACAATATCTTTAGAACGGATAGTGCTTTCTACTTTACTGCTTATAATAAAAAGTTGCCATATGCGACGAATTAGCCGAGCTATTAAACATTTTATTTAAAGACAACTCACTAGAAACTGTTTAAAAATATTTAAATCGAAAATACGGAAGAAACAAAATAGTAGTTACTAATAACTAGCCAGAATTACTTGCTACATTACCAATGTTAATACCAGATGATCAGTGCTATAAAATATTTGACGTAAAATTACTTAATTTTTTTTTTAACTTGTGACTTAGATGACTTGATTTTTCAAAATAACCATTACATTTCCAATACTTTTAAACTGATTGTTGCTAACAATATAACAGACATTTATCATTTTTAATTGTTGTATGGATCGTACTTATAATAGAGATAAGGTATTTTATTTATTGTGTTTGTAGACGTTTTTGTACATTGAAATTATATTTTTGTAATTGTATTGTTTCTGATTGGAATAAATCTGTTAAGAAAGATGCGCAAGATACTTATTAGCGAAAATTGATCCTAGTCATTTTAGTTCTAATATTAACATTTGTTATCAATTTCTTTCATACAATTACATGACATTACATGAAATAAAGAATTTTTATTTTGAACCTTAGTTAAGGCCCGTATCGTATGGTATCGTTGGTGATAAGATGACGGAGAATAAAAAAGACTCTAAAGTTGATGATTTTAGAATAATCTTGTGTAATCAAAAATTCTAAAATACTAGTGTAACAGCTGTCCCAATAAGAATGGCTCTTGGTCATATCTCAGGACTTATATACAGCGTGTCGACGGATGGGGTATCCCTATAGGTGAAAAATGTTTAAATATTAGTTTTAGTGAAAAGTGTCATTCTTGATAAAAACTTTTGCTTGTTCTATAACTCCATAAAATGAAATAAAATTCAAATTTTTCATAACCCGTCTCATTTTTTAGCCAGTTTTTCACTACGTTCGAAAAAAATGTATTACTAGTGAGTGACGTTTACGATGTACCAAGTAACTGTCAACTTTTTAAAATAATTTTCAAATTGTCATTCTTTAATAAATATTTGACAACAATGTTAACTATATCTTATTAAGTGTTATGGTATTGGGGAAGTTAAGTTTCGTACCAGTATGCAATTGCAAAATTTCACGAAAAATATCCAGATGTAAGCATTACGCGGTGGGGATTAATTAAAATGACACGGATCGTGACCAAGCATAGTACTAATACTGAATGACGATCGATGATGCTTAGTAATTGTTCGTAACTAGGCAACGGAATAAGCAAACTTCTACTCCTGCTGGAGGTACAATGATCGCGACACCGAATAACTCGCAAAAAATTGTACAAATTTTATCCTAACTGAACTGCAACCACTGTCTCTGCAACTAACTCACCGAAAACTCGCATTCGCAAAATTCCATGAAAAATATCCAGATGTAACCATTACGCGGTGTGGATTAAAAAAATTAATAAAGAAGTTCAAGACAAAAATAAATTTAAAAAGGCGTACGTTGAGGAGGATGATGCAGCTAGTGCACTAGCTATGCATTCGTTAGGGGAAAATCCCAAGCTGGGTCTACGAAAAAAAAGCAGTGGAGGTTGGTTTTTGCAAAAGTCACTTACAGAAAATATTAACAAAATTCATCCATTCAAACCGAATTTTACTCATACCTTACATGATTATGACACAAGGTTAGACTTTTGTGCGATGATTGGTGAAAAACTTATGCATGGCCGATTCTTTCACAATTATATTTTGTTTTCTGATTAAGCAACGTTTACAACAAATGTAGTCGTTTCTTTCCAAAATTGTCGATATTGGGCTAGTGAAAACTCGAGCTACAGGATTAACACTGTAATAGTCAATTTGCTAAAAAAGTTTGGTGTGCGGTTTTACCGGATCGAATAATCGGACCGTATTTTCTGCAAGATACATTAAATTAGGAGAAATATTTGTATTTGCTGGACAACTTCTTAATACCTGACGCTTAAAATGCCCAAGAAATAGAGCAGTAAATGCCGAGAGATGATTATATCCTTATTTTTTAGGAGAATGCCACAATGGGGCTTGCTTACTGCTGTAAGAGACGTGAGTAATACCATTTACTTTAATTATTATCAATACATATTATAGATTATATTTAAAGGGTACCCCCCGTTAAGATAGTCGAAATGCCCCTGTTCCGGGATTGAAAAATGAGGTTTGGGAGTCTATTCTACATCTATAAAAATAAAGTTTGCCGCCAACCGGACAAAGCAAATGGCTGCCGCAGCTTAATATCGCAGTAGGGTAGGACATTTTTTGAAGATTTTTCAATTATACCATCGTAAAGCAACAAATTCGCAAGAAAATATGCCGGCTGGTTCGTGTCGCTGCTCGTCATGCTCCCGAGCTTCTGCAAGTACCTAGTCACGGAGGTGAATTTGACATGTAGGGGTGGTTTTTGGAATTTTTCGGTAAAGCCACCTTAAAGCAACAAAATATGCCGCCTGGTTCGTGTCGCTAGCACGTCTGACTCCCGAGATATCGCAGTTGGCCACCGTAACTTAATACTGCGCGAGGGTGAGTTTGACATGTAGGGGAGGTTTTTGGAATTTTTTGGAAAGCCACCTTAAAGCAACAAATTAGCAACAAAATATGCCACCAGGCTCGTATCGCTAGCTTCCCCCGTTACCGAGATATTGCACTTGGCCACCCTACTTAATATTACGGTAGGGGACCACGCGTTTCTCGGCAACGGGTGGAGCAACAAAATCAATTATTTAGTAACAAATTAGCAACAAAATAGCAACAAATTATGAGCCGGGTCCGGAACGTGCCCTCCAAAATGGCCCCCGTATGTATGTATGTATGTATGTATTTTGGGGTAACATTCACTGAGACCTAAAAGATCTATTGTGCCCACTTACTTCTACTTAGTTCCTGAGGAAAGTCTCAGAGACTAGTAGCTCCTTTAGTCCTATTTCCCCGAGGAATTTTAGGATATCTGCAGGCTTCAACTTAGGTAACTGTCCCTCTTCTATCCAGTAGTCTCCCAGGTGCTGTGCCCTAGGATTCTGAATTGCTGTGCAGTTCGCAAGTATGTGGATGGAGGATTCTTCTTCCATTCCACAAAACCTACAATCTTCTTCCTCCACTATTTTGAGCTTTTTAAGGTGCCCATTCAGGCGACAATGTCCCGTTAGGATTCCTGTTAAAACTCTTAGTGCAGTTTTGCTTTGACTTATGCATTCATTTGATCTCAACAGGTTGTAGTCACCCAGAAGAATCTTTGATTGCCTAAGCCCTACTATATCTTTCCAATTGTCAGATCTTCTCTTTTCTTCGGCTTTACCTATTTCTTCCAATATTACATTGGAGCTGATTCCGCAAAAAGGTTCCGGCCCCCAAAAGGGTATTTCAGTCCCCCTCTTTGCTAGTTCATCTGCTATTTCGTTTCCTTCTATTCCAGTGTGTCCTGGAATCCACAGTAAGGTGACTATATTGTTCTCGCCTAGTTCATTAAGTTTGCCTAGGTATTCCCACACCATTTTGGAACTGATTACACAAGAACTCAGCGCTTTAATGGCTGCTTGACTATCAGACATTATGATAATCCTTTGCCTTCTATATCCTTTGTCAATATTGAACTGGGCACACTTTCTTATTGCGTGAATTTCCGCTTGAAAGATACTTGGGGTTTTTCCCAAGCTTTCAGAGTGTTTGGTGCCGGGCCCGTACACTCCTATCCCAGTTCCTTCTATTGCTTTTGAGCCGTCTGTGTACCATTGAATGGCATTCTTTCCAAGTCTGGTAATGGTATTTGGATCCCATTCCTTCTTGTTGCTTAATTCCGTAACGAATTTCTTTGAAAAGTTATACATTTTCATCATACCATCCTGTGGCATGTCCCAGGTTGTCTGATTTCTAAGAAGTGAAGAGGTGGTTTTCTTTTTAATGATTCCCTCTCTACTTAGTCTGTATCTTGTTCTTTCTGCAACACTCTCCACCACCATATGTAATGGTGTGAGGTTGAGAATCACTTCCATTGCTGCCGTTGGGCATGTACTCATTCCTCCTGCTATGCATATACAGGCTAGTCTTTGAATTTTAGAGAGGTTTTCTCTCGTCGTCAAGAGGCTAGTTCTACTACTCCACGCAATGGCTCCATAAGTGATAATTGGTCTCACTATGGCAGTGTACATCCAGCTCAGGATTTTTGGGTTACAACCCCAGTTTCTCCCTGCCAGATTCCTGCACACCATTAGAGCCATTTTTGCTTTGTATGTAATCTCCTTCTCGTGTTTGTTTCACAGGAGTTTGCTGTCTAGAGTCAAACCTAGATACTTGACTTCTTGTCTCCATTCAACGTCGTTCCCATCAAGTTTAATGGTTTTGAGGTTGAGTTTTCTTTTCTTAGTGAAGGCTATCAAGATGGTTTTGGTGGGGTTGATGCTGAGTCCCACTTGCCTACACCAGCTATATTTGTATAGTTCAGACCCCTTTGTACGATGTCAGAAAGGGTGTTTTCAAATTTTCCCCTTGCTGTTATGACAATATCATCGGCATATCCTTGGCAGGATATTCCGAGGTCCGTCAAACCACACAGGAGTTCGTCAACCGTCAGACTCCACATTAATGGGGATGCTACTCCTCCCTGTGGGCATCCTCTGGTTGTGCAGATGGAGACAATGTCTTTGCTCATTCTCGTCTCTGCTACTCTGGTGGTGAGCAGTTCCGACATCCATTTGGATGTTGTGCTGTCTACACCTCTTCTATTTAATGGCCCCCGTAACTTAATATACGTGATTTTGTAAGTGTTGCATATGGGTAAATAAAGACTCAGGTTCGAACGCTGATTTCTCCTGATATAATAGTGATAAAAACAAAAGTATGATACATGTTTTCGATGTATTTTTTTACGTAGAATACGACGGTACTATTATTTTTTTCATAGAATCAGCCTAAAACGTGCTAGAAACGAAAAACTGCTAAAAAAAAGGATTTTTTGAACTTTTGAGCATGGCGCCAATGAAAATACGGTTCGGATAACATTTTTTTTATTGTACAAGAGAAAACAAAGATTTGAAAAAAATTCCAGCCCTGAAGCCTCCTTCTGAAAAAAGATATAGTGATTTAAAAAATAAAAATCGATTTTTATACTAGAAGAACTATATGACCTTGAAAAAAATTCACAGAAAAGTAGGCTCTATACAGAAAAAAATGCCACCAACCGCGTATCGCTAGCTTTTTTAGTTGAGGAGAAAAAAAATAAAAACGATATCAACCGTTTTTCAGCTATATAATGGCGCAGGAGGGGTCTAGGTAGGTCCGGTTGGCGGCAAACTTTATCTTTATAGATGTAGAATAGACTCCCAAACATGTTATCTGTGTCCCAAACCTCATCTTTCAATCCCGGAACAGGGGCATTTCGACTATCTTAACGCGGGTTACCCTTTATTCAGTTGGGTGTTTTTAATGATAGGTTAGATTATTAATTTTATAAATTGAATTATATTTATTTTTGAATTTCTTCAAGATGATTTATTTCTTCCAGTGTTCTTAAAGATGGTTCTAGAGTTTGTCGTTGATTATAAATAATCAAATGTTAATTGAGATATAGAATGATTGGTTAGTAACCAATGGTTACTATTTTTTGTATTTTATCCACACCTTTCACAAAAATATATACTCGTATTAAATAAATTTGAGAATATTATACAAGCCTTTTATTTATAAATAAACACCTTCAATTTATGCCTTGCGAGGTACAGACGTATAAAAAAGAACTGTCATATTGACTGTTCCAGCTTCCTTTGAATAAAGAAAAAATCTACATGCTGGCAACATCAGAAAATTTTGTTTTGCAACGTCATCGTCTTTTTATCGTAAATAAACCATACTTACCTTATTCCCAATGTCATTTTTATATTTACATATAATGGGGCTAAAATATTTATAGATAAAATAAAAAAAGGGGAATCATTTTTAAAATTGTCTCAGAATTTTAGTTTGTAATAAACATTCCACTCCGAAAGTAATCTTGTGTCCTATAGTGCAGAAAAGTGCATTTATCGCGCCGGATGCGAAGCGAACTGTGAAAAATGTGTTTGATTGAAACATCATGGTATAACATCCATGAAACTCCAACGAAGGGTTTTGTAGATTCATCGGGGAAAAGTAAAACAAAGGTTCCATGAGACACATCTGCTCACCTATAAGGACACCCGCTATGGTAGCTCAACCGCTGTTCAAATGAATACAATGCAAAATCATCTTGGAAGATGACAATATAATGTGATAAGAAGACAGTTAATAGAAACTAATTGGTTAATCTGATGGGATAGATTTGTTATACTTTAACCAAAGTCAGTGTGATGACCATAAAATAAAGCAATGTTGTCAGATATATTTTCTAAAATTGTTAGGCTCGCTACACAAATGTTCCTCTTACTTCAGTAAACTGTTAGTTCGTGATGTTATAAGAAAGCTAGGTTGGAAATATTTTTAAAAAAATACATAATGTAAATTTATTAGTAAACATTAAAATAAGTTGCTTGAAATTACTGAAAAAAGAAAAATTAATTAAAACCACTTTTTATATGTTACAATATTTAAGAAAATTTTGAAGAGTTGGCAACGTAGTAACACCTGCAGTAAAGACTTCGAAACAACCAGTCATCAACTGCAGTATTCATCGTAATATAACGAAATAACCGAAGTATAATCCGTTGGACGTTTTTGCAGAAAAAATTCTACGGTCTTGAGGGTGTTCGGGGGGGTTGTGTTGTGGTTCGGCTTATAATCCATTAGTATCATTCAGTGTCGGGTGTGAATTTTGTTTTAAAGAAATATTTAATATAATATCTATTTCTTGGTTGAGTGAGTTTAGTGAATTGTTATAGGTATTTATAGGAAAGTGTAGGTGATCTAGTGTAGAAAGGTATCATTAATATAAAACCTTTTTGATGGTGTAGTGGTTAGGTCGCGTCAGTGAATTGATATTAATATAATATTCATTTGTTCGTAGACGTTAGGGTAAGTTTTATAATATAATTAATTAGAATGGCATTTTGGAGACCATTTGAAACAAACAGTCCAAGATGATGCGAAGGATTATTGAATTGTGGATTTAAATATAAGAAGCTAGATAATCGAATGGTAATAATGGAGTCTCGGCGTATCGCTGAACTTAGACAGGAGTATTTGCGCAAAATAAAAGGGTACCGTGATTCAAATAGAACTAAAATTTATTTAGACGAAACTTGGTTTGATACACACATGATGTTGTCAAGTGTTTATTCATTTATTTGTTATTCAAACAATCCTTACGGTTTTATTACATGAATAAATATATAAAATAAAATACATTTTAACTTAATATGTAAGAAAATAGTAGTAATGGTAATTATATTATAATTAAAACTGTATGAGGATATACATACCCACCTTTAAAATATGATTGGGTTGACGATACAAAAAACTATTCTTTAGATACTCCGTGTTCTAGAGGAAAGCGCTTTATTATTGTATTACAAATTTTATGAATTGTGTATGCAGGTTAATTTTTTTCATTCAAATTGATATAGTAAATTAACATTATTTCACAATATTCGAATTTTTAAAAAATTTATATGCACGCCATTGGGCGGCTTTTTCCTTCAAAGGGATTAAAAATATGGGTCATCACATTAACTTTAGAAGAACTTTACCTCTGTTTATCCCATTTGTTGGTATTCCTATTTGTCCGTGGCCTAGTTTTGTTTGTGACTTTGTGACATATTATAAAGTCTTCACGGGCTCCTAGACAAGAAGCGTGTGACCTTTTTTTTTCAAAAGGAGCCGTCCCTTCGCCAGCACCACCTCAGCCTCTTGGGCTTATTGTGGATTCTCCTAATGTTCTGACTACAGCTTATTCAGCCAATTCGTTCCCTGTATTAGCTCATACAGGTTCTTTACTGGTTGGTTGTAGAAGTTTTCTGGAGTCATTTGGGGTCTTCCATACAGTTTCTGCCTCCTGTGGTCCAGCGTCTCACAGTTGCATAATATGTGCAGAACTGTTTCGGTGTCCTTTTTGCATCTTCTGCATGTAAGGTCTCCGTTATACAGCCCTATTTTGCTCAGGTGCTCCTTTGTGGGAAAGTGTCCCGTAAGAAGCCCCGTTATGGTGCGTAGTTTGTTGCTGCTCATTGAGAGCAGTTCTTTCGCTACTTCTTCTCATGGTTCTTTTATAAATTTCTTCCCATGTGTTTGCCTGGGAGTATTCTTCCAGTGTTTTTTGTGTTGTTCTTTTGCCCACCCTTTTAACCATGACCTAGTGGAGCATCTGGGGATGCCCACAGATAGTTCGGGTCCGTTCATCAGTGTTGACGATCCTGCTCTTGCAAGTTCGTCAGCTTTTTCATTGCCAACGATTCCTTTGTGACCTGGGACCCACTCCAGTGTTACACTGTTCCGAGTCGCCAGTCTTCTAAGTTCTTCGTCGCATTCCCTTACCAGCCGAGATGTTACCTTAGAGCTCTGAAGTGCTTTAAGGGCAGCTTGACTGTCACAGTAGATCCTGATCTGCCTGTCGTTGTAGGCTCTCATGTTATTTGCCCTTGCACATGCCAGTATTGCATAAACCTCTGATGCTTGAAATACCAAAGCATATTTACCAAGCGAGACGATTCCTTCATATTTGCTCGACTTGCTGTATATACCCGCTCCGGTGCCGAGCTCATTCCTTGATCCGTCTGTATACCAGATCAGTTCATTCGCTCTGCTGAGTGATGGTGCGTCCTCTTCCTCAAGCTCCTTTCGATCTTTGATGACAATCTCGAAGTTCTTGGGAAAGATATATCTGGCGGTCATGTGGTCTGTTGGCATTTTAAAAATGTCGTCACCCACGTGCCTTATTTCTGTGTGTCCTCTTCCATGTGCCACGTCATGGTCTGATGCTTTTGCCAGTCGGGTTAGAGCTGCCCCCTAGCTTCGCACATTATGGAATAAGCTGGAAAAAACTAACCATATGATGTCTGAAATGGAAAAAACAAAACAATATTCACCCATAAGTACTTAGTTTATATATTTTTATTCAATATATATAAAATTAGGTACACAATAAATAAATCGATTTTATACGAATTTTAATGACAAGCAGAAAGGACAATAAATATTAGAGATTAACAACTATGTAATAATTAGAAAATAAATTGAGTATAAACAATTCTGAAGAATCTCATCAGCATAAGGTAATTTAAAACTTTTCAAATAGGAAATTAGGTAGTATGATTATAGTTTTTTTATTGGCACCTACATATTAATGAATGACAAACTTATTTAAAAGTCTGAATATAATGATGTAAAGTTAATATTAATTCCCCAATAGAGATAAAAATTATATCGCAGAACAAATATATATAATAGTGAAAGTGTGACTCTTTCGCCTTTTATATATTGAAACTCTGTTGAATAGAGTTGAGAAAACACAAAATTAATACAAAAATATAATAAAATAATACAACACTATATCAAAAAATATTAAAATGAAGCTGAAATATTTTATGTATATTTTGGTTAAACTTTTTTTCTTGCAGAGTCCTTATGAAAGCTGATGATTTCTAAAAGTCTCTGGGTTTATGATCCGGCCTCTATCTACAAAATAACAAAAGTAATATTTAAATTATGTTAACACCCATGCAAAAGTATTTAAATATGCAGCTTATAGGTATATAAGGTGAAAAAACTAATATAACGTACATATATTTTTTCAAAAATTATTTTTTTTTAATCAGGCCATATATATATTTAAAATTTGTTTCAGGCAAAATAATTGAACACATTTCAACAAAAAATATTTTAAAACTTCAATAGTCTGATTAAATTGTGCAAAAGTTTTTATAAACGATAGGTAACAATTTTTAATATGAATCAAAATAAATAGTTTCACTTCCGAAATAACTATAGTGTTATGCACAGCTGTATATATATATATTAAAAAAAGGAAGAAACGTCCTATACAGGCATCTACATTTTATTAAAATGTAAAAAATAGTTGAATAGATATTTTATATAAATCATTTTACATAGGTACACAGATCGAGGTTTATAATTTTTTTAAAATTTTAATTTAATACTTCAAAATTTATTATCATATTGACTATACCTATCTGCTTTTTAGATAGGGACAAAGATTTTTAAGAAATTTAATTATTGTTGATAACAGTAGTTGGAACGCTACCGAAGGGTTGAAATAAAAATATAATATATTTTTTGATATTCGAGTTGGCACTGTTTTGTGGGCACCCTGTATAACTTTTTATTACAAAATTATGACATAACCAATAACCCACGATTTAGTTTTTCTGAAAATGGGCATATTTAATGTGATTGGTTGAAATTGTATAATATTCAGGTCAATTTAATCTGATCAGTTGTAGTAGTCATCCTTTTCTTCATTGTGGACAATAACAGAGAGCAGCTATTTTTTAGGTATGGAACACAAATATGAAAAGAATACGTTGTCAATAAACTGACAATACTGACATTGACAGCTGGTACTGACCACAATAATTGGGTGTGTGATATTTCGCAACTTTATTTTGATTATAAATTTGGCAAATTTTATTATTGGTGAGTAAGAGGCATGTTTTTTTAAACCTTTGTATTCTTTACCTTTTATTTGTTCCCTTTTGTGACCAATTACTGCATACAATAAATGTAATTTTGAAGTATGAGGATGTGCTTTTATATAAATAAACTATTTAAAAAATATGCTTTGATCAAAGCTGGTGACTTTAGTTAAGTATTTGTAGGAAGATAAGAGGTAATTTTGTATTGCTTTAATTTTCAGTTTATTTGGTTTGAAGAATTTTAAAATGTCGCCGACCCCTATGCCAGGGTAAGCTTGAAAATAGCTTTTGTAACATTTAAAAAACTTAACTCTATGGTAATTGTGGAGCACTGTAGTTTTTAATAATTTAACAATTCCTAATAACTATATCTAACGTAGTTGATTTTTTGTTGCTTATTTTTTGTAAGTACAAAATTGTACATTTGTTGAACTTTTTTCTCTTTATGCAAAACTTTCCTGTGTTAAAAATGTTGCATATCTATAGTAACCAGCTTTTTAGAAATGTATATTCACAATGTTTCAAATACTTAGGTTCTAAGTGAAATAGTGATCAGTTTAATACATCATAAAAATAATTATTTGAATAACCTGCATAAACCAAAAACATTATTGGCATATTTAATTATGACTTGTTCTGATTAGGTTTCTCTGTGAAATCAACACAACATCTGAATCGTTCTATTCATTACTTTAATCCTATAAAACCTTTTATAAATTCCTCTGTAAATAAAAATGCTAAAATCTATTTCTGCTGGAAATTGGTTATTTAGCTCTGAAAAGTTCAGTGAAAATCGAGGTGAAAATATTATTATGTATTTGTATATCGAAAATTAGCTAGCAAATACAGTAAATGCATTAGGTTTCATAGATATGCTCCAATAATTTCATGTATTGTCCACTTTAAGGAGATATTGAGGGATGTATTGTGTTATATGAAGTTTGTTCCAACTGGCGTTAGAACCGCTCTTAGTGTCGTTCGCGCAAGTGCTGTAATTATTTCATTTTCCAGTTGGTTATGTATTGTTCTTGAGACAGTACAAAATCTGTACCAACTGGAAGGCAGTGATAATTCTTTATCTCTGGTGATAATAGATGATTTCTTGCTTGTCTCTAACATGGCAGAACTGACGCATATAGTTGAAAACGTTGATGTTGTAGTTCAAGAACCATCCCTAATTTGAGTCTTCCCAGTTTCCTACAGAACTTGATGCAATCCCAGAACAGTTCATATATGTGCCAGCTGGAACAAACCTAACATATTAAATCTTTGTATTATTTTTTATTATTGTTATTTATATATTAGTGTAGTTGGCAGTTTAATTTTTTTTAATGTGTTGTTATTGATTTACTGTTATTAATTGTTTATTTTTCATCAAAATGTCTTTATTTCAGTAACATCAAATAAACTTTACTGAAAAGCAAAAATAAAATAGGAATGAATTCACAAATAAATAAATGCTAATGTTAATTCTTAGAAAAACTTTTTTGATATGCATATACTAAAAATGATTCTCAGTGACATTTTTACACCTTAATTTGACCTCTATTTTTGACTTACTTTCATTGCTGGATATCCATAATCTCTATTATTATAAGGCACTGTTGTTTTGTAAAAGGTTTTTTCTGCATATCTAATAATAATAAGCTTTTCACTAAGGATCAGTTCTACAAATTGAGTACTATCCTAGTATTGACCATACATAGGATAACAGGTCACCATTGTATTCTACAATAGGCATATATCTTTATTCCAAGTATAAACCAGAGTATAAGTTATCCATTCTAGTTTGAGGGTATAATCGAGGAATATGCTTATTCTCGATGTCAGAAGATGACAAAATTAAGGAGATAATTATATTATATTGATCCTAAAGTATTTAGTCAGGTAATGTATAGTATAAGTTGAGTGAGGTTTCTAAGTTGAAAGATTTGTTCTCAGATAATTATTTTGAAGAATATGATGAACTGGAATTTCTTTAGTGTTTTTAGCTGCAGAAAGAGACATGCTGTTAGACATAGTCACCGTAAAGAAACAGTTGAAAATGTCATAAATCACCTTTTTATTTATTTTTCGCCTTCCTTACCGAAAACGAATCATATGAACACAGAGAGGAATAGTATATTGTGTCACAAGGGCAGAAAATGACCTTTAGCAGCCCAAGACTATTAGATGCATGCGCAAGGGCAGCTGATAGTTAAGGGCTTAAAAATGTAAAGTCTTAGGTCAACCGCAACACATGCGATAACAGAAAATGAGCTTTAGCAGCTCAAGACTATTAGATCCATGAGAAAGCGTAGCGAAGCGAAAGTAGCTGATAGTTAAAGGCTACTAAGACGTTTCCTGCAAGTGTGGTATACAACTGTTTTTCGCCAAACCAAAAAAATTTGACATACACTGACGTTTAATTAAAAAATTTACCTGAAACGTCAAAGTACTCAAGTGACAGATGGTGAAAAACTTCAAAAATCGTGGCGTTAAGAATGTTTTCGCCTACCTTACCGGAAAACCAATTCTTTAGCAGCTCAAGGGCGGAATAGTATATTACATTACGTGTGCGGTAAGTGACATTTTTCACACGAGTGGGAATATTGTAGCACGAGGCATAAGCCGAGTGCGACAATCACACGAGTGTAAAAAAATCATGTTCGCACGAGTAATGTACAGTATTTTTCCTACGACCACATGATAATTTGACCAAATAATGTGTAATCAACATCTGACATATTATATATAAAATGTTACAATTAAAGTCAACATAATTTATTTCAAAAAGGAACAATAACTATCAGTAGTAACAAAAATTTAAGTAGTTATAGGTAGTTTATTACAATTATTAATTGGTTGGATAATTATAGAAATTGATAGTAAAATTATTATTGCTGCAATTTGTAAATTGTAATGGTGTGTGTGAAAGATTAGATTCTAGATTTTCTTGGATGTTATGAGAAAAATTATTGTTTGTAATAGTGTTTGACGTTGATGGTTTTGGATTTATTGGTGACTGAATAGTTTCTTCAGATGTTGCACGCACTGCACATACAATTTTAGATGCAACATTCATCCTGTTTGTGGTTGAGTCATTGATATACCCCTCATCAGCGATAGCAGAGGATTTCCATCCTCCGTGTCTCTTAAGAGTGGTAATATCTCCTCCTGCATTTACCAGAATTGTAGCTGAAGATGTTCGGAAACAATGACTAGTATATGTTTCTGGATGATCATTTTCAAAAATTTTTTGACATTTCTCCATAGAGATAATACAGATAGAGGCAACAAGCCAGCTCGGAACCCGTCAGGATGTAAGAGAGAGACAGGAATTTGGAGGTTTAGGCTCTTTCTCTAATAGCGCGCATGCTATATACACAGACAAAGACGGAAAAACCTCTGATCGTCTGTCTTTTTCTATCTCACCGGAGTTCAGACGGACATTTCCACTTACACAGTGACCTATGGCTTGTTGCCTCTATCTGTAGTATCTCTATGCATTTCTCACAATTCGTCAAAGCCTGCTTTTTATATATAATCAATACCTATCAAGATTATTACATTTTCCGTCTATTAAAAATCTTGGTTTGGATTAATTGGCTCGATCCTCGACCGCGTCCTAAACTTTTATTAATTAAGAAAATGAAAAAATTTCAGTTTACAAATAGATCGCTTCAAATTTAGATATTACATAGGTAATCGGATCGATATTATAGTGGTATTTACATTGTTATCAGATTTTTTCTTTTTCCGGAATAATAATGAACTTTGTTATTTCAATTGGATCATTCTTAAAAAATACTGATTATTTTTCATATACCTAAATGCCATCATTTCAGAGTTATTGCTACATTTACATCCTCATTGATATCGAATACTATTATAATAACGCCTTACAAAGTTTTTGAAAAGTATTTTCATTGTTTTTTGAAAAATATTTTTCAAAAACTTAAATCTATTCTGTGTTGAATCCTAATATTATGAAAATGTAAGTCGGAGTTGGTAATTTGGTAACCAAAGATGAGGTCACGAAATTTCAAAAAGGTAATTTCGTCCCAGCAATCAAGTAGGTATATGCTTTCGGTTCAAAGAAGAAATAAAATCAAAACATGAAAATAGTGTAAAGGTTTTAATTTCAACTCTAGGGCATGCACTTATAAATAGTTACAAAAATGGAAATTTCAAAATTTTATCTTAAATGAAATACATGTTGAAAGATGAGCTCTATCTATTTCAGAGTTTTTGTATTTTTCTGTAAGGTTTTGAATAAATTTTTGACGATTTCTAACTTTAGAGTCTCTTACATTATGTTTCAAATGAAAACTTTGCAACGTGATATAAGTTTCGATTTGGAATTCATTTGCTTTCTCACAATTCACTGTCAAACTAAGTAAAAAGCAAAATAATAGCAAATTATAATAATTCAATGGTTTTATTTCCATCTAAACTACCTCTTTTTCCTAAAAATTTCTAAGAAGCAGAATTAATTATAATATTTTAATTTGGGAGCGAAATTACCAGTCGAATTATCGAAATGTTTGGGTTCTAACGGATAAACACACGTAGTGGGGACCAAATCGCCCATCCCCATGTAAGTAAACCGACCACATTTTTATATCTGATCAACTAATTCAGGAGAATTAAAGAAGAAGGATTTTATAGAAGGTTAACAGACACTAATTTGAAACATGTAAAAAAAATTATAGTTATATGAATACATATTTAACCTCTGAATTTCGATTAGACCTTCTCTTCCGACGTCATTTATTTCATGTAAACTAACATTCAAGGTGAAATTTTTATTTGGTAGTGAATATAAATGGATATAATTAATTCATTCATTATGTATACACACATGTGGTTTATTTGCACTCAACAGTCCTTACTAGTAAATTGGTAATTTGTTCATTTAAAATCAATAATTTGGGTATTTTAAATGAGTTCAAAAAATATAAACATGCTTATTCGGATGACCTTCTAAGTAGTACTAGAATCATTCGAATCTATAGTAAAATCGCAATCGGTGCGGTGTAATAAATCAATATTTTATGGGACTTGCTCAGCACAAGTGGACCAAACAAAATATGTAATTTTACACTACCTGCTGTAATGAATGTTGTGAAAACAAGAAATTTATTTGTGCCGACGGATATTGTAGAAATAGTGCAGGCAATCTAGGATTTGAGGCGTGCTAAACCGTTCGATAGAGCAACTCTTGAGGAATCGAACGGTATGTCGCAGATCATTGTAACACGTTCCTAAAACTTTTTATTGCATTTTACAACTAAGCCCTTTTTAAGGTATAAATATAAATAATGCTCTAAATAATAAAAATGTCGAATCCGAAAAAATCATGCATGTTTATATAATCAATCATCAATCATTTGAAATGTATTTCAGTGTGAGCAATTGTTTATTGCAATAGAAAAAAATTATTAAATAAATCATTGTTTATAACGGTTTTTTGTTTATAACTAAGTACCTATTTATTCGATTTTAATGCGCGATATCTCATTCGACGCGGAATTTCAGCAGTTAAAAATGACTTCAATATCATTTTGCTGCAGCGATATGCAAATGAGTTAGAGCGAAAAAACCTATTTTTACCACATATTTGCATTGTTTAAACAATGACGCGGGGCGAAGTAGCTATTATCGAGCATACGGCTACACTCAGTACTCAGTTCCCAAACAGATTTACGGGTTTCCAGCGATCCAGGTTTTATGTTACAAAATGCACTAGGCAGAGGCTAGATTGCCTGCACTAAAAGATAACAATGACCGAGTCTAATCTTAATAATTGGGGTATAATAGGCGTAGGTTTAGGAACAGTCTTAGGGGTTCGTAGGTATATATTGTTAACGGTGCACACGAATTCCCGTCAGGTTTCCTAATGACTCATATAATACACACGAGTTCCCGTCCGACACTTGCAGGTATCTTAGTCCCGCACTCGAATTGCCGTCCAGTTTATTTAATCCGCTTCCAGGTTAACTAAATAGTTCTGAAAATTCCAGTATGTCGTAATCTTGAATTCTAATGAAAAAGTTGAATAACCCATTGGGGTGGCTAGGGGGTTAGGGTAGGTTACTAAAGTAATAGCGTGTGAGAGTGCCAAACATAAAACATTTATAACTATTTCTTATTTCATACATCTGAAAACGGACCTCCCTTAAAACTTTTACTGTTCACTTATTACAATATGCAATAAATACATAGCTAAATATCAGATGATTCAAAGAATTTACCGCAATTACCATAAACACCTTTCTGACAGGTCAGTTTTCACCCTGACGGGAACTCGAGTGACGGCCTAACGTACCCTAATTATAAAACAGGTAGACTGGTTATCCTGACGGGAATCCGAATGTCTCTATACCTTAAAAATAATAATAGGTACCCACCCCTGAAATGACCCGTTCCGACAGATTTATTACCCGCACCGATTTCAATTTTACTGTAGTAGTTTTTACGTAAATAAATTGATGAATGTATTTCTTGATAATAATAACAATTTAAAATATCAACGATGATCTCAATTAGATATTAATTAGTAGATCTTAAGTGGCATTTTCCTATAAATCTAAATCAAATTGTATTCAGTAAACTTACTAAATAATACTTTATATTGTTTATACAAACATATTAAAAGATGTATAGTTTGGCAAGTTTATCTGAAGCTACGCGGCATCGGTAAGGGGCGAGGAAACATGGCGGATATCTGTCAAAATCCTACCAATGGCGTACGGTACCTATTTTTATAAACGTATTAAAAATAATAATTATTATTATATAATAATTATATATAGATTTTTGCTTTGCTTTAAAGGTAAGGTATTTTTCAAAACACGGTATTTGTTAAAAATAAATAATGTTAAGAATCGTACTTGAATTCAATATGGATACGAAATAGTTCAAAATCTGACACTAACAATACCAACGCCACTGGATAATCAATGTCAGTCAATTGACAAAGTGAGAGGGAAGAACACACGCACGCGCTTGCCAATAGGAAGTCAGCTGGTCGCTAAGCAACGAAGGCCTTTGGATACATTTTACCAATTGAGTTAGTTCGGAGGGCGTGAAAATTATGGTTTTCGCACAACGCTGCCAGAGCTTAAAGAAGCCCATAACAAATTTGGAAAAGTGTTCATCTTTTAATATCCATACATTGTAAAAATAATGTTAATAGACAAAATCCAAAGAAACAAGCACATTAAAGAATTAACGTTTGATCATATTGATAATATTGTTAATAATAAAAAGTACATTTTCTAATTATTATCACTACATACTTAGCACTTGATCTTTTTCATAGTTAAACGTGGCAATATCGAATGTTTTCGACTGCATTCCTTTCACGGCTTCAGATAAACTTGCCAAACTATAAGATGAAATTGTAAAATTTACCACTAACTCCATCTTGTAAGCACCCTTTCGAATAAATGTATTAAATATTGTACGTGCATCGACAAAAGGGAGAAAAAAATTATAATAATTAATAAAAACATCAAAAATGAGTACACCCTTAAAAATTAAAAACAAAATATATAAAAAATAAATGAATGAAAAACAAACTGTAAACTTGGAATAATAACTTTTTGAGAAAAAAAAGATCTGGTTAATAGGTTTCCGGCAAAGCCATACAACTAGACAAAAAAGTCAGTGGCTTATGAAAAATGGAATAAGTGCGACGAACATGTGAATAAAAGAGAAGAAAGGAGGTGGACATCTGACAACATACTAAAAAGCACAATAAGCTATGCTCGCGTACTAGAGTCCGACCACAATAACTTACTGACTTGCATATGAAAATGTAATTTTGATACTAAATTTACTTTTAGGAATTTATTTCAAATATAATTCAGACTTGATGGTTTTGCTTTACGCAGGTAGGCGATGGTATTAAAGTTGGCCTTTTTAAATTCATTAAATAATTAGCAAGGAAGAAAATAATTTACCTAATCTAAAGTTAATATCTTCCAAACCTAAACACTTTCACAAATGTATCTATCATGTCAACTTAAACTTATCATAAATATAATCTTATTATTAATCTGAGTCATCAGCTGAATGTAATGGTTGTAAAAGGTGTACTACTGTCGCTATCAAGATCTGAGAAACTTTCATCAGTACAGCCAGTATTAACGTTATAACATAAATGATCCAACGTATTATCGAGGATGTCTTCTCGTTCTATTTGTGAGTTTTCATATTCTTTCACTTGTCAACAAATATTCGTCCATTCAGTAAGTGGCAACTCGTCGAATCTTTTTCGGGATAAAGCTTCAATATCCTTTAAAACAAATGTAGTATTATGAGCTGCTACCCATATTTTTTCAATAAGGTTCAATTCATCCAATACATAAGTGTTTGACTATGCAAAGTTTTTCCTTGTTTCACTGACATGACACAAAAAGTTTCAAGACATGAAAAATTCACTATTCGCACTAGAAAACCGAAAGCAAAGTACTGTCTGGTCTGCTGTCAACACTGAAATGAAAACGAAGAAGCTACATAAAAAAAACTGGTTGGTCCGCCGCTGGCTCCAAGCCGCAACCAGTCAGAAATCGGCATCGCATTCGAGGCGGCCCTACGTTGAATCACGTGGTGTCCCAAAGTTATTGTGGTCGGACTCTACAATCCGAACCAGCTCGTAACTAAATTTGAATTATGTAGAGCCCATGCCTAGTTACGAACAGCAAATAATTGTTTGTTCCAACAAGGTGTGCACGTATAGTTCCCGAATTGGTTACAAAATATTTCTTGTGCAGGCGTTAGCAAATCCTAGTTCGGGACTGGTTCCAGCTCTAGCCATTTGGGACGTTTTTACGCAAACGCTTGATAGTTTCTACTTTCGTGCTTACTCAGGACATTCAACATTTTTGAAGTACCTTGTTCGGGTATAGGCTTTTTATTTTTTGGGCCGATTTACGGATCAGTTCAGAACAAATTCTGGATCGCGATCGATCACAGAATCACATATCACCTCTCAGAACCTGAACGAAAACAAAACAAGTAGTATACCATAGCTCGCAAGCATTATACCAATAAGCACGAGATATAATGTAGATATGCCACCTCCTCGTTTTTTAGAAATCAGAAAACCTGGAACATTCCACAAGATAACTTTTCAAAGAAATTCTTTACGGAATTAAGAAGGAATGGGATCCAAATAGAATAGAAATAACCGGGATATGAGTGTTGGGCCAGGAACCAAATACTCTGAAAGCTTGGGAAAAACCTTAAGTATCTTTTAAGCGGAAATGCATGCCTTAAGAAAGTGTGTCCAGTTCAATATAGTCTAATATAGAAGGCGAAGGATTATCATAATGTCGGATCTGTTCAAAAATGGAGTGGGAATGCCTCGGCGAGAACAATATAGTCACCTCACTGTGGATTCCAGGGCACACTGGAATAGAAGGAAATGAGGGGAAATGAAAGACCCTTTTGGGGGCCGGTACCCTTTTGCGGTATTAGATCTGACCATTGGAAATCAAATGAATGCCAAGTCAAAGTAAAACTGCACTAAGAGTTTTAACAGGGATCCTAACGGGACATTGTCGCCTGAATGGGCACCCGAAAAACCTAGAAATAAAGAAGGAAGAAGAATGTAGATTCTGTGGCATGGAAGAAAGAATCTCCATCCACATATTTGCGAATTGCACAGCAATTCAGAATCCTGGGGCACAACATCTAGGAGACTACCGGGTATAAGAGGGTCACTTACTTAAGTTAAAGCCTGCAGATATCCTAAAATTTCTCAGAGGTTTGAAGGAGCTACTAGTCTCTGAGACTTTCCTCAGGAACTAGTAGAAGTAAGGGGACACAATAGATATTTTTGGACTCAGTGAATGTCACCCCAATATACATACAATACTTCTATACAGGGTGTCCAAGGAGTTGATAGAGGGACTAAAAATAATGACTCGTTTTGTTAACGAACTATAGACTTCTAAATTATTTTTAAAAAACATTATTTTCCTTCATACCTCGGTCGAAAGTACGCACTTTCGTCGCTCATAGCAGGGACGAAAGTTCAACATTTACTCCCTGTGAAAAGTACACGCGTTTCCTCTACAACAGCGGGAGGAAAGAGTTTCTCATGCGTATTTATACTCGTAACTACGACCAGTGGCACTCGCTTCCGACCGGCTATGAAGAAAAATAGTATACACTCCACGGGCCGAAAATTCAACTTTCGGCCCTTGGAGTGTAATATACTATTTCCATGCTGAATCTATTCCAGTTGTTTAACTTAATGTAACTTTCTAAAAAATGCCGAAAATTTACGTTTGAATATTTCTCCTCTTTTTTGCAAAAAAAACTATGAAAATAAATAAGTATGTATAAAATATTTTTTACACTGAAAGTAGAATCTAAATAAAGTGAGAACCCATAGCCAATAGACATTACTTATTCTTAAGTAGGTTAAACCATTTTTTTTAATAGTGTGTCATGTACTTGGAACGCCTGCCCCTAACAGAGTTGGATCTGTGACAGATGTACCGGTATAGTTTGTCTCAAAGTATATCGTTTTAGCTTTTGCCGATAATCATCTAAATACGACCATCTTAAAATAATTTTACCTGAAATGAAATGATATACTTTGAGACAAACTATACCAGATGAGAATATGTTATCCAAACAACTATTATAGTTTGACAAACTTATCTGAAGCAATGAAAGAAAAGCGGCCGAAAACATTAGATATTGCCACGTTTAATTATAAAAAAGCTAAAGTGCTGAGCATGTAATGGTAATTATTTGAAAAAAGGCTTTTGAATATCAACAATGAATTAATAATTATTATACGTTAGTGCTTTTATGTACTTGTTTCATTGGATTTTGTCTAACATTTTTTTTCAAATACTGATTGTTAAAAGGTAAACATTTCTCCAAAGATGTTATGGATACGGCAACGCAGTGCGAAAATCATATTACCTCGTACTCTAAACGAACACAATTGGTGTAGGTCGGCTCGTTGCTATGCAACCACCTGACTTGCTATTGGCAATCGCGTGAGCGTGTTCTTCCTTCTCACTTCGATTATTGACTTATATTGATATAAAGTTGTAGTTGTTAACTTACGTTGTTGACTTAAAACACAATATGCGCTATTAATTGTCTTTCTTTTATAAACAAAATTACACGAAACTACAGTATTCGCCAACTAACTTGATGTCCTAAATGCTTTCTAGGGAGCTATTGACGCCGCCCATCCGATAACTGTGAACAGTGCCGTGCAAGTTCTGAGGATACGCTTTCTGGTACAAATTAACATAACTTGGACAATTAATAAAGTAAAGTCCGTCCGAAAATATATGATCCTAACTTAATAAATAATATTTAATTATCTGTTATAATTATTGGTATATTGATTTTAATAGAAATGGATCTGCTTTATACCTGAATTCTGAGTAAATAAAATAAGCTGTGCTAACTTGCTTGTGATGGCTTGCTAGCTAGCTGGCTTACCTGTTGCCTGGGATGTTTTAATTTTCACGTTTATTAAGGTATCTTCATCACTTTTTAATGTCTTAAAATAATTAATCACTCTATATATCACTTGACGAGTTTGTCCTTCAGTACATTTACGATTTTCTTCATTAACGGTTGACATTTTTACAAACACTTTATTGTACAAAGCAGAAACAATAACTGTGTGACGCTACGCTACTGAAAATCTTAACACCTGATAAGGTTCGATGCAATTGGCGTTTGTCTAAATTTTACCACCAATAGCAGCCGAGTAGGCAGGGCACTATTACTCTGTCTCTCTTAGTTGGTAATTTCTGGGACATCAAGTTAGTTGGCGAATACTGTATCATATGCACCAGAAACAACACTGAACAATGATAAACTCATATAATATACGGCAGGCACAATGACGCGCAATATGGCGACGTCAGATGACCTTCAATCGTTTATAGGCAACCTATGTACTCTAGGAACCTTGACTGAATAATGGACATGTTGACCCAATCAAAAACGCGAAAAGGACAACCCACATCTCGATTTATGGGTTTTCTTTTTAATGTAATGGGAATAATTCCAATATTTTTTATATAGTTCACTATGTTGTGATGATGTAAAAATTTCATGCATATACCTACATGCTCTTAATAACTTTTGACTAACTCGTATGAAAAATAATGAGTAATTTTTATTGCTATTAACAGTTGTGTAAATATACATTGACCCTTCGAACATAAACCAAAATTCAATTAGCAACTTAACTACTTGGCACTTAATAGTATATTACGTAACAAGAGTTGTAAGTAACCCATTACGCACGAAGTGAAAAAGTTTACGCACGAAGCCGCATAGCGGCGAGTGCGTAAATTTCACGAGTGCGTTATGGGATTACAACTCGTGTAACGTACTATACTTTTTCTACGCCCATCTATTTTCTTCTGAGTGCTCATAATTTCATCTTTTTCACTACTAACAGACATATTCGTAGTTAAAGTTGAGAAAATGTTCGGATACTATAATTTGTTACCAAAATTGACAGCATAAATGAGATAACGTTTATTCCCTTATCCCAAAAATATGAATTACTTTTTTTGAGATTGTAAAATGTGTTGCCGACATTTAGGGGCATCACTCTTTTAATCTAAAATGTATTTCACTAATACTAAAACCTTTTATGTTTTTCAATTGATTAAAAGTATGTAAATAAACCAAATAAAGTATTACGTAAATAAAAATTTGATTGCAATTTGATTTAACAAAGAAATTTAAGGTTTTCTATCTAAACGCACATGTATGTTATGAGATTCTCATTACGTGCATGTTATTGTTAAATGTCACTTACAAGGAAAGTTGTCAGTGCGATTTTTGACGTTTACGGACATGGGCGTAGAAAAACTAAATTAAACAACAAAATCCAATAACCGTTACGTAAAAACTTACGTTTCGTTATAAAAATAAACAAAAATACGTACCTTTGTTCGTAGAGGAAATATTAATTGAAAGTTTTAATTTAACCAATAGGTACGTTGGTCTACAATTTTAACAACAAAACAAAAACATAGTTGATGCAAATTTATTACCAGTCGAGCTTTTTCCGTATGATGATCGCATAATTTTTAATAAAGAGAAATCGTGACTTAAACCGTACACATACCACTGTTCAATTAATAAAATTGGAATACCATTGAAATAATACTTAGGTAAACAAGATAAAAAAAATACTGTTTGAGTTTTGAGATAAGGATTAATAGCAAAGTAGATACAACGGTGCGAATTTATGTAGTTTTACGGTTGTTATGACTGAAAGTGAAACGAAAAGTGATCAAAATGAAAAATTTGAAAGATCATTCGCCAATAATTCCAAATATTGGAGCTATTTCTCAAAGTTCATTGTTACAAAGAAGAGCCAATTCTAGAGAAGAATTAAATTCATCGTATCACAAATATGACAGTTACGACGATATTTCATTAGGACCTAGCAGTCCGCGAGTGCCTTCAAATAAATTATTTGTTTTGGAAAAGCCAAAAAGGTAACTTATTGTAACGTTTATTTAACTCTTGTAGTATTTTCTAATAATTATCTAGTTACTCACTATTTTAATTAACCGTTTGCTCTAATTACTTTAAATCATTATCACGCGATGCCACCCGCTAGACAATAATTGTACCATAGACCATTCCAGAATGACGTCACTGACAGGTCGGCCATATTTCTGTGTGCCCTCATGACATATTCTATTTAGTTTTCATTTTTTGGTAAACAACGGATAGCAGTTAGACTTTAATTAGTAAAAAGTTCTTGAAATTATCTAAAATGCCATTGTTTTGTAGTGTTGTTAGGTGTGGAGTGCGGGGAGCAAGAGATAAGAAATCTTTTTTTTATTACTGGCTGTTTTAACCAAGCGAGGTGACTATTTAATTGATCTTTCTGTGCACCTCAATCTGTTGCTCTTGAATCAAGTAACTCCTCTGTTGTTTGCTTTTTTCGTCTTCCCACATTTTAATTATTATTTTTTAATTCAATTCAGTGACAGTTTATTGACTATGCTATTGTTATTTGTAAGGTTTTTATTTTTTAAATAAAATATATTATATTACATGTCTGAGAACCAGCTGACTTACACCACATGTCAAAACACAAACTTCAATTCCAACTGATCGGGAGTGCGTTCAAAAACCGCTAATGCCAAACCTAAAATTGACTTTACCCCTTCCACAGAATAGACTTGAGTGGTAATTGACAAGTGACATGTTTATTTTGTGATTTATAACCTCTAATTATGATTTAAATTTTTGAAGTAGCCGCATCAGAGTGATTTTTCAAGTGAGCTGAAGCATACGACGAATATACGATCTTCTATACTTCTCTAAGCATAAAATAAATCAAAAGAATAATTGAAGAGTGGAAGTAACAAAGGTGACAAGTGCCAAAATTTATATTTTGAGATAATTAAGAAAATTATAATAAAACAACTAATAAATGATTCATTTTTTATTTGTTAAAAATTTAGCTTAAGGGCAACACGGAAAACTAGTTTACAACAAAAAAAACAATTATAAAAGAACATTTTGAGCAAATAGTGACTTTTTCCAAAAAAAAATAGAAACGTGATAAGTGCCAATACAAAATAACATACGAAAATACTAAGAAAGCGTCTTATTTACTTATTTGCTACTTCCAGCACCATTTTGAGCCACTTCTTTTACTCCCAGTAGGTTATTGTAAAAGTTTTTGTGCAATGGATTTGTTAAATAAGGTATCATAGACATAAGACTTTTTTTTTGTTTTCAGAAATTTTGTTTTCTGGCGAAATTACATGTAGCTCGGCTTTTCTAATGTCATTCAGAGTTTTTCCTTTTTTTAAAACATTGACTTCGTTCCATGGAATAAAATCTGCAAAGGAGGTCTTTGTTTTCACAATCGCCGGGTTTGTTTTATCAATGCGTATTGCTGTTGCTTGGCTGATTTGCAGTTTAGTAGTATTAATATAAGAATCAGCTGCTTCCTTAATGTTCCAAAAACAAAATTGGGTCATATCTATTACCTCGAACGGTGGGTTGTACCTTGCTGAATGAATAACTTCAATCAGATCTTCTGGTATGTATGCTTTCATTAATCTTTTTCTCTTCTAGATTAAAGCAAAATCCCTATCGCAAGGCATAAAGCTATGGCCGCTCACAAGGAATCGCTGTTCTATTGAGTCAAACAAGCCAATGGAAACCAAAAAAATTAATGTGAACAGAACAAATTTATTTTTATTTTGGCCGCCACAGTTGTCGCACCAAAGAATTAACGACTTTTTGTTTGTGAAACCGCTATTTAAAAAACGAAGAAGGCAAGAAGCGATCTCGTTTGCCCCTCTTCCAGAAAATCCTTCATGCCAGAGAAACATGCTGGCATGATTTGTATCCCCGACGTGAATCCCAAAGTTAAAACAGGAAAGTTGGTTTAGATAGAACATGTCAGAATGTACCAGTGTTGGCACAAATATCACCTGCTCAAGATCCATAGATAAGCAACACACATCACTACCTGGTTGTTGAGAGCGAATGGTATTTTCTTTCAAAATAGCTCTAGCTCTCTCAGCTTTAGTATGGTGGAGATCTAATTTAATTTGAGCTTCTTTACTTGTCGCAGTATTCGCACGAATTTCACATTGAAGCCTATCGCAGGTATGACATGTGTCCATTCTGGGCCTTCGAAATGAAAGTTTAGGAAAGTCTTTCTTGAAAACTGATGAATAAAACTTATAGGTTACCTCACTCTCCGGATAACGTGTTTTAAATGCTTTGAAAAGTCGGTTTATATTTAGGTCGGGGCTCAGATATTCCTTATCAGACTTCGCGCGAGTATAATGTCCAATATCTCGAGGTATTAAGTTAATGTGAGCTGTTATAGCTTTGCGATCATTTTCAGAAAATTTCGATTTTTTATGGCATGTTCTTTTATCAATAAAAAAAGTATAACCAGCTTTCTTTTTAGAAATTAAGCCATCGATTTTTTTTCTTGATACAGCAAAAGTGTCCATAA
This sequence comes from Lochmaea capreae, assembly GCA_949126875.1. NCBI lineage: Eukaryota > Metazoa > Arthropoda > Insecta > Coleoptera > Chrysomelidae > Lochmaea > Lochmaea capreae. Next base: position 14,912,563 of record OX421396.1, read on the forward strand.
TAGTTTTTTTGCACACTTGAACGAAATTTCCTCTTTCGTCTGGAATAGTGTAGCCCACTGTTGTTTGACGCTTGCTGTCTTGAGGATTTTCATAACTACCATGTCGACGTCTTTTAACAGGTGCTAGATGTATAAGATTTAATAGATACGTGCCCTGAACTTTTGAAGTTTCTTTATAAAATTTTTCGTATAAGGACTTCCGCCAGAAGAGACTGAGGCTTTTACAGGAAAACTGGCATTTACAACAAACCTAATAACAAACATTTTATTTAATAAAGATTCAATAAACAGTTTATTCTAACCTAACCTGTTGACTTGGCGCCACTTTCTCCAGAATTTGCTTAAGTTTCCTTGATTTGTAGGCTTTGCCAGATTCTTTCAGTACCCTCTGTTCTTCACCAAAACGTCCACTACCTCTACTTCTTCGAGTTTTTACATTAAGGTCGCTCATTATTATATTTAAAAAAACAACAAACAACAATAATAACACTAAAGCGCGAATATTATTGTGAACTGACAGCAGAAAGGCGAATGGCACATGTCTCCTTTGTTAGGAAATAGATCATGTACTTAACGGTGGCTCCATCTTTGAATGAATATATAAAGTGTTTTATGAAAATTGGCACCTATCACCTTTGTGAGGACATAAACAGTGGCATATAACACCGTTCTATGGGTCTAACGCAAAATGAAAATTTTTGGCACTTACCCTCTTTGTTACTTCCACTCTTCAATTCATCATGAGTTTCAGGAATATATTCAATAAAAAATAAATGAAAGTAAACTTGAAACAAATAAAGGCCTAGAAGAAAAAAGTGGGTTTAATAGTTTATCCTAGTAAGATTAGCTTTCTTACTAGACGGTGCGCCTTTGGTTGTGGAACTTGAGCATGGCACTTCCGTTTCAATGCAGTTACTATTTTCCACTACCAATTTAAACTTTGCTGAACTCTCTGTTGTTGGCAAGCAAATTTTTATAAACTTATTGTTATCCAAGGCAATAAGTAACCCATGAGTTGATGCTCCTATTCCTGTTGGAATATGATATGTTGTCCCATCTAAAATAATAGAGAATTTTATACTTTGAGATAATTTACTAAGTTCCTCAATTTTGTACTAACCGGCGGCTCTCATTATATAGGTGTCGTTTTGTACATCAATTATTTACAGCTACCCCAATAATTTCGTTTTCCATTGCAAAACCACTAAAACCAGACTGTTAAAAACGATGCTTAAGAATTATCAACAAGACAACAATGAAAAGAAAAGACAAACTTAAAACCTAAGAAGCTAAACAAAAAGTTACATGCCTCAAGCTTGATCTGAACGAACTAAGCCAACGCACTCCGGGGACCCTGCCAAACTTGTCCGACTTGTCAAAATAAAGGTGTTCAGGAGTGCGTTCAAAAACGACTAATGCCAAACCTAAAATTGACTTTACCCCTTCCACAGAATAGACTTAAGTGGTTATTTTTGTGTTGGAACTACCAGTGCCACCACTGACAAGTGACATGTTATCAATAATTCTCGCAATTTTAGCGATATGGACATGAATGTATTATGGATAGGTGGTTTATTAGATAGCTAAAGAAATATTTTTTTGATATGGGAGGTAAAGAGAATATAAAATATAATAATTATTATTTTTATTGTTACCAATGAATGTGTAGAAGAATTTTAGGGAATCTGAAAGTGAATCAGAGGAAGAAATTGAAGTAGATCAGCTATATTTCGTGCTCACAACAACATTGAAGAATATACCTGCAAGAATCAAAATTTCAAAAATTTTGCTTCTAAATACAATGATATGGAATTTAGAGAAAATTTTCGTTTAAGCAGATAATCATTCCATTTTCTTTTGCAAAAAATATTACATCTGTTTGAAGGAGAGGAGCCATTAGTCATTCAAAATGCTCTATTGGCAGTTAATGCTCCTATTCCTGTTGGAACATAATATGTTCCATATTCCATAATATGTGTAAAATCATAAAGAATATAATTTATACTTTGAGATAAGTTCCTTTATTTTGTACTAACCGTCTCTCATTATGTAGGTGTTGTTTTGTAGCTCAATTACAGCTACCTCAATAATTTCGTTTTCCATTGCAAAACCACTAAAAGTGGACTGTTAAGAACGATGCTTAAGAATTATCAACAAGACAACCAGAGATAATATAAAGACAACAATGAAAAGTAAAACTTCTAACCTAACCTAAGAATCTTAACCACCAATCAGAAATCGTATAACCGCCTCGGGAGTCGCTCGCGGTTGCCTCCAAAAGTTACATGGCTCAAGCTTGATCTGAACGAACTAGGCCAACCTATTTTAACAACCTTCAGCTGGAATGGAACGCCCTAGCCGTGCCGGAACGCACTCCAGGTGGTCTATTGTGTTGTTGGAATTGTTTTTGTAATTCAATGACGTTTACCAAAATCGGTGGAATATTATTCTCAAAATCTTATTTAGACACTTTGTACCTACAATTGTATTACTTGAATAATGAAAAAAATAAAGTTCGAACTTTTTTTGTGAACATACCATAGGTTATAACTAAAATAAATTTGTTTTAAACAATTCTTATGAAATTTATTAAATTACAATTAGTGGAATATTGTTTATTCTTTTTTTTTTAATTTGGTTTTTACTGTCGCATCAACCATGTTGGTTATTAGGGACAAAGATGAACTTTACAGGTTTTTAAGAATTGAAGAAGATATGAAGATTATCTTTTGATTAAGATAAACAAGTTTAACCCTTTCATTAGTTTTGAATTAACAAATGTGCATCTTGAATGATATACTGAATGTCAATTAATTACAAAAAATACATTTAAAAATGTGAATATTGTGTTTTTTTAAAGCAGCCCGGGAAGTAAAAATTTCCCGGACTTAAATGAGACCGGGAAATAACTTATTATGGCACAGTATGAAATAAAAAATCTTAACGGACGGAGGCTGTTAACATTAACTTTTCAATTGTCATCTGAATACTGTTAAATCAAAGTAACAGTATGGGATTACGAAATAGTATATTAAAGTATAAGTGGATATTAAGGTCTTTAAAACACGCGCGAAATAGAGCAAGTGTTTTAGAGACCAGTTATCCACGAATACTTTACGCTATTTTTTTTTATTGGTGCACTTTGAAATTATAAATACTGGTATCTATTACTACTACAACAACAAGAAATGGAAATAAGAACTAATAATGTATAATGGTTGAATTCGTTATGCTACATCAGTAAACCTTGCGTTGTCATGGAAATGATAAAAACATAATAGTATTAATTTAAATACCTTTCCTCCGATTTGAAAAATGGAAATATCAATATCTCAAACAATACCAACTGTACTTTCCATTTTCATTTATAAAATTGAAATTATTGTTAAATATTGTTCGAAGAAAGGTTTTGACGTTACAAAGTACTCCTGTCAGATCAATAATAAAAAATTGTCATTTAGATTTCGTTTCTCGAGTTGTTGATGTTGCCATGGTAACTTTAAAAAACGCGCGTTTTTGAAAGTTCGATTTAAACACGCTGAGGCGTGCTTTAAATAGGTAAAATGGTTCACTAATAAAAAAAAGAATTTTCCGCCCTTGTGTTGTTAAACAATACTTTGCGCCCTATTTTTGGTGTTGATATGATTTGTTTTCCGGTGAGGTTAGTATTTAACAATAATTATCTTTGACATTTAGAAGTATACAAAATCAAGGAAGGATTTGAAAGATTAGAATAAGATAATAGGATTAAAATAAAGATGGTCTTGAACAATATTTAATATTTCCTTAATATAGACAGTATCTTATATTGCCAAAATATGTTTTTATTTTGGTTCAGGTTAATCTTTGTAATTGAAAATGAAACTAATCATCAATAATTTAACTGTTTGTTATTTTTACAGACTTACGAATATGTCGAGAGAAAATATGGTATGTTCTAAATGTGGAGACGGCTTTGAACCAGAAGAAAAAATTGTCAACTCCACTGGACAATTATGGCATCAGCATTGTTTTGTGTAGGAATTTTACAAATACCCATTTTATCAATTAAAATTAATATAATTATATACTTTTTAGATGTGCACAATGTTTCCGTGAATTCAGAGATGGAGTGTTTTACGAATTTGACGGCCGAAAATACTGCGAGCACGATTTTCAAGTTCTTTTTGCTCCATGCTGTAGCAAATGTGGAGAATTCATAATCGGAAGGGTGAGTAGACTAAAATGCTTATTTCAAAAATTATTACTACCACAATCATTCTTTGATGTGATTACAGCAAAGCCCAATTAATTTTTGTTAAATAATGTTATTTGGTTTCTGTGAGATGGTCTGTCAGACGACAATAGTTTATTGTGCCTCAATAATAATTGAAGTTATATTACCCCTTTAAGTCCAACCTTCACAATGAAGTTGATAATCTGTGAAGGGGTAAGTCTATCTACACCATCAGATCGCACAAACTCAGTTCTTAGAACAGCTTATGTTGAACTGTTGAAGGGTATATTCGAGGGGTTAATTTCTACTTTAACATTCCCTACAGGACGAACTTGATTTATATGATATTCAATTGTACACAGACGACTCAAATGCAATAGAAGGAACTGGGATAGGAGTGTTCGGGCCAGGAACCAAACACTCTGAAAGCTTGGGAAAAACCACAAGTTTCTTTCAAGCGGAAATTCACGTAATAAGAAAGTGTGCCCAGTTCAATATTGACAAAGGATATAGAAGGCGAAGGATTATCATAATGTCTGATAGTCAAGCAGCCATTAAAGCGCTGAGTTCTTGTGTAATCAGTTCCAAAATAGCGTAGACGAACTCAATAAACTAGGCGAGAACAATATAGTCACCTTACTGTGGATTCCAGGATACACTGGAATAGAAGGAAATGAAAGACCCTTTTGCGGAATCAGCTCCAATTTAATACAGTTACCTAAGTTGAGGCCTGCAGATATCCTAAAATTCCTCCGGGAAATAGGACTAAAGGAGCTACTAGTCTCTTACTCTCCTCAGAAATAAGTAGAAGTAAGGGGGCACAATAGATCGTTTAGGTCTCAGTGAATGGTACCCCAAAATACATATGATATTTTATTTTTTTATTTTTTAGGTTATCAAAGCAATGAATTCAAGTTGGCATCCAGCGTGTTTCAGATGCGAAATGTGTTCCAAAGAACTCGCGGATACCGGTTTCATTAAAAATGGAGGTAGAGCTTTGTGTCATGATTGTAACACAAAAGTTAAGGCTAGAGGATTGGGAAAATATATTTGCCATAAGTGCCAGTGAGTATCTATATTATATTGTCACTATTTCATTATCCAATAGCGAACTAAGTTTTTGGTTTCTCACAATCTACATACAGAGTGAGAGCTTTAGGTATGGAACGCGTCAATTAGCTCCGAAACGGATCGTCCGATTTTCATAGATTTTGGTGTTCAAGCATCTTGTGAAATGGCCGATATTATGATGGTATTTACATTGTTGTCAGATCTTTCCTTTCTCCGGAATGATAATGAACTTTGTTATTTCAAATGGATAATCCTGTATATTTTTTGCCATTTGAAATACTTAAAAAACTCGTTAAATTTGAATAATCTTTAATAATTTATATCCTAATAGAAATATTATAACAAGGTCTACTGTCAGACCAGTAGAGTTCATATAATAGCCTTCTTGGTGTGCGTCATCGTTTGTGACGTATATCCGGGTTTTGGGTATGTCGATATTTTATTTTGACATATAGCTAACGTTTAATTTCATAAATAAAATAATCAGGATCGTATTCAGCCAAATTCGAAAAGACTATGAAATTAATAATACTTGGGATATCTAAACACTGCAAAATAAAACAATTTGTATATTCAATTTACATATGTATGTATGTATGTATTTTGGGGTAACATTCACTGAGACCTAAAAGATCTATTGTGCCCCCTTACTTCTACTTAGTTTCTGAGGAGAGTCTCAGATACTAGTAGCTCCTTTAGTCCTATTTACCTATCTACAATCTTCTTCCTCCACTATTTTGAGCTTTTTAAGGTGTCCATTCAGGCGACAATGTCCCGTTAGGATTCCTGTTAAAATTCTTAGTGCAGTTTTGCTTTGACTTATGCATTCATTTGATCTCAACAGGTTGTAGTCACCCAGAAGAATCTTTGATTGCCTAAGCCCTACTAGATCTTTCCAATTGTCAGATCTTCTCTTTTATTCGGCTTTACCTATTTCTTCCAATATTATATTGGAGCTGATTCCGCAAAAGGGTTCTGGCCCCCAAAAGGGTATTTCAGTCCCCCTCTTCGCTAGTTCATCTGCTATTTCGTTTCCTTCTATTCCAGTGTGTCCTGGAATCCACAGTAAGGTGACTATATTGTTCTCGCCTAGTTCATTAAGTTTGCCTAGGCATTCCCACACCATTTTGGAACTGATTACACAAGAACTCAGCGCTTTAATGGCTGCTTGACTATCAGACATTATGATAATCCTTTGCCTTCTATATCCTTTGTCAATATTGAACTGGGCACACAATCTGTTTTTCTTGGTTTTCTCCTGAGGCTTACCTCAGGTATGCCTAGCTCTAACTTGAATGTTATGATACTATGATCGGAGAGAGATGGTTCACCCGATACTCTCCAATCTTTTACTATATGTTTTAGATCACGAGTTGCCAGTGTGATATCTAAAACTTCTTGCCTTACCCTTGTTACAAATGTGGGGGTATTTCCTATATTGTGAATATCAAGATTTTTATTAAGGATATATTCTAAAAGTTGCTCACCTCTCTGGTTGGTGTTGCTGCTGCCCCAAACGGTGTTGTGTGCATTGGCATCACATGCTAGAAGTAGAGGTAGTCTCTTCTCTTCACAGTACTCCACCAGCCTTTGTACCTCTGGGGGTGGTGCTAGCCCATCTCCCTCAAAGTAGCATGATGCTATTACTATCTCCTTGCCCTCCTTCTTGTGTTCGAGGTGTGCTCGAACTGGAACGAGGTCCCGAGTCATGTATTCTGAAAGACAAAAATAGTTAATAGTCTTCCTTATCATAATACATTAATTCCCGCCATCCTATTGGTTATCTTCTTGGGTATTTCCCTCTTTCGTGAGGGTGATGTCCCCTTCAGTAAGAGTACTGTCCCCTTCCTCCGACACAATCTCCATTCCCTCCTCGGACAGCGGCGACTCCTCCCCAAGGAGTTTGGTAATGTGTAGGCTTTCTACACTACCTGAGTCGCCACTGGCCTTGGAGAAAATGGATGCCTTCTCCAGGTCTCCTTCCTCTTCCTTTCTGAGGCCATGTACGGGGATTTTCCCAAACCGGTAATGAATGGTGAACCCGTTGTTCTTGATTTTTTGGCAGGATAGATTGTCTATTCCGGCCCTCAAGACTAGGCCTTTGCCCTCTTCTTTAAGATTGAGGACCTTCCACTGGTCTGTTTCCAAACCATCATTTGATCAAGCGAAGCAGCTTTCCTTCCTCTACGCCTTTGCTTCTTGGGAGGAAGATCGTGGCGGTATGCATTTTTGGGATGTCGTCTCCCTGGCACACCGTCAGTTCTACTCCCTTCCAGCTTTCCAGCTGAGGTACTATCAGCCGGAGCCATTCTGCAGTCAGTGGTGTTTCACAGTCGATTAGAACGACTCCTGGTCTGAAATGTATGTCACTAAACTGGAGCTTATGCTCCCATCCAGCATACATTTCTTCTATTATTGCGTACTCCAGCAAGGTTTGATCGTCCGCACTGAGGGAAGTCTCAGGGTACGCGCTAGGGAGAACTGCCATTCTTATTATTTTTGCTGCAGGGATGGCTATCCTGTCCTCCTTTTTCTTCTTCATCTGTACTTGCGGTGACTGGGCTGTCGCCACTTCCCGCTTACTTTTCCCTCCTTGTTTTTTCCGCTCTGTGGCTTTCTTTCTTGCTTCCTCCGGTGCAAGTCCCTGTTCAAGGAAGCGAAGATACCATCTTACCCCCGCTCCACTAAGTCCACGCCTTAGTGGATCGTCCCTTCCTCCGGGCTTGCCCAGTGCTGGAAGGAGGGGGGTCTTCTTATTTTTTTATCCAGGGTTTTTCCCGGAAACTTTCGCCAGTAGAGGAGGTTGAGGGATATAGGTGCCCCTGCCTTTCTCCTCTCCTGCTTTTCTCTGGCTTCCTCAACACGAGGTTTGCTCGCGTGTGAGGAAGATGCTGTATTTTTGGGCACTTCGGATACACTGCTCCGACTTGTGCCCGCTTGGCTTCTTTTTTCTTTCCATGGTTGATCCCACGAGTAGCTAGGGAAGCATAAGGTCCACTCCTGCAGAGCCCCGCATGTAGGAGTAAGGGTATTTAAACTGGATGTCCCCAGGTATCCAGAGTCCGCATATTAGCGATCAAGCTTCCCCTTGACCACGCAGTCCTCGGCATATGCTGTTCCACCTTGACTTGGGGGGTTTTTATTGTGGTCTCCTTCCACTTGGCCAGCTGTTTAAGGCAAGTCCCCACATCTAGTGAATATACATATTAAAATAATTTTACATTAGTAAATATAGTCCTGCAAAAGAATTATACAGCGTGTTCAATTAAGTCTGCACCCTATAAGACCCTATTTTATTCTTAAGTTTTATGGAAAAAGTTATTCTTTACCTATAATTCTTATTGTTAGTGAATTTTATTGTTTTATTTGTTTAAATGAGGCCACTGTCTCATTGGCGACCGGCGAGTTGCATCCCAAAAAGTAAAATTTTGCCTAAACGAAAAAAGGCAACCGTCGAATTGCATCCGTAATCCAAAAAGGTCTGTTCATTAATAATCACCTATCATGGTTAAATGCTGGTCAAATTTTATAGCAATGTTGCCGAAATATTATTTGAATCGTAAATATTTTTATAAAAATTGGAACATATCTGTATGAGATTTGAAAATCGTCATCATATTTTCTTACGCTATATTTTAATTAAAAAAAACATAAGATATTCTCTATATTGTTACAAAACTGTATTAGTCGCAGTTTCGGAAACAAAATTTAGTATCAAATACGATATCAGAATAGACATGACAACAATGCCCGCTTTTATTTAATTAACTACCCGTTTTAGACACCATATTAAATTTGTTAATGGGATGCAACTCATCGGTCCCGGTCTCATTGATGTTTTTACTGACCCCATGTATTTGATGTTCATAACTTTAAACATAATGAAATAGATGGGATTAACTTATTTTATATTAATTTCACTCATTGTTATATAAAGAAGACTAACTTGGTGCACTGAAGTTAAAGGTATCAATGGTTTACAAGCTTCTTTTTGTAACTGAAAATACTTGAGAACTTTCAAAATAAGATGCTGCTCTTTTTTCGTATATCTAGGCATATTTTTGTATTATCTAAATAAATAAAATGCTAACAATAAGATTAATATCCACTTTTCATAAATTACAATTGACCGTAAACAACAAAGTACAGACCTGACGAGAACTGTCAGTGGGACATTGCAGCTAGGAAAGGTACGTACAACATAATATCAAAAATCAACAATACTGCTTTATTGAAACGTCAAAGTTGTAAATGTAGTTATAACTCCGAAATTGTGGCAAGGATTTCAAAAGGCAAAAAATATACAGGGTGATCAATTTGAAACAACAAAATTCATCATTATTCCGAAAAAAGGAAAGATCTGACAACAATGTAAATACCACCATAATATCGGCCATATCACAAGATCCTTGCACACCAAAATCTATGAAAATCGTGCCAGCCGTTTCCGAGATAATTGAGACGTTGCATATTTAAAACTCAATGCTCCTTGTGTATTTATCATTCTTTTTATTACTTTTTTGGGAACCACAATCTGTTTTATAAAAAAATATATATAAAAGATTGTGGTTTGACTCAAAAAATTAACAAAAAGATTCGCTCTGTATAACGGAATATGTATGATTGAATTGTTACTTTTATATATATTATAATGTTTTTTAGTGCAATGATTGACGATCAGCCCTTGAAGTTTAGAGGAGAGGTATACCATGCTTATCATTTCAATTGTTCTGCTTGTGGTGTGGAACTTGACAGTAGTGCTAGAGAGGTTTGTTTTTACTTATTTCAAGTTTTATGAATGAACTATATCGACTCATTTCAGGTCAGAAATCGTTCTGGGTTTGCTAAAAACGAAATGAATGAGCTCTATTGTTTGAGATGTCATGATAAAATGGGTATACCTATTTGCGGTGCTTGTAGGAGACCTATTGAGGAACGTGTAGTTACTGCTCTTGGAAAACATTGGCATGTTGAGGTAAGAAGTTATTTCAATTGTTAAAAAAATGTTTGTAAAATTAATTCGCTATTAATGATAAAAAAGCACTCATTTATAAATTTGAAAAATTTTAACTTTGGGAACTACTAAATCTCATATTTTTACAGCATTTTGCTTGTGCTAAGTGTGAAAAGCCGTTCTTTGGCCATCGTCATTATGAGAAGAAAGGCTTGGCGTATTGTGAAACACATTATCACCAATTATTTGGAAATCTCTGTTTTGTTTGTAATCAAGTTATTGCTGGAGATGGTAAGTATATACATTAAATTATTAAATTACTCAAACAAAATGAAAATTTTATGTAATCATGTAGCACACAATTATTATTATAAGGAGGAATATATATTTGATTATAAAAGTTTAATATTATGTTTGACACGGTCGTAATTTGTTTTTGGAAAGTTAGTGATTTTTTTACAAAATAAATTTAACCTATGTTTTAGTATCTAAATTTTACCGACTACGGATCTGTTTCTGTTTTCTGTACAATTTATAAACTTGTATTACTAAATTCTTAAGGCCAGATGCCGAGTCAACGAAATATTGTGAAACGTTCTTAAAAACTGCAGAACAACCTTAACAGTAAAGCACATCATCCTTGAGTGCCCACTATATTCAGAACCAAGAACAGAATTAAGTAAATGGCGGACTGTAAAAACAAATTACCGGAACTATTCCAATTTCTTAAAGGCATTAATAGGTGTCACCAAATTTGAACCACCTATTGTATGTATGTATGTCATCCTAGTTGATGCAGGAATTGATGTTCTTAAATAATCAAAATTAAAAAATGTTCCCAGACGAAACGTCTTTACCGATATTTTATGTTTTGTTCCTTATTTTTTAAATTTAAATCATTTTTTTTCTATTTTAGTGTTTACCGCAATGAACAAAGCTTGGTGTGTTCACCATTTCGCTTGTTCCGTTTGTGACCAAAAAATGAATCAAAAAACGAAGTTTTACGAGTACGATTTGAAACCTGTTTGTAAGAGATGCTATGAAAAATTCCCTAACGAGCTGCGCAAACGTTTGAGGCGACAACACGAGGCTACTCCAAGGAAACCAGGTACCCCTGTGCCACCTTAAAATTATAAAAATCGGAGATATTCGCCATGATTTGAATTTATTAGTAATTTTTATTAACTGGTGTAAAATAACAAAAAGTATGACTTTCATTAATTTGCTTAAAATAACCGCCATAAATATATTTCTTGGGTAAAGTTTTGAATTAACTCTCCTAAACTTACTAAGTATATTTATATGTCAAAGAAAGAAATGGAACTAGATCAATATTTTTATAATTACTTTACTTCCGAATAAATTGATTTATTACTTCAATTAACCCATATCCTGTTTCGAGTCTTCAGCTCCTCAGCTTTTAAACTTGAGTTCTTCTGATGATACGATCAAACTTAACATTGTTTTCACTAGATCCTTCTTAAAGAAATCCCCCTTGGGCACCCTAGTAGCAGGAAGTCACTGATCCGCATTTGAAGATAATGTGTGAATGTGTTTCTTCTTCGTCCATGCAAAAACAACAAATAGGCTCCTCACTATATATGCCCATGGTATGAATGTGATTTCTTGTCACTTTCTTTATTTGACACCTACTTAGATTTAGTATTTCGTTGGTTTTTTTGACCAGGAGTCAGATGATTTGATTTAATCCGCTGAGACAGAACATCTTTACTGCAGTTTTTTAAATAATTCCGTTTCAGACCCTTTCTTTGCATTGTCTGCTATAGTTCTGTGCTCCGTGGAACCCAGTTAAACGCTACCTTGGTGTGATTGGCCAGGATTAAAGAGTTTTTTAGTCTAGAAATGATTTGTCGGCATACTAAGGTCAGAGTATAAATTTATTTTATCCTCCTCTTTTCAATGTTCAGTAGCAGACACGTAAGGATGACATGGATATCCACCTGGGATACAGATGCGAGCTTCCCCAAAGATACTTTCTAATAAATATGCTTTTACTATTACAAATAACTTATTACAAATATTTTAAATAATAAGTAATTTTAATGCCTTAAATATTTCAGAGTAAAAAGTCAGTTACTTTTTCAATGGAACTTAAAAAAAAGGAATTTGAAAAATCAAATTATTTGATTCTGAAAGGGAAAACTGGATTGTTTACCTATTTATAAAAAACGACTAGTGTGTGACCTAGGTGAGATTTTTAAATGGTAATTACTCTAAATTTTATCGGTTAATTTTTATCCTTGAACCAATATTTACTTTTTTTAAGCGAAGTGTCGGTCAGAATATACTAACAACTAAATTTTATCGGTTAATTTTTATCCTTGAACCAATATTTACTTTTTTTAAGCGAAGTGTCGGTCAGAATATACTAACAACTGTTAACAGATGATATACACTGTGTCCGTAAAGTATGGAACAAATTCATTTTTAGCTAAACAGGCCATTTTAAGAAATAATCCTGAATACAATAGTTTTGTGTGTGCTCATAAAGTAACGCGTAACATTCTTTATTATCGGTGAAGATTTGCTCGAGTTATGTCTTCGGCCAGTTCAAAAAAAGTGATTCCGAGAAAAACGCGTTTAAAGTTAGGTTAGGTTAGGTTAGGTGTGAGAGGCGCTGCCGTAGAATGGAAAGTTTGGGCATTTAGACACTTTTGCCGGCATCCATCTTTCGGTATGTTATTTTTAAGACCCTAAAGTACCTTTTAAGACAAAAAAAAAATTTCGATTTTTTCAAAATTCTAGACCAGCGTCCCCCTTTAAATTAACAATATTATCAAAAATATTTATTGTCTAGTGGACAGAATATGATGAAATACATGACTTTACAAATGTTCGAACTGCAGCCCTTGCTGTATTTGACAGTAACCCAAACGGTGTACAAATTCTTGTTGAACCTTGTTTATTGTGACTTGAGAAATATTTGCTGGTTTCGTTTGATAAACAACATTCTTCAGATGGCCCCAAATAAAAAAATCCAAAGGATTGAAATCTGGTTACCTCGCTGGCCATTCAATAGGTCCACGTCTACCAATCCACCTGTTCGGAAAAATTTCACCTAGGTACCTTCTAACATCTACAGCATAATGTGGAGGTGCATCATCCTGTTGGAACCATAAACTTTCATCAAAACCTCCAGGATTACCTTATGAGCACACACACAACTATTGTATTTTGACCACCCTGTACCAATTGGAATCAACATGTGATACATTTTTGGAATCAGTTCAGCTAGAGTAATCCGAATATTAAGGCAAAATGGGGGTGATCCATTTAAAAAAAATGACGGTGACGTCATTACTCGAAAGTAATTCACCCTGTACATTAGATTATTATTTTAAAATACGGTAAATTAAAATCAAAAATCGACGTGTTTCAGGATTATTTCTGAAAATGGTCTGTTTAACTAAAAATGAATTTGTTCCATACTTTACGGGCACAGTGTATATGACAATATTTCATTGAAGAGGTGTTTTGACGTCACTATCGCACATAACAATGCCAGATAATTTCATTAAGTCGGAAAACAAGTCGTTTCTTACAAAGAAACTAACAACCAGCGATATTGGAACCAGTTTGTAAGAATTATTTTTATCTTATTTATTAACTTTTATGAAATAAGTTTATTACTGCCATATTATAATAATAGTACATTAGTGAATTGAAACTGTTATTATATTTGTTCTTATTTTTCTGGTCAATTAATAAATGTGAATTATTAACAGGAAATAAGAAAATGTTATAGTTTAAGATTAACATCTCTTAATTCGTTTTTATTGTAAAATTTTGTTACCACTCCTGGGATTCCGTTACTAATCTTATGAAATCTCGTGAGATTGCTTTAAAATGCATATATATTGTAGGTACCTACCTGATTTAAGAATATAAACAGGCTTCAGTCTAGATAGACAAGACAAGAGTCTATTTTGGCTCACATCTATCACTATTTCTCTAAACAAATTCAGTTTCTTAACAACACCGGTTAGTTCCTTTGATGAATGAATGATGTTTTTGGTCTGAGGGCGAGAGAGGGAGACAAGCTAAAAGCATATTATGTTCTACTGTTTCATCATCTTCCAGACAAAAATAGGATCTTCCGACAGTCAAAGTCATACTATATGATGATTCAAACGACAGTGACCTGTTAGAAGGCATGTTAGACAAAGGAGGTGTTTACTTTTGTACAAGTAATCAGGTAGAACGCGTCACCACGTCAACCTCGAGACTATTTTCTTTCCTTACCGATAAACCGATGTAGGAATACAATGAAAAAGGCGACATTCACTGTCACCGCCACGAAATACAATGTCCACCTCTTCAACGGCTCTTCATCTGACAATACCAGATAGCAGAGAGGTATCGTTAGACACAGCCAATGCTTGTCGGATGAGTTGACTTTATTCTTATAATGATTGCCAATAACAATACTCCTTTGACTTGTCGGAACTAATTCCTCATGTTACTATATCTTTATCCCCGTTCCTTATCTATCGGGTAAAAATTTGACGGAGCTCCTATCCTCCTGAGGATTTCTCACAATTTAAAATGTTAAAAATATGGTCAAATTAAAATTCCTGGTAACGTAATGTTGAAAACGAATTTTCGAATTTTGATATTGAACGTTCATGCGTAATATTATTATTTTATCATTATTAGCAGTTTTTTGTTTTTAACACAAATTAATGTTAAAATAACATATAAATATAACCATATTTAGAAATAAGTATTAACAAAAAAATGATTCTTTATAACAATTAAATATGATAATCGTTTCTGTCAGAATAAACTTAACAAAAAAATTGAAAGCTTATTCTAACAATGCCAGAATTGATTTTGTTGACGTGTAAACTTATTTATTGAATAATTTTTAATATTACTTATTGTAATATAGTTGCACCCTAAAACATAGTGCCCTGTCTATTCCTTTTTTTAGTTACTTTATAATCAGTCTCATAAGCTTGAGACTGAAAGAATTGTGTATAGTACAATCATTAAGTTTAGGTTTTGTTTTAAAATTATATAAAGAGTGTTTTGTAGAAAGCTTTATTCGATTTTAGTGGTAATATTTGACAAGTTTGCACATATTAGTTTATGTTTTCAATAATTATGCATTATGTAAATATATGAATTAGTG
This sequence comes from Lochmaea capreae, assembly GCA_949126875.1. NCBI lineage: Eukaryota > Metazoa > Arthropoda > Insecta > Coleoptera > Chrysomelidae > Lochmaea > Lochmaea capreae. The sequence goes on from OX421396.1 coordinate 14,927,959, forward strand.
CTTCCTCAAGGTCATATATCAAATTATATGACATACTGCTTAAATCTAGGGAAAATATTTTTGAGAAATATAAAAAAAATCCAAAAATATCTGATTAATTCAATAATAATTGAATAATTAAAGCAGAAAAATGTTTGTGAAATAATAAAAAATCCTTCCAAAAAATATAGTTACAGCCACATATATCTTAAAAAGACTCATTACCCCGCGAAACTACATTCTGGACAAAATAGGGAAAGTCCATGTGACGTCACAGACTATTTTGAGCGCTGAGGATTTTCTTGCTGCTTTTCGACTTCGCTACTCTAATATATAAACGATCACTACTTCAATAACATTTCTTTAGCTGTTACATTGGTACTCGTATTCTGGTTTGGAACCCAGTCTATATTTATTTTTTTTTGATAGTTATCAAGATATATTTAATTTATTTTTGCGCATTCTTTGAAATTATTTGTGTACTTTAAAAAATGGATACGAACTTCATTTTAATTTAATTGTTAGAGGTAGTGATATCCTATCCTTTGACTATAGAAAGAAATAACTCACTTTTCTTTTAAGCCTTATGTTTTGCTTCGGTTTGACTCCCTATATAGAGTATACATAAAAAACATAATGAAATAGTTTTATGCATAAATATTTGTATAAATAAGTACGAATAACGTAACATGCACCAAAATAAAGTGTTAATTATTGTAGTGAGATCGTGTGCCTTCTAAATATATTGTAGCTTCCAATATAATAAGCTGAATAGACATATTTATATAATAGAGTAGTTCAGTCTAGGGTCAGTGTGGACAACAAAAAGTGATTTTTCTGACAAGAATGACAGTTAATGTCAAAACAGGTTTTTTATTATTGCGAAAATCTATATAGCTTTATTATAGCAATATACCCCCAAAGCATTTAAAATGACGTTTTTGCTGAATAATTCTAGGAACTTCTGGCAAGTCACCATTTCATTTATGTCACTAGTTATGTCAGATGTCAGTGGAAAAAGCAATCGGAAGAATAAAGAGATACAACTAACTAGAGCTACCTACTACAAAAGTCTAATTGAAAACGATAAGAATAACAGAAATGAAATGGTGACATGCCAAAAGTTTCTAGAATTATTGGCCATCGATGCGTTGATTATTCAGCTAAAACGTAATTTTAAACTTCACGCTTCAGGGGTGTATTAATTGTTTTAATAAAACAATATAGATCTTGTTTTGAACGGTAGACATTAACATTCTTGTCAGAAAAACCACTTTTTGTTGGCCACACTGACCTTATCCTGAACTCGTCTATTAGTTTACTAGTTTCCTAAGTATAATATCTGATATAAGTCTTGTACTTATGTCATTTATTATTACAATTTAGTAAAAATTCATGATATTTTTTTCTACTATCATGATTTAATTTTATCATTAAATATGCAGGAACTGTATTTTGATGATATCCATTAAAATATAAATTTACATCGGAATGCAACATCCCAATGTTCGGTCAATATCCGATAATGCTATGATAAATCTTAATGATAAAATTAAAATATTGGAATAGAAAAAATAGTGTATGCAACTAGCATTTGATGGCTATTAACTCGTACGCATTACACTCGCCTGCGGCTTAAATGTCCTAATTTAAATACGCGTGTCTTAATAGCCTTATTATTAAATGCTCATTGCATTGTATACTACTGTATAATTCGATAAATAAAAAATGACAGTGCCAGTGGAATAATATAAAGCCAAGGTGTTAAAGATGACGTTTACAAAGTAGCTTGTTTAAAATATTTTTATTTTTTTTAACAAATTTTTTCGGTAATACAGCCTCTTGAATATTTTTTTTATAAAAAAAATGTAACTTTAAAGTTTGATATTGAAATGGAACAGTTAAAAAAAATTTATGAAAGGTTTGTGTTGAAAGTAAGTTTTTTATTTTGTTCATGAAAATACTCCAATCGCTAGTTTCGCAAAATTGTTCACTTACAAAATAATACATTACTTTGAACTTAGGTACACTATGAGATATTATCGTAGGTTGGGAGTTTGTTTATCAAAACTATTTTTAATTTAACAAATGGGATAGATAAATTTTTAAGTAACAAAATATATTTATCTAATTTTGACATATAAAGTGACATTTTTCAAAACTGACTTCCGTTAGCAAACGTCACATTTTTCGTAACCAGTTACATAATGAAAAATATTATGTAACTGGTGATGAAAAATTAATTTTATCACCAGTTAATAAAAACAAGAGAGAAAATATTTTTTTAATTTTGTATTTGAAAATTAATTTAAAAAAATGTTAAATAGCTATTTTCGATTTTAATTTAATATTAATGGTAAAATAATAAAGAAAAGTTTGAAATTAATGTATAAAATAAAAGTATTGTCTTGTGTAATATTGGTTGCATAACTTGTAGGAATTAAAAAGTGCCGTTTTCAAATCAGAAAAATTAATTAAAAATTGTTAAAAAACACATAAAATAAATTAAATTTTCTTTTTGTCAAAATTAGATAAAATCTTGTATGAAACACGTTATGATATGCTTTTTTGTGTAACTCGTGTCATTTCACTCGTTACACAAAATGATGCATTTCATAACTGGTTACATAAATAGCTATTGTTTATTGGTCTGTTTCATTATGGTATTTGTTTAAAATTTTATATTTCACATGTGGTACTAGTACATGGATTTAATATTATCAGTACTTAAATTGATCGAGTTATATTTTTGTGAAACAATTGTATCCAATAATTTAGATCTGAAATGTGCCTAAAGTTTTGACATGAATACTGAATGAATAATCTGATTGATTATCAAAACAGATTTGTGGACATTGATTTTTTTAATATTGTATGTGTTCTTATAATTATTACTTTGAATGTTCTTCCATGTATAATCTTGAATTTAATATAATAATTTTTTTGGTGCTTATTTTACAAAAACAATTTAACTTATTTTTATAGAATTTTAAATGATAAACAACTTAATATTGCTTTAATCAGTGTTTAATTTCTACCTTAGTGTGAAGGAGCATGGATTTCTACTGGATATTCCACAACTTGTTTGAAAGTAAGTAAAGGTATATAATGACCAGTCGGTCAAAGTCAAACTTCAACACCAACTTTAGGCGATTACAGTCCGCTTTGGTACCCCATTTTGGTCTGTCAAATACATACCAATCGATTTCGATTCGAAAAACGATGAAGTCGAGCTAATGGTATATTCGACTGAACCGCTCTTGCACGGTGCAAATGCATCTTTAGCTCTGCCCGGATTTCAGTAGGTATTCAAATAGTTCGAACCAATCCAAGAACGCTCGGTACGTAAATAATTCGAATAATTCTGAGGTTCTGTCATACCTCAATATCTAAATATTTGTTTATAATTTTTTGTATATCTCTTTTGTCGTCCTTCGATTTTACAAACTTAAAAATATCGTCCTCGCTTTCGACCTCACTACTATCACTGCTGCTTGATAATAGGAAATCAATTGCTAATAACTCATCCATTTTTAATAATCCGAGATTTTAACATAAAATCTAACCTCAATTTAAACTAGCACTGAGTAGCACCGTCAAAAAGTACAGGGCAAATAAATGCGAATTTAAAACCAGCACTATTGCCAGTCGAATACAAATTTTGCTCTACACCAGTGTTGTGCTTGACCAGTCGAATGGACGTTTTTTTGGCATTGTATCAGTGCAAGTCAGTCGAACATAACAACCCCGGAAAAACTCGAACTAAATGCGCATTAGTGCTACCAGTCGAATATGTTATTACTTTGGTAACCTTTTTGGTCTGTCAAATCAAATACCGAGATCTGCAGCACTGTTACTGATATATCCTTGTCTAAAATAGTTTTTTTCTTGCTTTGTAAGTAAACAAAGTCGTTGGAAGGTATTGTATTTTTGGACAATATTATAAAATTCTTCAATTTTTGTAATCATGGAATGGAATACATAAATGTCAATTTCATCAATCAACTGTACCAACGGAACCAAACAATTTCTCCTGTAATTGGTACCTTACGTCATACCGGTGACGTTGGACCTAGCAGTTGGTTAACCGAAGCGGGCCGAAATCGTTTTTTGTTTTGTCAGTCTGCGGTTTCACTTTCATAATAAGATGTTTCTGTAGAAATGTAAGCCTAAAATTTTGATAATGCTTTCCTTGCTTTATAAAGAGTAAACACTATCTATATTGTGTTTAAAATTTAAAGTTATTTGTCTGCTAGAAGTACCTTAAAATTTTGATGATCGGTGAGCGTGTGTCAGTGACAAAATTATAGCTGTTAATATAACGAGATTATTATGCGATTTATAACAGTCGAGGACATTGCTAGGTGACGAGGCGATAGCAATGTCCGAACCGGTGTTAAATCGCTAATAATCGAGTTATATTCAAAGCTTTATCGTATCATTGGCAACGGCGATGCAACAAGGTTCATTTTACTTTGGCATTTCAAAAAGTCATTAACATCATGCAGGATTTTGATATTCCTGACGATATAATAGCTGCAGCCAACACTATAAGGTTGAACTTGCTACCGGAGAAATATAAAATCCATTATGAAAAAGAATATCGGCAGTTTTGTGAGTGGAGAAACAAAGTACATGTTCAAGGTGCAGAAGAAACAGTGTTGCTGGCGTATTTCGTAAAACTCTCTGAGAAATATTCTGCTTCATCCTTGTGGCCGAAATATTCCATTTTAGGTTAGGTTCTATGTGAGTGGGGCCTTCTCGCCACCTCCACTGCAACCCCTGTTGGGTCTATTGTGGCTCACCCCTAGGGATTACAATTCACCCCACAAGCCTGTGCGTCTCTGAGGAAGTCCATGGTTGTATTTGAAGTCGTTCGGCTCTAAGGAACTAAAACCGAATATGTTATACCTTACCCTGCCCAGATTCGTCGTCCAAATTACAGAACCGACAATCCGATGTCTGAACTAGACTCGTCGACTTTAGATGGTAATTCAGTCGACAATATCCTGTAAGTAGTCCCGTCAGAATGCGTAGGTTTGCTCTACTCCATTCCAGGATCTGCTTATTTTTTGTACTCAAAGGGTTGTATATGAACGCCTTCGAGTGAGAGAGCCCCGGTATGTCTGCCCAGTACGTGAAGGTTTTCCTCTCCGCCCAGGTAGCTATGGCTGATCTAGCAGTGCTTTCCGCAATGCCAAAAAACGGTTCGAGTCCGATGAATACAGACTATCTGATCCCTTTTTTGCCCTCCACTCCTCGATGCCCAGGCACCCAGGTCAAAATGACTCTGTTCTTGTCTAGTATTTCAAGGGATTGTGGACAGTTAATCACCAGCTTAGATTTTATCCTGTTCGAGCTCAGTGCTTTAAGAGCAGCCTGGCTATCTGAGAGGATATGTATGTTCTTTTTCACAACAGATTGATTCATCAGCTCTCTTGCAGCCAGTTCAATGGCGTATACTTCAGCCTGAAAGACGGTAGCGTACCTACTCAGGTTGGTTGTGATTTCAACTCTGGGTTTCCTGCTGAAGACCGCCGCTCCAGCCCCGCTCACGGTTTTGGATCCGTCAGTGTAAATCACGTAGTCCGTTTCTAGGAAGAAGATTTCTTGGCTATCCCGTTGGTCACTCGTGGGAATGAGGACCTTAAAGGGCTTGTCCACTTGCAGTTTTGTGACAGAGAGATCCGAGGGCATCCTAAGAATGTGCTTTGCTCTAGCTGACTTTTGGTTCACCAGACAGCTGAGCCGTACGTGACCATTGGCTTGACCATTGTTTGGTAAATCCAGTAAATCTGTTTGGGGTTCATACCCCAAGATTTTCCGCATATCCTTCTGAGATTCAAGAGGGATAATCTGGCTTTGTTTATCACTCTTTCCAAGTTCCAGTTGTTTATCTAAGATTACCACTAGATATTTCACCTCCGTCGCCTAAAATTGGCTGTCGCTGTAATTTTTTCCTCTTTGTGAAGGGAACAATTACGGTTTTGAGGGGGTTCACAGACATCTGTTCCTTCTCGCACCACCTATGCACCATGTTTAGGGCCGTTTGAAGGATATTCGAAATTATCTCTTCAAATTGGCCTCTAATAATTATTACTATATGATCAGCATATCCTTGCAAATCTATCCCCTGACTGGATAATTCACCCAATAGATCGTCAACCAGTAGTGACTACAAAAGGGGGGAAAGCACCCCTCCCTGTGGGCATCCCCTGGCCGCCATACCCCTTACGATGACTCCATTCAGTGATGTACCGGTTTGATAATATGCTTTTGATCCACTAACAGATTGGTTTGCAGATTCCTCTGCGCTCCACCGTTCTCAATAGTCTGGAAGGGCGTTATTGAACGCTCCTTCTACATCTAGGAAGGCCGCCAGCGCTATTTCCTTGTTACCAAGAAAAGGGCTGATTTTCCCCACTAGATCATTTACCGCCAAGTCTGTAGATTTGCCCGGTTGATAAGCATACTGGGAGGGAATTAGCGGATACTCTCGTAGCATCCCTTCCCTAATATGCCTGTCTAAAATGTTTTCTAGACATTTCATTAAGAACGAGGTCAGGCTGATGGGACGATACGATATGGGAAGTGAATTGTTCAGTTTTCCGTATGAATACAACCCTCGCCACTGACCATTCTAGAGGGATGTACCCCCACGCCAGACTTGCTCTTAATAACTTGACCAAATGGGGTAACAGCTCTCCACTGCCCTTTTGTAGCAGAGCAGGAAAAATGCCATCCTCCCCAGGTGATTTGTACGGTGAGAATTCGTTCACTATCCATACAATTGCCGATTGAGTGACTATGTTTGTTGCCAACTCCCAATCTTCCTTTTTGGGTCGTTCTGTTGATCCCGTTGGAAGTGGGATGGGTGACTGGTCCTTCAGAAACCGACTACCAGGAAAGTGGGTCTGAAGCAGTAGCTCCAGGGACTGCCTTGCAGAGTTCCATGTTACGAGCGACTTTAGAACCGAAGGAAAGTGGAAATCGGCGAATACGGCGCCTTAATACGTTTCATCAAGAAAAACGTTGGTTATAGGGTAAAAAAAATCAAAAGTATTTACAAGAGAACAAGTCAACGAGTTTTTGCTTTTTGCCCCAGGCGAGGAGTTTTTAATGATGAAAGTGGCTTTTTTAGTTGGAATTGGAGGAGCCTGTCGAACCAATGGATTAGCGAAGATGTTGACGTTTTAGAGGACAAGTTGATTGTTAGTATTCCCGACTCAAAAACCCACAAGAAACTGATTGTCGCTGTGGTATCTGAACGCGAAGTTAATCCTGTGCTTTTATTTAAACAGTACGCAATATTAAGGCCAGTCCATGCTACTCACCGAAGATTGTTTGTGTCATATAGAAAAGGGAAATGTATGGTACAGCCCTACGGCATTCATTTCTTCTCTAAAATACCTCAAAAATAGCTGAGTATCTCTCACTCCAAAATCCTATAAAGCCTAGTTTACATTAGTAAATTAACTCAGCATAGTAATTTGAAGCAGTACTCAAATTTTTTGTTGTTGTTTGTCGATGTAATATATTAGAAGAGTTCTGGCGAGTAATTGTGCTCAGTAACTATGATTTGATTAATGTTAGATCGCTCAGAGTATAAATTGGACGAGTTAATAGACGAGCGTGATGCTGATGGGGAAAAGGGCAAATTACTAGGCTCTACTACTGGACTCGCCTGTTCAATGACCTTGGGGACTAATTTCCAACAAGTACTGTTACGAATTGAAATTAATTGCTGACATAATTGTATATTTCCGTCAGTTTGTCTCGCAATCAGTCGAAAACTGGTACACTCTGACCGCATGTCACGAACAAGCGTATTCGGCACTATACGGAGGAGAAAATAATCTGCCGATGCTGTAGCTACTCTGGCACCTTTAGCCTAAGGCAAGTAGGAACACTACAAGGGCGGCAGTAACGAATTACAGATAGGTGTGGACCTTAAATAGAGGAGCCGCATATCAATCAACCCCCAGATCGGCACGGTGCGGTTGTTTATTTATCCATACTCTGTTCAAATATCATTTACGTCGCGTCAAAACAATATCCCCACCTTACAGCAGCTCCACCGACAGAAGTTTTGCATTCGCATAGGTACATCAAAATGTTGGGTCTCGAGTGCAACCAATCCACCAATACGAACGTAAAACGTCTGTATCAAGAGCAGTTGTTTTGACAAGGAGTAAATGAAATTTGAACAGAGCAGACAGATCTTGTTGAAGGAAAAAAATCCAAAAATTATTGTTTGTGATTTTTTTTATTTACAACGGAATGTGTCTTCTTAAAACAACCTCTCTATGTTTAAGTTGAAAATGTAAATTAATAATTTTTTAAGTATGTACATAACAAAATACACAATATAACAATATATAGGGGTATTGAGAAAAAATGATGTACGGTTTTTGCATAAGTTTGAAACATAAATGAGCAATTATATTATATACTTAAAGACGTTAAATGGTTCATATTTATTTGGAACACAGCTAAAAATAAACCAAAAATTTTCGTTTCTATACGAATGTCTGAATGTCATTACGTCTATTAATATTCTTTTAAATCGCTTTAGTTTGTTTTCACTTACATAATACAATACAATCGACGACAAATTTTACATTGAAAATGGATTTTTCAGTGTTCAGTTAAAAAACTAATGCAATTATTTCATAAATTAATGACTGAGAACTACTTTGTTCCTAACTGAACGTTGAAGCAACAAAATTAAATACATTTAATTGTCTTTCTTCATTCTGGTGCTTGTCATACGGTAAATTATGGAATCGCGGCCCGGATCCATGTTGCCAATAGCCATGCATATAGCGATGAGAGAAAATAGCATAACTACCCCAAACCAAAGAATAATGTTAAAAATAACGGGGTAATCCGTGTTGTAGTAGCTGGCCAAGTTGTATTCAGTTTTCTGAAAAAAAAAATACCAGTGATATAATAACAGACATAAAAATATAGGTATGTATAATCAATCAATGATCCGCAGTGGTATAACACAAACCACTAGTTTTTTATGAAGTTCACGGCCATTTCCAACAAGTTCAGTATTTCTACCAGTTTTAGCACGCTTCATTTCCTACTGGTTAATGTCACTTTATGAGGAGAAAAGCTTAAGTAAGCCAATACGTAAATTTAGATTTACAGAAGCCATAGTACCTTCTGAAAAAAACTTCAAAGTATATTAAGAAAACCATTTTAGCCAATTTGGTTTTTTTATTGAGTAATAACTTTTTAAAATTAGTACTACCTACTATCTTTACAATCAACTTACATCACTACTTGATGTTGATGTTTCAGTTTCAAGAATACTCCTACCCCTCCTTGTGTGACTGGCATCGCTAGTTATAACAGTAACGAGAACATATCCATCATATAATTTGACAAAAGCAGTATTTAATCTCGAAATTGCTTCATTAAGGAGTTGTTTAGCTTCTAGTACTTGAGTTGAGTTTTCTCCATATAAGTCTTTAAGTGCATGAAGAGCAGATACTTCAAACCAATAAACATCAGGAACGTAATCTTTTGTAATTTTCCCGGTTTCGATCTGAAATAAAAATCCAAAAATCACTTTTGAAACCATATTTATATTCTCTTAAATACATGATTTTTAAAATGTTTGCAACAAATTACAACCGACGTTTTATCAAAGTGTTTACCCTTATCGTTAGGTTGGATATATTTTTAGTTTACGTAAGTGGATAAAGGTGTCATGTCACATTTTAAAAAAAAATTACTTTTTGGCATTTTTGAACTTCCCTGGTATACATTAAACCTCCCGATATCAGAAAATCCTAGATTGTAATGTCTGATTTTTTTGTTGATTATTTCCTTTCTATTAATTTTGACCAATTGCTATCAAGAATTGGTATGTCAAATATAAATTGTAAGTGGGAAAATTACTTAACAACTGTCAACTTAGCTGCCAGCAGTTTTTCCGGAAAAAAAATCGAAAAAATGTCATGCAAGTTTGACATGTTTGTTCTTATTATTTTAATTTAAAAAAAAAGTTGTATTAAAATAAAATGTTTATTTAACTCGGGAAAGAATCTTACCAAATATCCCTCGTGCATCTAATTTTTCCTGTGGAAAAATTGGAACACTCGTTTCTAAGTAATCTGTTTTAACAAATAGCATGAGCGAAAGTGGTTTTAAAAACCCGAGTCGAAGACGAGGATTTTTTCACTTTCGCGAATTACTAAGAAACTCGTTTTTCCGAATTTTTCCGGAAAATGCACTAGGGATATTACCCCCGATAAATGCGCCATGTCAAACATACAATGACTATTTTTAGTGGATAAAGGTGTTATGTTACTTTTTTGATACATGACACCTTTATCTACTAAGCAATACTTTGCAGGCTTAACTAAACAAACTTAACACTGACTGAAGAGTCCAAGAATCACTTCCAACGCAGCAGTTGGTGTAGTTTTATGCAGCCAGTTGCCCCCAAACCGACCACCCTTTGAAGGCGTGCCAGTTGCGACCTAGCCGTGGCAAAGGTTACCCTCGGCCACCATACCAGAGCCGCGTATGTGAGCATCGGCAGCATGATCACTTTATAGAACCACAAGATCGTCTTGGGGGTTAGTCCCCATTTCGGACCAATGGCTCTCCTACAGGCCCAGTATGTGTTAGTCACCTTGCCCAGGCGACTATCAAGGTGAGCCTTCCATGTCAGCGTCTTATAGAGGATCACTCCCAGATATTTCACTTGTTCAACCACTGGAAGTGGCACTCCACCAAGGTGCAGACCATCAGCGAATTACTAAGAAACTCGTTTTTCCGAATTTTTTCGGAAAATGCACTAGGGATATTACCCCCGATAAAAGTGCCATGTCAAACATACAATGAATATTTTTAGCAGATAAAGGTGTTATGTTACTTCTTGATACATGACACCTTTATCCACTAAGCAATCCACAAGTTTTTGTTGAAACCCGAATGATATGTCATATTTTAAGGTTATGTTGCAACTGAGTTTTAAATTTTGTGCAGTGGTTGATGTGGTTATTGTTATTCCACATAAAAGACGATTTTAATATAAATACAATAACAAATCATAATAGAAAAGTGATAAATGCACTGTTTGCGATGCTGGAGATAATTCAGAACATAAAGAAAACTGGAAATTTGCTTTTCATTCCCAAACAGTAGATAGACAAATACCGTCCGTTGACAGGAAAATATGTTATGTGACAATTGGATCTCCAACAGATCATTCCATAACCGAAGTTGTCCACATCTAAGGCCTTTTATTTAAGGCAAATGTGGTTATACAAATTTCACGTGCTTTTGTTTAAATTGGGCGTGAATAAAATCTGAGTAGAGTATTATCTCGCTACCCATCAACTATTAGTATTTATTTAACCAAGAAGTAGCAAACGATCTATTCCCTAGTTTATAATCCACTATCAAGTTCCTCATATTTAGATGGTGTATTTATTTATTAATGAATAATTTGTCGTCCAAATTGAGGTTCTGAAATCGATAGACCATTCCAGAATGACGTCACTGACAGATTCGCCATATTGTTCTGGAAGGCATATGTCATATTCTATTTAGTTAACATTGTTTACTGGTTAACAATGGATACTAGTTAGATTTTAATTAGTAATGAGTTCTTAAAATTATCTAAACTGTCATCGTTTTGTTATTAAATGTGGAACGCGGGAAACAAGATATAAGGTATTTTTTTTTCGATTTCCGGCTGTTTTAACCAAGCGAGGTGACTATTTAATTGATCTCTGTGTACACATGAATCTGTTGCTCTTAAATCACATAACTTCTCTGTTGATTGCTTTTTTCGTCGTCTGGTATTTTAATTATTATTTAATTCAATTCAGAGGCAGATTACTGACAGCACCATGTGTTATTTGTAAAGTTCTTATTAATTAAATAAAATACATATTACATAGACATTGTTCTACAAACTCTGTCTGACAACCAACTGACTTACAGCACATGCCAAAACACACAAGCTTCTACTACAAATGATCGGTTGTCGTCCAGAACAATATGGCCGACCTGTCAAGTCGGGTGATCTGGAATAACCTATGCCTTAACACAAAATCTTTATTGCTAACGACTACTTGAGCTGATGAGTATTGCTGATTGGTTACCAATGTTAGAAAGAGAAATTTCCAATAATCAATTACCTGCTTTAACAGGATAGTATCATAAGTTTTTATCCAGGTTTTCTTGAGATTTTATTAAATTTACCCATTTTACTTTATACTTACTTTTTCAGCAATGGCGTTCAACAATGTCATTTCTTTTAGGAATTTCCTATCCTCTTCTGAACCAAGTTTCAAAGCTTTGTGATTGACCTGCTCTATATTGTTTGATCCAATATCTTCAAAAACTGAATATCTGCGAATCTTACAAAAATAAAGATTCATTATCCTCAGGGAATCATTATTTTTCTAATGGAAATGAAAAATATCTAATCTAGATACAGACCATAGTATTAAGAAGCCAACAATAAATAAAAATTGACCTACTAGTAATAGTAGGTTTATGCTTATGTAAGATGTGTTACTTAAGTAACATTTATCACATATGATTTAAAAAATTGAAAGTATGGTCACCACAATTTCTATTGACACTCAATTATGATTTTAAGATTTAATATATATCATATTACCTTGAAGTTGATTAACTTTCAACTTAAGATGTATGCCTACTGTACATGTGCTCTAAAGTGTCAAAACTATTTGGTTCCAAATTTTCTCACTATAAAGTGTGTTAGTTTCAGATGATATTGTTAGTGTTGTTTTAATTTAAGAAAGTGAGAAGCAATCATAGTATTCCAAGATTATGTTGACCTTACCTATGCAGCCCATAACAAAATAGCATCATTATGTCCTATTCTTCAAAAACATCCATAATTTTTAATTAACACTATACAAAAAGCAAATAAAATATATACAACAAAACCACATTAGCAAAACTAACACCCTAAATATCCAGACTTTTATTTTTGTCTTTTTTTATTGACATTCTCTTAAATCTGAGCATAAACAGGAGCAAATATCTGTATCATACATCTTATGTTGTGCATTTTACAAGATACATCTTACATGAGTATAAACCCACCATAAAAATCAGCTATTTAAAAAATGTTAGCTACACGAAAACCTTAGTCTAAATATAGAAATAATGTAGGTTATAGATTAACACTATTGTTGTAGTTTGGTATTTTATTGTTTTAGGTTTGTTCGTAGAAAAAGTTCCTAATCCTCCCACTCCTATTTTAGAAGGAAGGGGTTTGCTATTTTATTATTTCTTTCACAATGGAAAAGTATTCAAATCACATTGCAATGTGCATGGTCCTGACTAATAATTTCCTCCCAGTGAGCTAATTATCCTAATTCTTGAAAACTGATCCAAAACTGCAAGTTTCTTTCATCAAACAAAATATTTTTAAAGGACCAACTACCAAATTGTTTCTACAAACCTTTTTTTTTACTACCTATTATTGATTTATTTTATAACAGAAATTGTGTTTTTATTAGCTACATAGTTTCCAATTAACTCCAATTCTTGGTATGTTATGTTGATAAAGAAAACAGAAATATAATACCTTTTCTTATTATGTTGATCAATTATTTTTTAAGGAGATATTTGAATTTATTATTAGGTTAGGTTTATCAATTCTCATTTCTGTTTCACACCATTTAATTCATACAATGTTTTTTCAGTAAAAAAAAACAAATAAGTTCCTATTTTAATTCTTAAATTGCATTTTGTATTGTAACTCCTAGCTTCAGTTTATTAGTTTTACTGACAAACTTTAGTTGGCATATGGCTGGGAATGAGGACAAAAATATCCTTGATTGTACTACCAACTAAATGTATAAATTATGTTGCCTCTTTTTCTAAGGTTATCATAATTTGAAATGATAATTGCTGTTAAAAAGAATAGGTAACTAATTGCATCACATGTCAATATAAAACTTTCTTCAATTTCAACTTACATCTTCTAATCCATTGGAAAGCTGAATCCTAACTGCATTTGTTTCTTCTTTAGGATAATGTTCATTAATTCGCCTTTCAAGATTTTCAAAAATTTTAGATTCTCCTATGTCAGTCTTGAGTAAGAAACGATGCCCTTTTTGCAGATCGATATCAGACACTCCATCAACGTAAACTGTAACTATAGCTTGAGCTACGCCAAAAGGATCCAACAAGTACATGCCCCTCCAGCTAGAAAAGTGCTCAGTAGAAAAGCCAAGTGAAGCTGCATATACTTCTTTAAGAGTACTCTCTCTCAAAGTTTCATGGCCTTTGAAAAAAAGACTAGGTGCATGGTGGATAACTGAGAATTCTCCAGCCCCATAGGCTACAATAAATCATAAATCAATGAACGGAACATGACTAATGAAAAATATTTAATTAATTATCACTAAATATTCCGTGAATTAATTTTTTACTCACCTGTAGAAATTAGCAAAAATCCGAATGATATAAAAAAGATCATTTTTGGACAAACTTTAAACACCACTCACTCACACCCCAACAAATCATATGATACTGACATATGTCAAAAGTATGAGTTTAAAAGACATGTGACACATCTGAAAACTGATAGAAACGTTCGGTATTTGCATCGCAGAGGCAAAGGATTTTTGGTTACTTGATCACAGATTAGTCTGAACGTTCCGACCAACCATAAATATAAACGAACTCTTTTCCAAAGACATGGAGAATGGATAGATGAAAATTAAATGTTTGTATAAACAACACAAAACGTTATCAAGAAAAACACTAGAAGGTTTATCTATAGTATATAAATAAATTCAAATCACTCCTCCTGGTTTTTAAATAAGGTATAGTAGAGTTTGTTTAACCGTCCTTTGCCGTTACGTCATACATTGTCCAGCTTTATCTCTCATTCATGAAATGGATGAGACGGAATTTTGACGTCATTAACGTATGTCTTAACTAATGTCGACGTAAATTTTATTTGTTACTTTTGACAGTTCAGTTGTCATATTTTGATTTGTTCAGTATTTTTGGTCATTTTCTCCTTTTTCAATTAATTCTTCATTGGAATCCTGCTTTTACCGTTAAATGCAGTTTACAATGTAAGTATCTACCTATATTCGTTCCTTTTTCCTGTTTTTATTGGGAGTTTTTTTCAGAAAGAAATTTATTTATTGCCTGTTTTCTCCCATACATGTGATTTTTTGTATTTCTCAGAAATACTTACGAAATTGTTTCTCACATTGACACAGACAATAATTACTATACAAAAATATGAGCATAATAGATATTCTATCTAATTGTACATAACCTTTGGGTTCACCCCCAAAATATAATCGTTTAATACATTTTTAATATATATTATAGGTCCGTAATTTTTTAAATTCAGTAAAAAATCATGCTCAGGGGCGTTAAACATCCTCGAGCTAGAAATTTGAAACAAATCAGTTAAAAAAAAACGGGGATTTCAAGTTAAAACAAAACTAAATTATGTAAAAAAGTGCGCAACGCATAAATCATTACTAATTTATTCATACAAACACACCTTAACATATGTCATTGATTATAATTTTGAGGTTAAGTGTAAAATAACATTCAATTAATATAAGACAAACGTAAAACAGCGGAATACGTCACCGATTATGACGTAACCGCAAAGGATGGTTAAACAAACTCTAACTACAACATAACATCAAAACATCACGGATACACAGATTAAACTTTCTCGTCGGTCAAAATATTCCGAGCAAACAGATTTACGTCGTCAGATTTACCTACCCTACGAGTATGTGCAATGACCCTACCTCTAGAAATAAACGAACGATTCAGAGTGATGCATGGAGGTTCTATGATTTCTATGCTAAAAAGATTGTTTAATAAACGTACATAAGTACATAACCATAGATTCTGCGTGACCTGTGATTTGGATAGCAAAAAAATAGATGTCTTACTATTTTATAGTTTTCAAAAATTGTTTACAAAAAATAACGAGAATAAAATAACGAAAAGGAGAAGGGAACACAAAAAAGGAAAGCATGGAGACTTATATCGTTGAGTGAGAAATACAAGTATTTCTCACTCAACGCTTATATCTAGTCTTCATTATATATGATCTTGTCTCTGATATGATCTTCGTCACTCTAACTTAAATAATCCATGATTTAAAAAATCAGTAATCAAAATACGTTTGTATACTTTTACTTCTTACCACAAATAAGAACCTCACAAAAGAACAAAATTTTAGGTTAGAATTTCCTCTGAATGAGATATCTATATAAGCTGCGTTCGTTATTTGAGTCCGATCAGAGTCCGATCAATCTTTTTAGTCTGAATCGTTCGTTTATTACTAGGGGAGGTAAATCTGAACTGTTCGGTAATTCAGCTCAGATCAGTCCGAGGTAAATCTGTTTGCTCGGAATATTTTGACCGACGAGAAAGATTTATCTGTTTAACTGTCACGTTATGAGGTTATGTTATAGTCACTACTGTCATTAGTAAATCTCGTAGTGTTTGTTGACCGTGAATAGCGACCAAAATTACTTCAGCGGTAGACATAGCTGTAACTAATGAATAATAAAATCTAAAACACTAAAAGAACGAAAACATCAAGCAAAAAAAATCGTAGTCCGTTAATGGAAGACACAGGTTAGTAGTTTGTTTAGACCTGGTTGGTCGGGCCGTTCGTTAATAGCAATTTCCTCAGATTAATATGTGATCACGTGACCAAAAATCCGTCGCCTCTGCGATACAAATACCGAACGTAGCTATAGTCTCCATGGAGACTAGATCATAGATAACCAACTAGATATAAGGAGCACAAACTTGTAGGAGCGTCTAAATGTAGTACTCTTTACCAACGTTGCCAAGTGTAGTCCTAAACTAAAACGTTTGTGTTTTGGAAAGTAAAAATATTTTAATAATGATATTTATCACAGTTGATTAAAAAGCAATGTGTTAAGAAATCAATATTTGTCATTTTTAAAATTATGTTTAGCAAAACGTACTGAAAATTGTTCGAGTTTACAATACAGAATTATCATACAAAAAGGAAAACTCACGAATGCATAGATACATTTTCCCTAATCGAAAAATTGAATTGTGTAATTGACAGATTATTATAATAATTTTCAATAATAACCTAACCAAAACCACCCTACCTTACCCCCTACCCTAATCCGAATCGAAAAATTGAATTGTGTAATTGACAGATTATTATAATAATTTTCAATAATAACCTAACCAAAACCACCCTACCTTACCCCCTACCCTAATCCGAATCGAAAAATTCTTCGTATTTTTAGTCAATTTTTGAAAAAAACAATAAGAAAATAAAAATATCTTGACTCGGACGCGACTCGAACCTGGTACCTCTGTGTTAGGAGCCCAGCACACTTACGCTGGGCTAATCTCTGCACACATTAATGATATCGTATAGAAGGTTAAAAGCTTTAGAACCGTGCGCGCTTCGCATGAAAGCCGAGCGCCACCGGAGATACTCGATGGCGCCCTTTCAGTTTAGGACTACACTTGGCAACGTTGGTAAAGAGTACTACATTTAGATGCTCCTAAAAAAGTGTCCGTCGAAATTAGGAAGAAATTGGTGGCGCTGGGGAGGCTAGCGATTAAAATCATGCTTGACGTGTTAAATTTTAGGTTATGTAAATGGAGGGTTTGTTTATTTTCATTCGGTTACCTTTTATGCTTGGTTTTAGCAAATTTCAAGGAAAAAATAAGTATTTCCCGTAGCTGGTGCTATGTTTGGTTAGAGGTAAGTTTCTTCAATATCTTTATATAGGCAATTGTGTTGCAAAATAGTAATGAAAACAATAAACCTAACACGAGAGCCACTTACGATTACTCGAAAATAAGACAGGGGCTGGGGTATGTAATAATGTAATTTTTTTTATTTTTAAATTTACTTCTAGTTGGACAACTTTTCACGACACACGTTTTTCACATTGTAAATTTTTATAAAAACTTCTATAAAAATAAACACTATTTTCATTTTTTGTTAGGTTAACTTGTTCAGCAAACTTCACTCTGTAATTTTAATCGCTAGCTACTCTCGCGCCATCTACTATTTGTACCTCACCGCTGGACACTTTTTCGAGATTTTTCCTATACAAGTTTGTGCTCCTTATATCTAGTCTCCATGGTTAAAATGTTAAAAAACAAAATATGCCAGTAATGCCACAAATCGATAAAGTCAGAGATAAAACACGAAAACAGATACTTCGTCTTCTTTTTTCCTCATTTGTTCATATCAAAGCATGTTTCGATATGGTGTGTGCGCATATACCACTATCGAATACTATCGATAACTTTCGAAAACTATCGATTGTTTTCGATAGTCATAAACATCGATAACTATCGATAGTTCTCGACCTCTGCTTGTGAGGAGCGTCTGAATGTAGTACACTTTACCAACGTTGCCAAGTGTAGTCCTAAACTGAAAGGGCGCCATCGAGTATCTCCGGTGGCGCTCGGCTTTCGTGCGAAGCGCACGGCTTTTAACCTTCTATCGATATCGTTAACGTGTGCAGAGATTAGCCCAGCGTAAGTGTGCTGGGCTCCTAACACAGAGGTACCAGGTTCGAGTCGTGTCCGAGTCAAGATATTTTTATTTTTATTTTTATTTTCTTATTGTTTTTTTCAAAAATTGACTAAAAATACGAAGAATTTTTCGATTCGGATTAGGGTAGGGGGTAAGGTAGGGTGGTTTTAGTTAGGTTATTATTGAAAATTATTATAATAATCTGTCAATTATACAAAATTCAATTTTTCGATTCGGATAAGGGTAGGGGGTTAGGTAGGGTGGTTTTAGTTAGGTTATTATTGAAAATTATTATAATAATCTGTCAATTACACAATTCAATTTTTCGATTCGGATAAGGGTAGGGGGTTAGGTAGGGTGGTTTTAGTTAGGTTATTATTGAAAATTATTATAATAATCTGATTTCTTAACACATTGCTTTTTAATCAACTGTGATAAATATCACTATTAAAATATTTTTACTTTCCAAAACACAAACGTTTTAGTTTAGGACTACACTTGGCAACGTTGGTAAAGTGTACTACGATTAGACGATCCTCTGCTTGTGGCCGTTGGCCATTTTCTTTTATACAATTTGATTCCATTCAACCATTCGTCAAATCTGATGTTATTCGTGCAATCGTGCATTATAACGTTTCCATTTATTTTGTGATTATTGAAATCTTTGTATTTTTCTTGATTTACTGAAAATATTTTTGGCGTTGGTATTTTTTACTTCTATACATATAGTTATATGTAATGGAAGGAAAAATAAACAAACAATTTAAGAAACTTTGTTGTGTTCCGTTTTGCTCAGACAAAACGAGTGCTCAACATCGGTTTCCAAAACGTGAACCTGAAGTATTTGGCTCCTGGCTGAAAAATATTAATAATCTGAAGTTACACGGCATGCCTTCAGAACAAATATACCAAAACTTCCGTGTTTGTGATAGACACTTTAGTGATGACTGTAAAGTACCAGGAAAAAGAGGCCTAAAAAGAAAAGCTGTTCCCACTTTATTCATTCCAGGTAATTACCTACATTTAATACATTACATTTTAATATTAGGTTCACGTGAATAGGTTAATTAATATCTTCTATAAGTTCCTTGTGGCATTACTTTTTATTATTAAAAAGGTTAATTAATAATATGCTATCATTATTTTACTTGCAATATAAGGTATTTCCTAACCTTACCAAACTTCAGGAAATTATAGGTGAAATGGGGCAATAATGCTGAATTTACAGACTAAAACTCTCTTTTTTTATAGCCAATGAAGAAACTTTAGAATCAGTTGCAACTGATGAGATAATCCACACTGAAGCTGATCCAGCAAAGAAGTGTAAAATCGTAGATATTATAGCTATTTTCGGAGAAAGTAGTACATCTGAGAGTTTTCCAGTGGTTGCTGAAGGTATTAGTGAAGATGTTAGCTATGAAACAGTTCATGAAAGGACATCTGAGAGACAACTGGTCAAATCGCCCAAAGGTAACTGAATCCAATACCAAACTTTGACTTTATACTGTTATCTGTTATTTATATGCTAGTCAATGGTTGTCACACAGGATACAGATTATCTCTGGGATACTGCATAGAGAAATAATAGTTCATTAGAGATATTTTCAATGAGGTGGTATAATTACATAGAAAAAAAAAACTGTTTGTATCATGTACTATTTTCGAACATATGAATTTATATTAATTTCGTAACTTATTATTCTATTCATCTATAAAAACTTCTACATAAAATATTCCTATACCTTTTAACAATCATTCACTATGTTTCATCTTGATGTTATGATAGATAGCATCGAATAAATAAACAAGGTATGCTAAACTATATTTATTTTATGATTGAAATCATAAGCTTTTAGAAAATCCAATGTGTACATAACAAAATTTTCAACTTGATGTGTGCCTCTAAATAACACAAAAATGGAAAGTAACATAGTTAGTTAAGATCATTCAAAACTGGTAGCTTTTGATTATGTTAATTTGCATTTTTCTTTAAATTGTGTGCACAATGAGGCACATAGAGTTTGGAAAAGAGCATAATTGATGGTGAAAATCACGTTTGAGTTAATTTTTTTAATTGCTTAGGCGTTTTAAAAGGTATATCTGACTTAATAATAAAAAGGATCATCAAATTAATAGAAAACAACCAAATTGCATAATATTATCTAAAATCTAAAACATAATCCTCAGGGCGACATTGCTGGAATGATAGTTTTTTTCAGGTAGGTTTAATATTATTCCACAAACACAACCTTTGATACAACAAATCCTAGAAAATTGAAATTAATTACAACAACAACCAACATAACCTCTTTTCTTTTTTCATTGAACAGAGATGAAAAATCTTACACATTGAGTAGAATAAGACAGAATGATATGTCTCTTAAATAGAAAGACCCTTGGAGTTGTCGCTATCATTCGCTTCGCTATAACATCTTCGGTCATGTTCAGCTAGGATCGGAAACGTCCGAACTCAGTAACAGAGTACGAAATAGCAAAGAGAAGAGAATCTTTATCAGCAAAGAGAAGAGAATCTTTATCGCTGTTTTGTTACAGAGTGCCAATCCTGTCAACTTGTCAGTTGCTGGACGTGTCCTATACTAGTTGCCTTCTTTAAAGGTATTTTTTCTTGACGAAACAGTTTCAAAGACCGTTTTGACACAGTTTCGTCGTGGCGTAATGGTAAGTGGAGATCGCAAAAATGAGACGTTTTAAAACGTCACGTGATCAGTATCTATATGTCATCTGCCAGGCCAGTTTCGCTTTGTTGACGTTTGTCTCTGAGTATAGCTTTGATATTACAATGTTATTATTTTCTAGAACTTGTTGAAGTTGAGCATAACATTTTTGAGCAAAATCAGGATCTAAAATCGGCAGTAATATTTAATTTAATAATGAAAAAATTGTCTAGTTCAATCTTAGAATTCTCTAAATGAACAGTGGTGGATTTATCCAGAGTTATTTCATATTCACCCAAAGTGATTTTCACCATTTATTCCATTGCAAAACACAAAAAATTAAACAAACCGGTGCTATAAAAGTGAATAAATTAAAAACGGAAATTCTATTTGTTTTGTATAAAAACAACAAACAATTTCAAAAATGACAGTAGTGACACTGCTGACAGCTTAAAACGGTCTTGGAGAACGTTTCAAATGTTGACAGTTTTATTCCTGACGTCATTAACCGACCAACAAAATGAAACTGTTTCAAAACAGTTTTTCAAAAAAAAATGCCTTAAATGTAAAACATTTGAAATTTTGGTTTTATCAGAAATTGTTTTGCTAATATGAGAAACTCACTAATTTATTTGGTGAGCTCAGTAAGTTTTATTTATAAGTTCAAGTACCTATTTCAGATGAATGCAACAGTCATTTTAAAATTTGTGTATTTTTCAGGAAAGTGAAGGGAAAACAACAACAGCATGTCAATCAAGTTTATCTTGTTGGAATATGAAAATATTTGGACAATACAGTGGAGGAACTGTGTGTTTTAATAAGATTCAACTGTAAGTATACATAATTATTATTGACATTCTAACATTACCATGAAGTAGAAATAACAATGGACCTAAGCAAACAGTTTTTTATAGAAAAATTCTTCTCATATTAGAATATAATTTTGTACTTCTACTTTGTCAGTTCAATTTTTCCAAAATCTAAATAGAAGGTCTTTTCGTTCTTTACTTTTCCTCCAATTGTTGAATTTCATTTGTGTCTTGAAATAATGTTAATTTAACTGTTACAACAAATTACTACATTGCCACAAATGTGTATTGACATGTTACAAATTAGGTAATAGATATTTACGATATACGTGTGGGGGAGATTCATATTACGATATGAGATGAAAGATTTGTAAAACAAGCCCTTTAGGCCGAGTTTGATAACCTATCAATTATCGTAATATGAATTTACGATACAAATATTTTACAATATTTTACCTACTATCAATAATTCTAAATATCCAATCAAAGATAGTTAACAATATTAGTCTACTAGAAACATACAACAATCAAGCTTGTAAGGCTTTGGTCGCCATGGTTTTTATTATCATGCGAATTGTCATAATAGAACACGTCAATATCAGTTGGCTACATCATCGTGAATGCTATTGACGTTAATTCAGATCATGAAAGGATCGATTCAGATACATAACAATGAATATGAAAATGAATATTAATTATTTATTTGATTTTGAAAATCCCAAATTTGACATTACGCCAATTTCAATAAATAATAAATTCATCATAAACTCTGATAATGTTTATGTTCCAGTGTCATAATGAACCTCACTACGAAACTCATATCAGTATCGTTTTGATTGACATTACATATTGATAGTGGTAAATCTCTTAAAACTATTGAAGTGTCTATTGCCACACTCCACGGATAATATCCGTAATAGAGACACGGACTCGTCTGGCTTAAAATTTTCCGTGACTAATATCCCTAGAAATATCCGTGCCTCTAACAAAGACACGATCCTGACTGGAGTAAAAATTTCCGTGGTTCTAATAAATTATAATCACGGATATCATGCAAATCGACTCTTAGTCGTGAATGTCAGAAAAATCATAAATAAATTTGTTGCATTTGAAGTACAGTCCTGAGTAGAAATAAACATTTAAACAATTAATTAAAATATTAATTGATTAATTTTCTAACGCGCTGTTTTTAAACAAATTTCTAGAGATTCAACAATTTTTTTTCAAGTTTTTGTAGATGTTTTGTCACATTATTTTTTTACTATTTTGTTAATTAGACACCTTTTGGTTTATTACAAAATTTTTAAATTTTTTTTTATGCTTTTGTACGAACTGGAAAATAAAAAAAATAAAAACTTCAAAATGTTATTTCTTATATTAATAAATATATTTCAACTAAGAAATTTTTTTTAAATACTACAATATGTCATTATTTAAGATGTCATTACAATACTTCAAAAAATTTTAAATATGTAAACTCCTTAACAAATTAATTTGTAAAACAAAAGACTATGAATAAATGTCACTTTCAGCTACAAAAGACGATTTTAATAACTTTCTCAAGTCTTGATTGTTGAGAATATTTAATATTTTTGTATTTTAAAAATTTAATTCAGTTATTTGGCTTCAGATCGATCTGAAGATTCGAGAGAGTAATTTGAATATACATACTTTTACGTAATGTGTAAAGCAATGCCAAATAAATAATAATAAATTTTTAAACTTATCAGATGACAAAAAAGTTTACAAGTATTGGTCCGACAATTAAAAAAATTATTCTACTGTAAATAATAATTATTATGTGAATTATCTGACGAATAACTGGCCAAGTGCGAGTCGGACTCACGCAAGACCATTATCTATAATAAATATTTTGCGTTTACCTGTTGTCGTTATCAATATCGAGCAGAATAATTATCATGTTACAGCTAATGCACATAAGTGACGTAATGCACTACAAGTTGCATAAATGCAGTAATTTTTTACTATCGACTTTTTCATGTTATATTGAAGAAATTTTTTTTATTCAAATAATGTAAAAAAAGGTGGAGTAAAATTTCAACTTGAACTCCCCATTAAAATAAAATAAAAATTCTCCACGGGGAATAGAACCCTGGTCTACCGCGTGAGAGGCTGGGATACGTACCACTGGACTACCGAAGAATATACTAATCTCTTATCTATAACATGTCAAATGTATTACATAATTTTATAAATTTATAAAAACTTGTGTTTGTTGGGAGCTCTCTTATTCATTTCCTTTATTCTGTTTTTAGTGTTTGTCTTGGGTTAGGTTATGTGAAAATTTCAGCTGTATAACAATCACGGTTCATACGGACAACGAAATGTTAGTAATAGGGTCCCTTTTTTACCCTTTTTGCATGATATCCGTGATTATAATTTATTAGAACCAGGGAAATTTTTACTCCAGGCAAGACCGTGTCATTGATTAGATGCACGGATATTTCTAGGGATATTACAGTCACGGAAAATTTTAAGCCAGATGAGTCCGTGTCTCTGTAGTTCAGTCAGGGATAAAACCACTGATTTCGGCCATTTTTGAAATTACAGGCACGGATATTATCCGTGGAGTGTGGCAATAGCAGCGCCGGGACTTCCTCGCAGCCGCACCCTGTATATTTATAAATTTCCAGCTTCTTCACCTTCCTCGGTTTTGAGCCATCTATGTAGCAGGCCAATTCTGTATTAACTGGAGGCCCCGCCTTCCATGTGCCTCTGCCTGTTGATGCCTGATGGTCAACCTATTGGTGACTCACCTGGCTTCGCCTTGTATGTAGACCTGAAATTGTGATAATTTCACCAAGACTTCTCATGTCACCCCTGGCCACATGGCTTTTGGATCGCCCCAACTTGACGAGTTTGGCCACCATACCACCAACCCATATGCTATCATCTGTCTGATGTCCTTGATATAACCATCATTTTTGGTTGTAGCCCCTAGTTTTTTCCGCACATTCTTCTGCATAGGACTGTATTCTTGACTGAGGGAGTAGAGTCTTCCAAGAGAACACATATTTTGTCTGTATTTTGCTTGGCTACTCTGTTCTCTCGGGAATCTTCACTCCCTCAGTCAAGAATACTATTCCTGGTTTGAGGGCTATCCTACTTTTTTGGATTATTTTCTATAGGTAACTTCTGGTACCATAGTTGTACATTCTATTTTCTATTTTTCATGAAATGATATTTATTGCCCATCAAAATGTTTGCCATTTCATAAACTTGTGTTTGCCGCAACAAGTAAGTCTCGACGGCTTAGTGTCTTTTTTTATAATATGTTTTGACATGTTAACCACTTTTCGTCAATGGATACATTAAGTTCAGAAGTGTTTTGACTTTCACCTGCAGAATTGTTATTTTCCTACCTAAGATCTAAGTGAAACAGTAAAAGGGAAAAATACTTCCGTAGGCCAATCAACCAACGTCGATATAGAAATTTGTAAAACTTACACATATTGGTGATATTTTTTCTAACCAAAAATTGTTTTTATTATGTCATCAAATATAATGCAGTTTATATTCTGTATTTTGAGAACTAAATAAATTACTGACCAAAAATTTTATTAATAATTTTGTTTCGTTTTTATTTTATATTGGTATATCCTGAAATTGTATGCATTCTTTATGGTGAATTGTTGTTTTTCAGATATGAACATCGTCTTTTGATTAGCCTAGAAGTTGAACACTAAAACGAAGAAATAACGCATCGCACAGGGACTGTTTGTCATCATGATCCACAAGGATCTCGAGCTGCTTACCGTTATTAGCAACAGAATCACTTGTGAATAACGGTACTGCCCTTTTAAAAATCTCCAAATATTTCGAGGTTAAAGCCCTCGAAAGAAAAGTTCAGAATGCCAGTGGTGACAACCATGTGGTATGCATTCCCCTTAACCACTCCATAATCCTCAAATCCAACCAGCCCTCTCGACTACACGTTCCCAGCTTCTTCGTCATCTTAAATGTTGACAAACGCATTTCCGATGAAGAAATGACTGATCTTCTTCAGTCACTCCCTTTCAATTTCAAGAAATGCTGGAGAATAATCTCCAAAGCAACAAATGCACCCACAGTACTAATAAGAGTTGTCACCGACTCTGAATCTATGGCCTCAATCATTGATGTGAGCCATCAAATGCCAACCCTCTACAACCAGTTCCCAAATACTGTACAGAAATTGGCCACCTTTCCACAGAATGTAAAGCCATGCTTTACACTTGCCCAAACTGCGGTGGTCACAAACACAAAGCAGATAAATGCGACAAGGTAAACAAACCATGGTGCAAAAACTGCAGTGGCGAACACGCAGCCTACGATCCCAAATGCCCTAAACGTCAAACCCTGCCCTCGAAACCCGAGGAAACTGTCCATATTACCCTCCCTAAACGGTCCATGCCTTTCGACTTCCCTACGGAAGCTCAAAAAAGGTTGTAGCCGTCACCATCATGAACGCCATCCCTACTTCCAGGAAATTGGTGATTGAAACTTTCAAACGCCTCATCCCTTCCTACTACAACCATAACTGCTCTGTCCAAGGACAGGAAACAAGGCGTATTTCAGTTTCACGCCGATGAAATCTTAAACCCTACTTCTCACCTCAATAATAGCTATTTGTGTATCAAGAGCAGAAAGTAGTACTTTGGTGGTCGAAACCGTTAACGCGTCGCGCGGCAATCTGTCGAAACTACCAAAAGACTTTCTGCTCTAAATACACACAAGATTTTTTCTACTATCACACCAAAATTAACTACTAGCTCTCTTTTATCTATAAATATGACAGCTCGCGGAAAATTAGGCGTGCTTCAAAGTTACTTTCTGCTTAAGAGCGCCAATAATGTCAAATTATGGCAGCTCGCGGAAAACATCAACTTTGCAGTTGCTTTTCAAGGCACAAAAGACGACTTTCGATAGTGATATTAGAAAAAGACATTTGATGGCCTTTGTGATAGGAACGTTAAATTGCCAAGATCTCTCCAGGAAGAGACTCTTGTTGAAGCATCTCCTGAATTCCAACAACATTCAAATTCTATCTATAACAGACACTCTGGCCAAAAACCCTCCTCATTTTTCAGGGTACCAAACTTTCCACTATGGCAAAGACCAATACTCTCGTGGTAACGGCTTTCTAGTCGGAAATGGAATCGGTGCCAGAATTCACAGTTTTCCTGTGCAAATTACCTCTCCGAATTTAGACTGCTTCGCTATTGACGTATCCTGGAACATGTCTACTATTACCTTTACCTCTTATTACAACCACCCTCTCCAAACGATGAATGTTACCAGGGTAACTCAATAACTTCTGACCATCTTCCACTCCTAGTCCAAACAAAGCTAGCAAACCCCAAACCTCCGTTTTCGCAACAATTCATCTTTTTAAACTATAAAAAGGCCAACTGGGAAATCTTCAAAAATCATATATCTTCCCATCTTCCGAACGAACCTGAAAGAATCACTATAGATTCAATAAATTCTCAAGCCGAAACACTCCAATCTCTCATTATAGATGCTACTGATCAAGCCGTGCCACTTACCACCATTGATACCTCAAATCGAGCTTTACCTCAACACATCGTTACATCTCACATTTTGGCGTACTCGAGATCCTGCCGTTAAGAACGAATGGAATCGCCTTAATGCCCTGGTCAGACTTGAAACGAACGAAAACAGCGGGAATGGAAGCGTGTCACGTCTGACATGGACTATAGGCGAGGAAAAGAGTTCTGGAACAAATTCAAAACTCTCACCGGTCAACGGAGAGTTGAATCAGGTCTAAGGGTACAAAATCAAATTGTGCTCACCCCAGACGAAAAAGCCGAGGTTTACAAAACCCACTTTTTCTTCCGATTTTCTCAGAGAAACAACCTCGAACATTACGAGGAACCCTCATATAATCACTCCACTCGATCAAAACGACCCTTTTTTAAAGCCATTTTCTCTTGGAAGAAATTCAAACTGCCTGCCTTAGAGGCAAAAATACGGCCCCTGGTCTCGACAGAATATCTAGAAAAGCTCTAAAAAATCTCCCTCCTTCCATTTTACCTCAAATACAGAACCTTGAAAATGCCTGCCTCTCACTTTCATATTTCCCAAATGTATGGAACACTTCCCATACGATTCTCATTCCGAAACCCGGCAAAGATCCTAAAAATACCGAAAATTACAGGACAATTTCGCTCATCAGTGTGCTTGGAAATCGCTTTGAATTCCTGGTGAATGAGCGAATATGGCAACACTGCAAAGGCCACAATATCATTCCTGACCACCAACATGGGTTTGCTATATACAAAAATAAAATTAGAGACTTTTATTCAAAGTATGGATTTACAGGTAGTTTTACAACGGGCTTACACTCTCTATAAAATTGATAGTTTCACATACCTTCATGCTGCGTTGGATCCTATATCGTAGTGCGACCTACAAAAACACAGACACACACGAGGATAGGAATCAACCCATCTCGTTTGTGCATGGTAGTGGAGGAAACAGACTCGCACATTATCTTCAAATGTGGAAGAGGAGGAAACACTAACACATTTTCTCATTGGAGATATGGACTCCTAGGATTAGAGCACCCAAGGGAGGATTCCTCCAAGAAGCACAACGTGAAAACACTGTTGAGCCTGATAAGGGCTATTGGTCTCTTTACATAAACGGTTCAGCTCTAACTGTAATGGTGAAGAACCAAACAAACAATCACTTGTAATCCATCTTGCGGGGCGTGTAAGAACTAGATCTGAAGTGAAAAAATAGGTAACCAAAGTGCAATTAGAGTGGCGTCACCTACATTTCACTCAATCAATAATGTCAATGTTGCCATTACTTACTTTTCTACCGCATACCTACTTTTGACACGCCTCGTTAAATCGCACCACAATATGGAGGCATGTATAATAAATTTTATAACCATCAATTATCCATTTCAGCTACAATTTCACTGAAACGTGTTATAATTAGATTTTTAGACGATATATACACAAATTAATAATATTTTCTATTTATGGCAGCCCCACTTCACTTAATTTTCACTCTAGAACTGTAAATTTAAAAATATATCTTTATCGATACTGTGAACGATAGATAGACATTTTCTATTATTAACATTATAACAATTATTAAATATTAACAAAAGCAAGTATTTAAGAAAACTAAACAATTCATAAACATATCGATATAGACTTTTTTTATTACATACAATACAATTTATTGATGAACTATCATCATCAATATAGCCCAGTCCTAATATATACACCATCATTTTATGATTATGGTTTCATTTTGCTCTCTTTGAATTGCAATAACTACCATAAATATTGCAAAACAATAAAAAATCAATAAAATCCAATTATTCAAGTCTTTTTCATCTTCTCCATTTCTTCAATCAAATGAATTATTCTTAACGATATCATCTGGGATCCTAAAAAAAATAACATGATGAGTAAAATCCAGTAACAACAAACTGATGTTACATGTTTAAATGCACCAAAACGATGAGTGAGCATTCCTCATTCATTTGAACTACTTGAATTTATAAATAAGCCTTACCAAGGTCTAAGGCTGAATCAGATAATAGTTAAGTATGGAGGAGCTTCAATTGCTTATTGTACATCTCCATATAAACTCCATCCACTCAACAATACCCTACTGGTCCAATAAAAATGGTACTCTAGTTATTGAAGCAACTGTATCGATGACAACTTTCAGACAATCATATAATATATTATTATTAGATATTATCTAAAATAGAAAAAAATATTTACAATTAAAACAGAGAAATCATGTTCTAATAAGAAATAGCAAATTGGCTTTTTTACTGCTAATAATTTTACCTCTTTTTCCTTGTTGTATTATAACATTATGATGAACAATTTTCACAAAATGATTGATGGGTGTGTATGATTATTAACTGCTTTAGTAACATTATATATTGTAGTTTTTATAGAATAAAAAACTATCAAATTAATGTATTAACGTCAATTTCAACATACCGCCTTTGGATCAAGTGTAATTCTGGAATGTTAATATTAATAATGTTACAAAGTTTCATTCACTCATAAATTATTTAATATAAATACATATGCACAAAAATAGTAAGATTAGGGGTTTTTTTCTATGTGAAAAAGTCACGCCATTTCAAATCAAATATGTATAATTACAAATTATTGACAATTTTCAGAAATATAAATCATAGAGCACTAAATTTTTATATTTATAAATCACAGTTAAATTTCAAGACACAAAAAAATTCAATCATTGGAGGAAGAATATAGAACAAAAAGACCTTCTAATTTAGATTTAGCCAAGACATATTTTGGTAAAACGCAACTGACAAAGTAGAAGTACAAAATGATATTCTAATATGACATGTATTTTTCAATAAAAGCACTCTTGCTTAGGTCCATTGTTGTTTCTACTTAGAATAAGCATAATTGTGTATACTTACAGTCAAACTTCATTCAAACATGCAATAATAAACTTGTTGTTTTCTTTTCCTGAAAAACGAACAAATATTCAAATGATTTCAACCAGCAGCAGTATGTTCATTTGAACTACTTGAATTTATAAATAAGACTTACCAAGGACTATGGCTGAATCAGATAATAGTTAAGTATGGAGGAGCTTCAATTGCTTATTGTACATCTCCATATAAACTCCATCTACTCAACAATACCCTACTGGTCCAATAAAAATGGTACTCTAGTTATTGAAGCAACTGTATCGATGACAACTTTCAGACAATCATATATCTAAAATAGAAAAAAATATTTACAATTAAAACAGAGAAATCTTGTTCTAATACGAAATAGCAAATTTGCTTTTTTACTGCTAATAATTTTACCTCTTTTTTTCCTTGCTGTTTTATAACATTATGATGAACAATTTTCACAAAATGATTGATGGATGTGGATGATTATTAACTGCTTTAGTAATATTATATATTGTAGTTTTTATAGAATAAAAAACTATCAAATTAATGTATTAACGTCAATTTCAACATACCGCCTTTGGATCAAGTGTAATTCCGGAACGATAATATTAATAATGTTACCAAAAGTTTCATTTACGGAGAAATTATTTAATATAAATACATATGCACAAAAATAGTAAGATATTAGGGTCTTTTTTATATGTGAAAAAGTTACGCCATTTCAAATCAAATATTTAATAATGACAAATTATTGACAATTTCCAGAAATATAAATCATAGAACACTAAATTTATATTTATAAATCACAGTTAAATTTCAAGACACAAAAAAATTCAATCATTGGAGGAAGAAGATAGAACAAAAAGACCTTCTATTTTAGATTTGGCCAAGCTATATTTTAGAAATTTCAATTGACAAAGTTGAAGTACAACATTAATAACATGAGATGTATTTTTCAATAAAAAAACTATTTGCTTAGGTCCATTGTTATTTCTATTTCCGGGTAATGTTAGAATATCAATAATATAAGGTCTGTTCCAACCGGAATCAGAAATGATCAGAGAATAACTGGTCATAGCATACAACGAGTTAACTTTCGCGTAATTCCCATCACTGGTCGACTATTCTCTGATTGTGGTTGGAACAAACCTATAATCATGTACTTACCTATACTCACAGTAGAATCTGGTTATAACACACAGTTCCTCCATTGCATTGTTCTAATGTTTTCATATTCCAACCAAATAAACTTAGATTGACATGCTTTTGTTGTTTTCCTTTCACTTTTCTGAAAAAAACTCTTAATTTTAAAATTACTATTGCAAGAGAGTTGCGTTCATCTGGAATAGGTACTTGAAATTCAACTGACAAAGTAGAAGTACAAAATGATATTCTAATATGAGATGTATTTTTCAATAAAAGCACTTTATTTGCATAATGTCTATTGTTATTTCTACTTCCAGGTAATGTTAGAATGTCAATAATAATTATGTATACTTACAGTTAAATCTTATTAAAGCACACAGTTCCCCAATTGCATTGTCCTAATATTTTCAAATTCCAATAAAATAAACTTAAATTGACATGCTCTTGTTGTTTTCCCTTCACTTTCCTGAAACACAAAAATTTTAAAATGACTTACTAAAAGTTGTGTTCATCTGAAATTGGTTCTTGAACTCAAAGTTATAAATAGAACTTATTGAGCTCACCAAATCAATTAGTGAGTTTCTCTAAACAGCAAAATGTTTGATAAAACCAAAATTTCAAATGTTTTACATATACCTAAATAAAACAACTAATATGAACCCTTTAGTGGTATCAAACCCAATGTAATATTGGAAGAAATAGGCAAAGCCGAAGAAAAGGGAAGATCTGAACATTGGAAAAATCTAGTAGGGCTTAGACCATCAAAGATTCTGATGGGTGATTACAACATATTGAGATCAAATGAATGCATAAGTCAAAGTAAAACTGCACAAAGAGTTTTAACAGGAGCGTCTAAATGTAGTACTCTTTACCAACGTTGCCAAGTGTAGTCCTAAACTAAAACGTTTGTGTTTTGGAAAGTAAAAATATTTTAATAATGATATTTATCACAGTTGATTAAAAAGCAATGTGTTAAGAAATCAATATTTGTCATTTTTAAAATTATGTTTAGCAAAACGTACTGAAAATTGTTCGAGTTTACAATACAGAATTATCATACAAAAAGGAAAACTCACGAATGCATAGATACATTTTCCCTAATCGAAAAATTGAATTGTGTAATTGACAGATTATTATAATAATTTTCAATAATAACCTAACCAAAACCACCCTACCTTACCCCCTACCCTAATCCGAATCGAAAAATTCTTCGTATTTTTAGTCAATTTTTGAAAAAAACAATAAGAAAATAAAAATAAAAATATCTTGACTCGGACACGACTCGAACCTGGTACCTCTGTGTTAGCATAGGTAACATAAAGAAGATAGATAGGCAACTCAATGTACAAATGTCAAACCATGTTTTTCAAGCCCTCTTTTGGGCTGGTGACCGAACTATATAGCTGTAACTGTGAACCTTATTGAGCCAAGACCAGAAAATAAAAATATATAAGTAACTATGAATCTTATTCAGTCAAGACTAGTAGCTGTACGTCATGCTATGCAAAAGCCACCAAGAAAAGAAGATTCCAAAGAAAGGAAAATTCGCAGTACGCATGTGCGAAATTCAAATTGAGGCGGGACGGTACGGTTGTTTCCCCCCCACGCAAAAATGTGTTCGTTCTTAATTGCCCAATTTAACAAATAAAAACAAAATAATTTTTCAACAAAAATTTTAGTTTTCAATCTGCTAAATTGGTCATTCCAGACTTTACAACATTTTTACATGGTAGGATAACGAAATACAACGTACAACATAGATATTTATAAAAAAAAAATAGTTTGTGGAATTAAAAAATGTATTTATTCAAATGGTTTAATTGAAAAATTATAGCGATTATTATACTATCAATTCATAACAGCCAGCAGATTATAAACAAAAATTAAAATTAAATTTTTCATGTGTTAGGTTACCCTATTTTATTGTTAAGTAAAAAACACTACAAATAATGAAAAATATTATATTATAAACGGAATATCGATAAAAATAAAAACCAATCATTTGCTAAACACATAAGAGGAGTGGAGGCATCAGTTATGAGAAACGAACTTCACACATAAAAAATTATAATTTCCAATGGTCAAAGAAAACTAAATATATAATAGATTTAAAAGCAAAAACTACCTACAGGAACAATAGAAATAGATAAATATATACCTAAATAATTTAAGGATAAATATAACTATCTATTATACATATTACAACAATAGAAATAAGTAAATATTTACAATATAAATTAGAAAATAAAATATATACAACAATACAAATAAGTAATTATTAACAGAAACATTTGTTGAGTGTAAAATATGTACTACCTACCAGAATTTACGTTTAAGTTTTTTCTCTTTAATTTGTTGGTATATATATCTTGTGCTTTTCTATAAATAGGATTATAAAAACTTATTTGTTTTGAATTCTCTTTACCAGTTAAAACTCTATTCAGACCTTTTGTCCACTGAAAAATCACAAGATATATACACTTAGAAATAATGAGATTTTCGATTTCTTGAATGTGACAAACAAAAGGAAAATTAATATGTTCTTTAATGTACCTAAATATGTATCTGTAAATATTTACAGTTCCCATTTCATCTAATTTGTTAAGAAAATATCTAATTATCGTGTAGCACATTTTAATACAGTCTATAAATGTACCTGTACAATATTTTAATCTTTCTGTCTGGTTAAACTCTCTTTCACATGTAATTTCATGTGCCTTCATGTTCCTTTTGAGACCTATAATATGTGTCTTGCATATATTCCACTGCACAGATCTTAAAACAACCTTTGCTATATATCCCGATATATATCCAATGGTAGATAAATCGACACTTCGGCTATTTGAATTTAAGGGAATAACAAAATTGATTGGCTTTAATTCTACCATTTCATTTTCTTCTACACCTTGCATTAGAAATGCTTCCAATTGAAACAGCATTTGATCATTATCAAAATTTTCGCAATTAGCTCCTAGAGAATGACCAGACACAAAGGTTTTCACTAAGAGAGATTTATAATAATTCCTAAAATTAGTGGGCGTTGGGTTACAGTTTCTTCCTCCATGCTGCCTCATTTGACAAAAAAAATTTTCAAGCAGATCTTGATTAAGTTTTCTGCAACTAAAAAACTTAATCCCTTGCTTCAAAAATAATTTTTGGTGCAAATATATTAGGCCTTGTAAAGTTCTAACCCAATTTATAAGGGTGGGTGGTCTACACTTTTTACCGTTTCTATCTAAATAATACATATTCCTCAAATGAAAAATGGCATCTTTCCAGAACTGCAGGTGAGCTGATGTTTTGGTAACTCTAGATTTTAAAATTTTCCCACATGATTTCATGCTAGCTCCTGCATTGACTGAATCGAAAAGCTGGTCAAAAAAGTGAACTATTGTTCCAGTATTTTTTGCTTCTGTTGGCATTGTCACTTTACCATCTAAACTGGATTCATCTGAAAAAAGATAACTGTATTGCAGATTGTTTTATAACTATAATATATCTACATTTATTTTCTACTAATGCCCCGATTTTTGATAAATATAAATTTAAAATCAGAAAGGTCTAATGGATTATGACAATAATTTTACCTGATGATTCATGGAAGCGGATTACTGAGAATTTATTGTTTGAGGACAAAACATAAAATTAATACTTTGCTTTGTATTACTAAGAAACATTAGTGTTTAATAAAAGAAAACATTCCTAGAAGGTATTCAATTACCATTTAGATTTAAATCATTCAACATTATTAAAAATGTTTCATGGTACCTACATGGAATTAAATGAATATTATACCTTTATAATCCGGTATTACTAAGAAACATTAGTGTTTGATCAAAGAAAACATTCCAAGAATGTATTCAATTACCATTTAGAGTTAAATTGTTCAGCATTATTAAAAATGTTTTCTTGTCAAACAATAATTCTGTGTAATAGCCATTAAATAATGGACAAAACATCAAAATATATGACTTATTTACCATAATTTTGGATATTCATCAAGTAACAGCCAAGTCAATAAAATGAAAAAAAAAATACTGTATAAAATAGGTACTCACTATTTCTAGCCATGCATTGAATTGTTGTTGCCATCTTGTAGCTCAGCGCCTGAGTGCAGTAGGACACTTTCATCTTCTTTATTTTTTTAATGTCTACATGGTAATCAGTGATTTTAGGCATTTGCTTCAAGTCCCCTGTGTTTGCATCAATATAATAGGCATTATATAAATGCGCCCATTTACCATGGAGCAATTTTCCTTCTTTCTCCCAAAATAAATCCTTATTTAGCCAATTATTTCTTATACCTTTTATAAGATGTGGAGGATCAAATAGTGGTACAATTTCATGGCCATCAATATCAATAATTCTGTGACGATACTCCTTTTGGTTCATGGCATATCTTTCTTTCGTCTCCTTTACAAGATAATTTATAGCAGCACTATTATTGGCACCTTGGTCACAAACGGTTGCTACTATGGAGAATCCAGCTTTAGTGACTTCTTTGACAACACTTTTTATTGTCCGTACCAAATCTATTGTATGTGTTGCAGACTTCACAAAATGGTAATACACAGGTTGCTTCCATGCCTTAAACATACCTCTTACAAAAAAAACACATGCATGATCAGAGATATTAGAAGTGCTTTTGTCACCAAAATCTTCAAAGCCCTCAAAACAGTCTTCATGCTTATTATAATATACATTTGCAGACAATGATATTTCATCAAATGAAAGTATGCACATTTTATTCATCTTACTCATATTCTGTCCTACAAGTCTTAGGTTTCTGAAGATGGTTTCATTGATACCTGGATTCACTTTAATACGATTAAGGACAGACATTAAAGTTTTACGGCTAGGCAAAGCAAATAGTTCTCGTAGAACTCTGTATCCAGATGGCCCAGATTGTCTGTATAAAGTTATGGCAAGCAGTTTATCTTTTAAGCTAAATCTCCGACCTTTGGCCTTCTTGTTTCCTTGCCTTATTTGGGAGATAAAAAAGTCTGCAACATATGGATTTTTCAACTTTTCATATATTTTGCTTTCAGTGAAATTTTCAAGAAGCTTAAATTTTTTTTGCACACTGTATTTTGTGCCAAGTCTAGAATGTGCAAGTCGTTTATATTGCAAAGCTTTCTTGTAAAATATCTTTGCTTTTGGGCATAGCTTATCAATTCTTGTTACATTGGCAAGTTGGAGCAATGATGTATTTCTTCCTACAATGAGAATTGTTTTTTATATCAAATATCAACTATAAATAATTTATAAATCTGATTTAATATTACTGCTTACTTTTTGGTGTGCTGATGGAAATATTATCTGCTATATTTCTTTTGGTAGGTGGTTCCACAATTGTAACTATTTCTACCTGGGAAGGTCCAGCATCTGTGACCATTTCTGCATGTGAAGGCCCTGCTTGTTCAAAATCTCTTTGATAAATTTCCTCAGCTTGTGGTCTGTCTTGAACACAAATATTTGTTATGTTTCCAAAAACTAAAATGACATACAAGTTATTAGCTTTGTATGTAGAACGATTACAGTAGTTTCATTTATAATAAATAAAAGTTGCAAACCTTTATGATAACTGTGCTCTTTGTGAATCAAGTATATCGGCAGAATCCCTTCAGGAGGAAAGTTTTCATCAATCACTGCAATAGATTGATTATTTATCAATAACGTGAGGATATTATGTATACTTTTTTTTTATTACTCACCTGTTAATGGCCTGGGTAAATTCAATGTTGGCAAAGATGTTTTGATTAAAAGTTTATTACTTCCATAATATTTTTTTTCAAAATGTTTATGGCATACTCGATTGGAGCGGTACACCATGGATGGATCCTTACTCCTAAGTTTTTCATTTCCACACAACTCGACCCACTTTTTGTACCTAGCAAAATCTTTATTTGGATTGGGAAAACGATGTTTTGGTGATGTTTTTCCTTCACATCCAAAGACACAACACACTGTTCCTCCAGGCATCCTGAAAAATATGAATATTGTCCTCCTACAACGAATGAAACCAGGATTAAATACTCTTTTTTTAAAATTGATTACTAACTACAAAACGAGACTACCATAGATAATAAAGTAAATTAAAAAAAAAAATGTTTAAATAAATAATTTAAACTAAACTAGAATAAAGTAAATTTAAAAAAATGTATTAAATTATTTAAACTAAACTAGAATAAAACAAATTTAAAAAAATTGTTTCAATAATTTAAACTAAACTAGATAATAAAAGGCTTTTTGAATCAATTATTTGGAAATAATAAATAATATTTCGTGATAGCTGAATACTTAGACCAGAGACACTTAGACACAAACACCTAAAGTACAAAGTGTAAAATCAGAGACGTAAAATATTGCCGTTGCTTTTATTCGAAAAGTTAAACAAAGTCAAGAAGAAGGGGTCTTTAATCACAATGCATATTCAGTCATGTTATCTGTGATTCAGTCACCGGTAGAATCGACACATCGCCCTCTTAAGCCAGGGAGCACGCACTACGAATGGAATGTGGTCAGGAATTTTATATACGAGTGCGCATAGCATGTGTGTTAGGAGCCCAGCTGGGCTAATCTCTGCACACATTAATGATATCGTATAGAAGGTTAAAAGCTTTAGAACCGTGCGCGCTTCGCATGAAAGCCGAGCGCCACCGGAGATACTCGATGGCGCCCTTTCAGTTTAGGACTACACTTGGCAACGTTGGTAAAGAGTACTACATTTAGACGCTCCTGTTTTAACGGGCACCTGAAAAAGCTCAAAATAGTGGAGGAAGAAGAATGTAGATTGTGTGGCGTGGAAGGAGAAACCTCCATCCACATACTTGCGAATTGCACAGCAATTCAGAATCCTAGGGCACATCACCTAGGAGAAAGTTGAAGCAGATATCCTAAAATTCCTCAAGGAAATAGGACTAAAGGAGTATCTGAAACGTTCCTCAGGAACTAAGTAGAAGTAATGGGGCACAATAGATCTTTTAAGTTTCAGTAAGTGTGGATTTATGCAGACACATTTAACAATTAACATTTATCAATTAACAATTAGTAAAACTGCCATCGTTTATGCAGACACAATTATAAATTAGGAGAAAATAGTAAGCATGCGCACGAGCCCGAGATTCTAGTTATTTACAATAACCATTAACCCTACATTTTCCGTTAAGAATAAATTTTATTTACGGCTGGTAAATTAATATTTATTCTGATCAGCAGGAAAGTAACTAAAAATAACGCCATCGTCTTTTTATCGTAATTAAACCATAGTAAAATAATTTCAATTTTCATAAATGTAAATCATAGAATACTACGATAAGATAAAGAGGTCACTCAATACAAATATTGTTCGATGCTGCTATCAGAGTTACCTCTAATAGGTATGCAACCAAACATGCACTAATACCTGTTCAGTTGCATACTTCCTTGCTGTTTATAATTTGTAAAGCCGGTCCCAGACACTACGTGTATTTGGCGAATAGGCCAATATTTATCATTTGCACGAATTGATCTCCCACACGGTGCCGTAGTATAGCAAAGGTACACGTAGTTTACTTCGCCGAGCTACGGCGTCCTTTACTTTGTGCTAGTTTCCGACCAGCGCCGGGAAAATGATGAAGGACGAATATTTACCAAAGTTAACTTCCACATGCTACGCGAATAAGTCCGAATACCAAATGTTTGCCAAATACACGTAGTATCTGGGACCGGCTTTATACAGAGTGTCCAAATGAAATTATTCTAGGTTATACAATGATTGATTTTATTTTAGAAGTATCTAAAGATTCTAAATAGTGAGTATTGAAACTATTATTATCAATTGTAGTTTTTATAAAAAAATTAAAAGCTATCAAATTAATATATCAACGTCTATTTCAACATAAGTATCTGTTTTTCTACCGCCTCTGGATCAAGTGTAATTCCCGAGCGATAATATTAATAGTGTTACCAAAAGTTTAATTCACGGAAAAATTCTTTAAAATAAATACGTGTGCCCCGAAGGTGAGTGCTGGTATCGTGGTGGGATATGCCCCTTGTGATGTTGGCATACTAAGGTTCTGACTAGCCTACGGGACCCCAGTCCAGCTGTACGCTGTTCTCCCCTTGTCCTTCCCAGATCCCCAGGGATCTAGAGGAGTAAATCTTGATAAAAGATCCGGAATCTCAAGGTGTAAACAATCCTGCAGAAGGGATTAATGGCTCACCTGTTAGTGTAGCCGTTAACGATGTCTTGTGGGTATCAGGCCACCCCCACATGTATTTGAGCCTTACTGCAGTAAGGGAGCACTGCGGAAGCGGACATACATATGTCTGCCCAGCTCGCAGGATTTGCACGGCAAGCTCAAATAAATTTAAAAACATAGCAACAGATGGAGGAGCTGCTTCTGCTGCTAAAACTATACAGCCCAACACGACCAAATATTTCAAGACACAATTAAAATTCAATCATTGGAGGAAGAAGATAGAACAAAAAGACCTTCTATTTTAGATTTGGCCAAGATATATTTTTGGAAATTTCAATTGACAAAATTGAAGTAGAAAATTAATAACATGAGATGTATTTTTCAATAAAAAAACTCTATTTGCTTAGGTCCATTGTTATTTCTATTTCCGGGTAATGTTAGAATATCAATAATATAAGGTCTGTTCCAACCGGAATCTGAAATGATCAGAGAATAACTGGTCATAGCAAACAACGAGTTAACTTTCGCGTAATTCATATCAGTGATTGCAATGGTCGACTATTCTCTGATCGTTTCTGATTGCGGTTGGGACAGACCAATCATGTACCTACCTATACTCACTGTCGAATTTTGTTATAACACACAGTTCATCCATTGCATTGTTCTAATATTTTCATATTCCAACCAAATAAACTTAGATTGACATGCTCTTGTTGTTTTCCCTTCACTTTTCTGAAACACAAGTGTTGCGTTCATCTGAAATAGGTACTTGAACTTATAAATAAAACTTACTGAGCTCACCAAATCAATTAGTATGAGTCTCTCACATCAGCAAAACAATTCTTGTTCGATAAAACTAAAATTTCAAATGTTTGACAAGTAAAGAAGGCAACTAGTATAGGGCATTGACAAGTAAAGAAGGCAACTAGTATAGGGCATGTCCAGCAACTGACAAGTTGACAATAATGACAGTCGCCCTTAAATTATGTGGATAGATTTTAGATTTGTAATTTGGCTGTTTTGCATTGATTTAATGATCCTTTTATTATAAACAGTCAGATATAGCTTTTAAAGTACATAAGCAATTAAAACAATATTGAAGAAAGCACCAAATCGAACTTAAATTAACTCAAACACGCAAGGGCGCACCCAGGATTAAATTTCGGGGGGGCTAAATGAATTTGTAACATTTATGTAAGAAACAAAACCATTTATTCAGTAAATATAAACATAGTATAAAAAAAACATATTCGCATGTAAGAAATTATGAGCACTCAGCGAAGAAAATAGAAGTATAGTAAGTTACACGAGTTGTAATCCCATTACGCACTCGTTTACTTTTTCACTTCGTGCGTAATGGGTTACTTTACAACTCTTGTTACGTAATATACTATTATGTTACATATAAGCATTAACTTTCAGTAGTTTTACTTACTTTTACACTGGTATTTCAACAAAAATATTTTATTCGTTAAAAGCACTATTTTTATGTAGTTAAACGCTTCGATTTACTATTGATTTGTCAGTCGTCTCGTTACAAGATTCGGATTACATCGTCGTCGGTCATCGTGTATTCGGTACATCATAATCATAATTAATGACCATTGTTAATTATACTCTTTTCCAAACTCTATATAGCATTGTGCATACAATTTACCGAAAAATGCAAATTAACATAATCAAAAGCTTCCAATTTCTAATGGTCGTAGCTAATTATGTTATTTTCCATTTTTGTGTAATTTAGAGAAACGTCAAGTTGAAAACATTGCTTTAAGTGACACTCATTGAGGAAGCAAATCAAGACAATGCCAAAGCTCGACTTGAAGAGCGAAATCATTCTGTATTTATATAACCAAAAAGTATGGAGGGTAGAACTAAAGAGAACCATCTCAGTGTATTAAAAAGTGTCCGTTGAAAGGGAACAAATTAAGGTGGCGCTAGAGTAGCAGCCGAAAGAATTTTAAAAGGATCGCCACAAATTATTAGAGTAGGATACTAAATTAAAAAAGGACAGATTACGTAAATAGTTGAGATTTTAAATACTGCATATTTCTTAACTACAGAAGTAAAAACAAATAGGAAATTTTTCAACCCAGCATACTTCACTCTGTTTATAACTGCTAAATTCATATCATTTCCAGTTCCTACACTAGCGCTATTTCGGTGAGTGTTCGAACAATAATTTGCTTTCTACAAGTGGACACTTTTTCAACTAATTCCCCATACAAGACGGTTCTCCTTACTTGTACCCTCCATACCAAAAATAAAACACAAACGTTCCATTTTAGATGTAATAGAAACTTATTTGGCATTAATTCAAGTGACAAAGTTATATTCTAATATGAAATATATTTTTCAATAAACAACTTCTATTTGCTACTCAAGTTAGGTTAGGATAATATTAGAATATACACAATCATTGTGTATAGGTGCTTATAGTCTAGCATTTTTTAACATTCAGTAACTCTATTCATGTTTTAAAATGTTCATATATGACAATTCATGCAGTAACTCCAACCAGAAAACAGAACCAAAGGGGAATAAGTGGCGTCATTTTCGAAAAAGTTAACCAAAGCAAATAAAATATGCAGCAGGTAAGTGGACGGTGGAGAGTCCTTACTAAAAAAATGTGACAGAGATCAACAAGATCCAGAAATATGGGAAAAATTAAATAATAAAACAAAAAATGGCCTCGGTCCGATTCTCAGACCCCGACAAAAACAGAGTCCAAGTAGGAACGTTACGGT
Organism: Lochmaea capreae; assembly: GCA_949126875.1. NCBI lineage: Eukaryota > Metazoa > Arthropoda > Insecta > Coleoptera > Chrysomelidae > Lochmaea > Lochmaea capreae. The sequence goes on from OX421396.1 coordinate 14,970,494, forward strand.
ACAGTATGTTGCCAATAGCGACTCTGTCAAAGAAATCCAGGTGGCAGTGTTATAAAGAGAAGGTAAGGTACTGCATCTTGAAAAATACTTTCCCTGACTTTTATGGTAGTAGACAGTGAATAAACTGGAAAGTATAAAATTAAAACTATATTTTCACTTTTTACAAATGAACTATTTATTTAAGGTAAAATGTTGAGTAGAAATACATTAAAATTATATAATATTTTAAATTAATATCAATATATTATAAATATATAAATCACATGATAGGAGTTTCACAGAAAATTACAATAAGTCATATGGGCTAGCTTCATTTTTCAATTAGTATCGCTTTCGCTTTTTCCTTTTGTTCTGTTAAAGCTCTAGATTCGTGGATGAATACTACAAAATTTATACCCTAAAAATAAGTTTAGCATCAATGAAACATCTTTTGAAATATTATAGTTATACACAGTGCCGGTTTAAGGTAGCTCGCCGCCCGGTGCTGATACCGACACAACTCCCCATGCTCGTTGATTTTTAAAAACATTTATTTTTTTTTCATTTAACTTGCTCAAGAGATAGAGACTTTGTATACAGGGCGTCACAGGACTTTCTTACCAAAAACTAGAGGAACTAAAAACAATAATAGTTCTCTTTTTAATTTGTTATTTTTAGTAACACATTCGCCGCCTACTTAAAATAATGCGTTTTTTTATTAAAATGGTACAAAAACTATTCGCGGAATTCTGTAGCTTTATTAGAATTTGTAGGTTCCGTTTTTTATGGTTTTTATTGTTATTTTCGTATTTTTGTTTTTATTAAATTAAGATATATTAGTTGTAGACTATACAGTGTGTACTGCGACCTAAAATTGTCCATATCTCCTAAGCAGTTAGTTTTTACAAGAGGAGTCTTTTTCTTCAACAATATTCGAATAATTTTTTCATCAACCATTGAACTAAGTCCGTACCTGGGTTCACAAGGGTAGTGCAGATCTGTTTATAACGCAAACAAGTGTGCATTTATGGTATTTATAAACGGTTGAATTTTGATTGATTTCAAAGAATTTGTTGGAAATAAGAACAAAATCTGATTGCGTGACCAGTACCATCTTAAAGGAGCAGACTACATCTACGTCACACTGAGCACTTTTGTAGAGCTTTCAATCCCGAGTAAATCACAATCTATAACAATCCGATAGCATCAAAGAAGGCAAAAAAAAAACATCAAGTTTACATAATGGAAAATCTTTTTACGCTTTGGTCGAGTACAAGAGTCAATATTAAAAGCTCAAATTTTTAGAAAATTCTTTTTTGGACATTTTCAACAATATTTTAAGTGGGGAGCGAAAATAAAAAAATAAGTCCTAAAAAGCACCCTAGTATATTCGGATTGTTTATCTATAAACTCCGAGAGATGTTAAAAATCCTTAAATAAAAATTATGTAACACCTTTGACCAACTAAATTTAATCAACTACCTGTTGTTTTGCTGCTCTAACGAATCCATCATTCGCTGTAACTGTAACTGCTTTTATTCTATCTCCAAATGTGAAAATAATTAACGATCTCTTCTTAATTTTCCCTCCAACTTTCAATATTTTCTCGTCAGAATATTGTACCTTATCAAATATATCTTTAAAGTCTTCTTCGTCATTTGTCACAGTATAATCTGCATCATCAGGTAAAACTATTAACCTACTTAATAGTTCTTCAGCTCGAATTTGTTCTGAGGGACCTCCAACTGTTTCAACGATATTAACAAAGTTATCTTTTGCAGTTTGACAACAATATAGTTTTTTATCTTTTAAAAAACTATCAAGTATGGGTTTTTGTGGTTTCAACCTTTCCCATTCAGCGTGTTGTTTTAAAACTGGTACATTAAAGTCATATAACTTGGCACTTCCATTTGTAAGTGAGCTGCAGTAAGCTAACATTGCAGAAACATCAAGATTCAATCTATTTATGTTGGCCACATCTTTGGTAGACAGATCAGAATCATTTAGTATCCTCATATTTGGATCTTCATCATTTGAATCACTATCTGAATCTAGGGGGTAATCACTAACTCTTTCACCATGGACAAAAACACCTCGTGACTCTAATTTAGCTGCAATGTGGCCACCAATTCCATTTGTAAAGACAAAAATTATCTACAATAAAAAATGCAATTAAACTTATGAAACACAAAATTAAGTTATTAATAGATATCGAATAATAGTTTTATACAGTGTGTATATAAAGTAACGTAACTTGCTAATATTTCGATATCCGTTACGTTTACAAAAAAAAAATGTTGAATAAAAGTTTTTTCTGTAAACCTAACGGAAATCGAAATATTAGCAAGTTACGTTACAAAGTTTTGAAAGTATTTTCAAAAATGTGACCGTTGTGGTTTGCGGTGAAGAAGTCACTGTTATCACAGCCTTTACTGAAGGATATGTATTGATTGTGATTTCAGCATCGTCTTCAGTCCGGGATTAAGCTCACTGATGATGTATTGATGAGCCGCAAATACGCCGAAACAGGTCTTCAAGTGATATTGTCTCGTCTAATTGCAAACCAGAATGGTTGGTTAAATTTTGTAGGTCATACCGACCCCGTAATTCAATGTCTGTCGGAGCATATAGCCCGAGAATTAGTTGTTTCTTTCAAGTGAACGGACACGTTTTGGAAAATAGTTTCAAAATGTTGTAAGGCATAGTATAAAACTAGTATTCGATATATATTGGTAACGCGCTTTACTAAATACGACAATTTTTCAGGAAACTGTAATGATTAATTAAGTTATTTATTTCATATTAGTACCAAAAATATACAATTATACATACCATAGAATTATAATTTAAAAATAATCACTAATAGTGTAATAGTATATTATACACCAAGGTAGAAGAGATTTTTCTCAGGCCACTGATAAGTTGCGAGACTGAAAAAAGTCTTTTCTACTGTAAAAAAGATCCAATAAAACTCAAAGTCAGACAAAAGTATAATGTACCTCAACATGCAATTAGTTTCGATAAACAGTTGCTATCATCAGGCTATAAATTAGAGCCTCACTTATGTTTAACATGTTAACAACTGCAGGTTTTTGACCACTTGCCAATATCCTGCAAGTAGCAAATAACTTTAATTCATTGACTGATTTAAATTGGCAGATTCGTTATACACAGTTTAAGCGAATTCTTCTTGAATGTCTTGATATTTTACATTAGATTATATCAGTTTTAAGACTTTTACAAACTAATTACAAACATTACTACCCATGTAATGATGTTGTAAAACTTGTTTGGGTTTTCAATAAATAAATAAATAAAAGAAAGAGATAGATACCTACTTGATCCCGGATTAAATTAGAGTTGGTTAGATAGAATAATACCTATAAAGAAATATATAAATCATTGATAAGTAATAGTTATTTAACCAACAAGTGTATTAATAAAGGCTGTTAACTAACAATCGAGATATTTTAATTATTAACATATTAACATTTATAATTTTAATATGTTAACAATGGCAAAATTGTAAAAAGTAAAATTATTAATTATACTAGACTGATACTGAAAAATAAAGTTTAGTTCTCAATCACCTAGCAAGTGTTTTACTTCAATATTAAAATATATGATAAATGTTTGAGATTGTTAATAGCCCTTTTAATATTCATTCAATTACAAAACTTTTGATTGATTGGTTTGGCACCACCAATCAGAGGGTTAGAGACCTCAGCCTTTTTGAGTTTTTAGTTGTGCCGTTTATGTGAAGAGACCAGTAGCCCTTATTATGCTCAACAGTCTTTTCACTAGATCCTTCTTAGAGAAATCCTCCCTTGGGTACTCTAGTCCTGGGTGTCCATATTTCCAATGAGACAGTCCTTCACAATCGAAGATAATGTGAGATCCCGTTTCCTCCTCTTCCATGCACAACTGACAGATAGATTCCTCCCTATATATGCCAATTGTCAAGTTGTATTATTTTTTCTCAATATTTAAAAAGTAAGAATATTTATTTGTTCCATAAGTAAGTACTGTCAAAAATAAATGATGACATGGAAATATCACAGAGGTCGCCGGTTCAAATGTCAGTGTTTTTCTTGAATTCTCCTTTTGGGTGTTTTAAAACTAATAGTTATCAAAGTTTTGTAGAATAATATAATAAAAACGATAGGTAAGTCAAAAACTAGAAGTATTTTATAATATAAGTCAGTTTTATTCCTTTTTTTTTAAATATTATTGTATGTTTGGTTGCCTACACCATAATCGTTTATTAATAGAAAATCATTCATTAATAGATAGGGGTCATTAATGAATGATTTGGTTTACATTAATATATCTCAAAAACGCAAGGACGACGAAAAAAAATAACAAATTGATGTCAATTAACAAAACAAAAATGATTTATAAGTTTAAATCTTTTCTGAAAAGTTTTATATTTTGTTAATTAAATATGCAAAAAATATATATGAAGAAAAGAGTGGTTAGTTGGAGTGGATGGTTTATGGATAATTGTTGAATTCTTTCAAGTTGAATGGCATTTATAGCGGTAATTTCATAAATTATTCTAATTGAAACACCTAAAATCCTATTAAAGTATACTACAAGAATGTTTATTTTGAAATACATGTTTAGTGTTTACCTCCCTTATTACTGATCTCTTATTACAGGCAGAAAAAACAGATAATAAATGTAATAATCAGTCTCCACCATTTATAGCTGCCAAATTTCATACTTCTCATGTGAACAATTTTAGAGATATTTGATCGAGTATTGCATTGTGAAAACGTTATGGGGTACCTGATATAATAAAAAGCAATTGGAAAAGTTTTGAAAGTCACTCTGTATATTTTTTGACTGAATAGGCTTCAGTTGTTCACGCTATCCAAATTGCCTACATCACCATAACATTATTTGTTACTGGACCACCTTTAGCTTTTTTTTGTGAATACTGATAGCCAGTATTTTTTTGTTGTTGTTTAAAAAACTCTCTCAACCCTGGATACAACCATATAAAATGTATTATTAATGTGTAACAGAAATTTGTTACCTTTGGTGACTGGAACAAACAAGGATAGAGTTTAGCACATTGAACATATTCATCTGCTTGATCAATAATACTTCTTACTCCATAGCTTGCATTTCCCAAACAGATTTGACTAACAGATTTAGGATTTCTTGCAACTACTTTTGTCCATGTTAGACCACCATCACTTATAATATCAACTGTAATTTTTCTACCATCAAGTACAAAGACTTTATTTACACTTTGACATTTTTCTACATTCCTTAGTGTATCTATAAGAGCAGAGAAATGGGTAAGATTTGAACACTGCAGATGCTCTTTTTTTAAAGAATTATTTTTAAGTGCCTAAAAAATAAGGTAAAAGGTTAATCATAGAGACAGCAAGGCATTTCTGGAATGCATTTAGAAATCTGGTAAAGTGAACCCACAATACAAATAAATCATGAATAATATCACCATAAAATTTAACATCAGGTTATAACATTTTTAAGCCAATATTTGCAGAAAACTCTTTAAAATGTAGAATGCATTTTTCACATGATTTAGTCAGAGCACAAAAAATAACTTATTATTTTGTATTAAATTGTGTTGATATTTAATTTTTTTAAATAGTAGCATAATACAAAAATATGAAGTGGGCAGCAATTAGAAATATAACTATGCTGACAATCTGACAGTATCACCATTCTAACAGAACCCTTTATTGCTTAATTTAATGAGAAGGGCAAAGAAAATACTTAAGAAAAAATGGCAGCATTAGTTGAAAAACTAACTCTAAACACCAATAGTAAAGTAACAAGTAGTTTGCACCAACAATGGAGTTGTTATCTATTCTGAATAATTGAGTATACATTTTTTTTGTGAAATCAAAAAGGTTGTTCTGAACAATGACCATAATAAGTACTATACACAAATGATTGTTTTGATTACCTTCCTTAAAAATTTCAATTCCTGATTAATTTTACGAGTCAATTTTTGAGACCCCTCTATTTGTTTAAATATCTCAATAGACTCAAGAAGTTCTTCTCCAAATGAAATTTTTTTCTTTGTAAGGTTTTTCAAGTCGACATTATCTTGTATATTTAGATCCATGGTTTAAATATAACTTCGAGACTGGAAAGTAATACAGACGGTGAAAGAACTGAAGCGTTCTAGCTTAAGATTACTTTGAAACTCGCTTTGAAATGTCACATTAGCCAACAATTTTAATTTCACCACTAGACATCAAAGAATTCAAAAAGTAAATCTTAACAATTTTTCGATAACAACTATAGTTTATCTGTCCTTTCTAACAAAACAATTACCTATAATAACCATAGAGAAATATATATTTTGTCTATGATAATAACCTATTTTATTGAGGTTATGTGCATTGTTTATATGAGGAGCGTCTAAATGTAGTACTCTTTACCAACGTTGCCAAGTGTAGTCCTAAACTGAAAGGGCGCCATCGAGTATCTCCGGTGGCGCTCGGCTTTCATGCGAAGCGCGCACGGTTCTAAAGCTTTTAACCTTCTATACGATATCATTAATGTGTGCAGAGATTAGCCCAGCGTAAGTGTGCTGGGCTCCTAACACAGAGGTACCAGGTTCGAGTCGTGTCCGAGTCAAGATATTTTTATTTTTATTTTCTTATTGTTTTTTTCAAAAATTGACTAAAAATACGAAGAATTTTTCGATTCGGATTAGGGTAGGGGGTAAGGTAGGGTGGTTTTGGTTAGGTTATTATTGAAAATTATTATAATAATCTGTCAATTACGCAATTCAATTTTTCGATTCGGATTAGGGTAGGGGGTAAGGTAGGGTGGTTTTGGTTAGGTTATTATTGAAAATTATTATAATAATCTGTCAATTACACAATTCAATTTTTCGATTAGGGAAAATGTATCTATGCATTCGTGAGTTTTCCTTTTTGTATGATAATTCTGTATTGTAAACTCGAACAATTTTCAGTACGTTTTGCTAAACATAATTTTAAAAATGACAAATATTGATTTCTTAACACATTGCTTTTTAATCAACTGTGATAAATATCATTATTAAAATATTTTTACTTTCCAAAACACAAACGTTTTAGTTTAGGACTACACTTGGCAACGTTGGTAAAGAGTACTACATTTAGACGATCCTGTTCATATGGCATTGCTCTTCTTCTCTCTCGTTTTTTGGGTAATATCCCAGATGATAATTTGCCCAGAATATACAGGGGGATATTCTCGTCCTGCTCTAGGGCGTAGGCATTCGATTTGTGCATTTAGTCTGTGGTGATAGTTATTCTGAATCAATTATTATTGTTCTGAATGCTGTTCCCAGAATAGAAATATTAAAAATTAGAAAGCATATGTAACATGTGGGTATCGTTTAAATTTTGTTAAAATCTCAAAGCTATACACTTTTGGTGGATAGAAAATAGATGAAAGACTTGATACTTGAAATTAAAATTCGATATAAGCCTTCTGAAGATACGAGAAAACAGTAGTCACATTTTCGAACGCATCTAGAGCGCATAGTAGAGAAATAAATGCGGCATGGAGTAATGAAAATTTAACATTTCTAATCTGTCAACTGTCAATTTTATTCCAAGCTTCATGTTCATGTTCATTTTCTGTTTACAGTTATTTATTTGATTCTAATTATTATTGAAAGCATTATATTAATTTTTTTTATTTTCTTAGTCTTAAAACTTAAAGATAAGTTGTAAGAATGGCTGATTTTTATATTCGATATTACGTAGGCCATAAGGGTAAATTTGGTCATGAGTTTCTTGAATTTGAATTTCGGCCTGATGGTAAACTTCGGTATGCCAACAATTCAAATTATAAAAACGATACCATGATCAGAAAAGAAGTTTATGTACATCAGTGCGTGATGGAAGAGCTAAAGAGGATTATAATCGATTCAGAAATAATGCAGGAAGATGATTCTTTGTGGCCTCCTCCAGATCGTATAGGAAGACAAGAACTGGAGATTGTCATTAAAGATGAGCACATTTCGTTTACTACCTCAAAAACTGGCTCTCTAGTGGATGTTAGTCAGTCCAAGGATCCAGAAGGATTAAGATGTTTCTACTATTTGGTTCAAGATCTAAAGTGTCTAGTATTTTCTTTGATTGGCTTACATTTTAAAATAAAGCCTATATAATATCTACAGTGTAGTTTTATGTGCAAAATAATTGAATAAAATATTTATACTTAATGAGTTTGTATGGGAATCCCTATACCTAATTTTACTTTTTATATAAAATTAAATTGGAATTAGCTAATAATAAAATACTGAATTATGTGAATATTATTTAAATTATATTGGATATTATAAATCCACGATTAATTTTTCACCCTAAAAGTTGTAAAATGAAGAACAAGTATATGTAAGCACTTACTTTAAATATTCGTTTTCTTGTAAAATTTGTAGAATCGTTAATTTGTTAGTTTGTATCTAATTAAAAAGGTTAATGCTACTGATTTTCAATTAGAAATTTTATTGTTTAACATAAACTTATTTGCCTATTTTTCCATTTTTAATAAGAGCACTTTTAAATCACTAATAGGTATAGGTATTTACTAAGTATGGTCTGACATTTGGATAATATTATGTACATATAATAAGTCAAATTAAGGTGTCCAAACACTATGATTCTAATGAATATTTAGAGAATCACAACTTTCATAATATAATAACATATATTCCTTGTAGCATTGTTTTTTAAAAGTTTAACTAGGGACTACACTTTATAATCAAATGTCATATACATTGTCTTCACAAATTTTACAGACATTTTGTTATGGGTTAGTACCAATGTGTAGGTACTTAATATATTTTTTATATATTAATATTCTTTAATCTGTCCAGCCTATATTATTCAAAATTATAATAACATTAAACTAGGTGTTTTGTAAAGGTTTCACTATTATTTCGCATGCAACTAACCGTCAACACCCAAAAGTATTATCATTTTGGCGATCCACTAAAAATTAATATTGGGAAAGTAGATAGGAAAAATCACCAATAAAACAAAATGTGTACAGCTGTTAATAGTTTTATACTAATTCCTCTTTACACATATAGGTATAATTTAAATATTGTAAATCATTTAATGTAATATGTGTGATTTAAGATGGTTTAATTTAAGTTTGGTTGTTATTTACGTGTGTTTTTTTGTATAAATACTTTTTTTCGATGCTATCTACAAGTGCCGGTATAGGTCCTTTAACTTCATTGGTATGAATATTTTTTTGTGATCAAATAAGCATCAGGTTTACCTATAGAACATTTCGATATTCTTCATATCTGTTATCATGCAATAACAAAAGTATCCAATTTTAACAACAATGTAATACTCTCATCTAATCAGGAATAGACCTTTGTGTGCATTCAAAAATCCAGTTTAATATCCATATTTTTTTATTACAGGGCGTTTAGATTTATATTAAAATTCACTTTTTGCAGGTTCTAATACATCTTATGATATCTCAACTGTTTCCTTTGATCGGTATTCGATAGCAAATGAATGCTATCTGTTTTTATCAAAATTATTAACATTGTTACTTAGCCAGTCGTTTCTGAAATTCTGTCACGCCATCTATGGGTATCTTCATTGATTAATTGAGCTATGTGCAAAGTAGTATAAATCGTGAAAAGCATTTATCATGTGAATCATATTTTAAATTAATTACCGTGTTATATTTATAATTAGTAACTTTTCACTTTTTCTGAAATTGAGCGAGAATCACCAGATATGTGGTACCCATAGAAATTGCCTGAAACAATTTTTAATGTAATATTAATTTAATAATAATCATATTTACACATTGGAAATTGCTTGTGGTTTGAAATTTAAAATAATTTTTTTACGTTGAGAAATCAATGTCCATCAACCAAATAATTAAAATTAGAGCATTTCTCTATATGACAACAATTCGACAACTAGACAACCGATGATAATATTTTGAAGTTAAAGACTACAAAAAATGTTTAATTTCCCAGAAACAACCTATTATCAAATACACGAAAATGTATAACAAAACTAATAGTGGTTATATTCTCATGTTAATGCTATGTACCATAGACATTTTTTTATATGTCTGTGCTATGTACCTATTATACTGTGTCCGTAAAGTATGGAACAAATTTTTAGCTAAACAGGCCATTTTAAGAAATAATCCTGAAACATGTCGATTTTTGATTTTAATTTACCGTATTTTAAAATAATAATCTAATATATAGGTACAGGTTGAATTACTTTATTCGAGTAATGACGTCACCGTAATTTTTTTTAAATGGAACACCCCTATTTTGTCTTAATTTTTGGATTACTCTAGCTGAGCTGATTCCAAAAATGTATCATATGTTGATTCCAATTGGTACAGGGTGGACAAAAATACAATAGTTTTGTGTGTGCTCATAAAGTAACGCGTAACATTCTTTATTAGTTAAATTAACATAAAAAATACTTATTGTCTAGCGGACAGAATATGATGAAATACATGACTTTATAAATGTTCGAACTGCAGCCCTTGCTATATTTGACAGTAACGCAAATGGTGTACAAATTTCTTGTTTATTGTGTCTTGAGAAACATTGTTTATTCTGTCCGAATTCTCTCTTTTAATTCTTGAATATTTGCTGGTTTCGTTTGATACACAACATTCTTCAGATGGCCCTACATAAAATAATCCAAAGGATTGAAATCTGGTGACCTCGCTGGCCATTCAATAGGTCCACGTCTACCAATCCACCTGTTCGGAAAATTTTCTTCTAGGTACCTTCTAACATCTACAGCATAATGTGGAGGTGCACCATCCTGTTGAAACCATAAAGTTTCATCAAAACCTCCAGGATTACGTCTGCTGGGAAACAAATTAGGTACGTAAAGTAGGTATGAGATACCCCCTTAAAACTCAAGGTACGTTACCCCGTTTAAATTACCTTCGATAAAGTAGGGTCCGATGATTCGATTTCTTAGAATTCCAGCCCATACATTTACCTTTTGAGAGTATTGTGTATGATGCTCACGCATCCAGCGGGGGTTTTCTTTTGCCCAGTATCTACAATTCTGACGGTTAACCTCGCCAGTTAACGTGAAAGTGGCCTCATCAGAAAAAATAATGTTTTGTGAGAGAGTCTCGGTGACATTTATCCATCATTTTTCCGCAAAATTGGATTCATCTATTGGGATCATCTTCGTTTAATTCCTGCACAAGTTTGATTTTATAAGGATGCCATTTTTCAAGCTGTAATAGTTTTTGTACCGTTGTTTTGCTAACACCGATATCGCGACTTATTTACGCACACAGAAGTGTGCGCATCTTCTTCAAAACTAAGTAAAACATCTAATGCTGTATCAGCCATAGAGAAATAATTATTTTGTCTATGGTATCAGCATTTGCAGAGGGACGAACTGATTTGCGAGCATTTTCAACCGTACCAGTTTCTCGAAAATTCTTTTCAATCTTACTGACTGTTGAACGCGTTATAGGTATTTCTGGATATTTATCATTAAACAAATTGCACACTTCCATCTGAGTTCGCGATCTGTCTCCATACCCAATCATCATAAGTGTTTCAATTTTTTGTTTTACACTTAACTCCATTTCTACTTCAAATTAAATCTAAGCAATAATTAAAACATTCACGAATACCAAAAATATTGTAGTACTAAACTGTCACTGAACATCAATAAATTACTATACAAATAATTATATTTCACAAAAAAACTAGACGTTTTTTTTTTGTTTTAAATTGATAAGAAATAATTTCTTTCATATTCTGTCTGCTAGACCACAAGTACCAAACATGTTTGGAAACAGCTCATTTTTATTAATCTAAAAATGTAACAAATTACAGGGTGTTACATTTAAACCAATTGCCGCTAGACAGAAGTATTTTTTATAATGTTGTTATTTTAACTAATAAAGAATGTTACGCTTTACTTTATGAGCACACACAAAACTATTGTATTTTTGTCCACCCTGTACCAATTGTAACGAGTTATTTTTGTTGTCACCGATTTAAGGTTTAGATTTATTTTTTTTCGTAACTATATAACTCGTTACTTACTTTCCGAATAGATTTTTTTTTTATTACCGTTATATTTTTAATTATTAGTCCGGAGGTACACGATTTCGAATTCTATAAAATTTTAGTAGTTTCAAAAATTTAAAATTTTCCAACCGAAAAGGAAAAGGACGTCTGGTATATATACCTTTGAATTAATTCCGAAAGACATTCAGTATATGGCAAACTTTTTGTTAAACATAAATAAAGTTTAACACCTATAATGAGAATATAAAAATGAAGATTTTGAAATTTTCGAGAGAGTGATCGGGAGTAATTAGTTGAGAGTAGAAAGAAGAGATCGAAACCGAAACGAGCTTCCGCGTGTTTTTTTTTCCGTAAAGATAGTGTCCGGAGTATTGGAAAGTGTGAACTCCGGGATACAGTGTGTGATTTTGAAAGGTAAAAATATTTTATTAATACACTTAAAAATTCGAAATTGTCGTACCGCCGTTGAGATAGTTTACGCAGTGTAAATTTTTATCTGGAAAATTTTCCTTTCCGTTTTTTCGAAGAAGTTTATTTATTGATTGTTCAAATAGTCTTAAGAATAAAAATTTATAGTTGAAGGAGATTTGCCGTAGAATTTTATTTTATTACCACCGTGAATATTTTCTTGTTCTCCGGTTCTATATTGAGTTTCCAATTTTTTCTTCACAGGTCGTTAATATACACTTAATATTAATGTGAATTGGGGCATTTTCATTTTATTCCGGTTTATTTTGTTTCTACTCTGTGTGTCAAAATTCGGGTACATTTTTTTTGAAATAATAGTTTGCCGGTTTAATTTAGATTCAAGGGATAATCAGACTTGGAAGTGGCCTAGCCATAATTTGTTTGATTACCCGGCAGATTTAAATCGTTTCTTTCCATTACCGTGGTACAATTCTTTACATTTTTTTGAAATAATAGTTTGCCGGTTTATTTTAGATTCAAGAGATAATCAGACTTGGAAGTGGCCTAGCCATAATTTGTTTGATTACCTGGCACATTTAAATCGTTTCTTTCCATTACCGTGGTACAATTCTTTTACATTTTTTTTTGAAATAATAGTTTGCCGGTTTATTTTAGATTCAAGGGATAATCAGACTTGGAAGTGGCCTAGCCATAATTTGTTTGATTACCTGGCAGATTTAAATCGTTTCTTTCCATTACCGTGGTACAATTCTTTTACATTTTTTTTGAAATAATAGTTTGCCGGTTTATTTTAGATTCAAGGGATAATCAGACTTGGAAGTGGCCTAGCCATAATTTGTTTGATTACCCGGCAGATTTAACTCGTTTTTATCAGCTCCGTGATACAATCCTTTTATAATTTTTTTAACTCGTTGGAATAATAGTTTGCCGGTGTTCTTTAAATTCAAGGGCTAATCAGACTTGGAAGTGGCCTAGCCATAATTTGTTTGATTACCTGGCAGATTTAAATCGTTTCTTTCCATTACCGTGGTACAATTCTTTTACATTTTTTTGGAATAATAGTTTGCCGGTTTATTTTAGATTCAAGGGATAATCAGACTTGGAAGTGGCCTAGCCATAATTTGTTTGATTACCTGGCAGATTTAAATCGTTTCTTTCCATTACCGTGGTACAATTCTTTTACATTTTTTTTGAAATAATAGTTTGCCGGTTTATTTTAGATTCAAGGGATAATCAGACTTGGAAGTGGCCTAGCCATAATTTGTTTGATTACCTGGCAGATTTAAATCGTTTCTTTCCATTACCGTGGTACAATTCTTTACATTTTTTTGAAATAATAGTTTGCCGGTTTATTTTAGATTCAAGGGATAATCAGACTTGGAAGTGGCCTAGCCATAATTTGTTTGATTACCTGGCAGATTTAAATCGTTTCTTTCCATTACCGTGGTACAATTCTTTTACATTTTTTTTTGAAATAATAGTTTGCCGGTTTATTTTAGATTCAAGGGATAATCAGACTTGGAAGTGGCCTAGCCATAATTTGTTTGATTACCTGGCAGATTTAAATCGTTTCTTTCCATTACCGTGGTACAATTCTTTTACATTTTTTTTTTGAAATAATAGTTTGCCGGTTTATTTTAGATTCAAGGGATAATCAGACTTGGAAGTGGCCTAGCCATAATTTGTTTGATTACCTGGCAGATTTAAATCGTTTCTTTCCATTACCGTGGTACAATTCTTTTACATTTTTTTTTTGAAATAATAGTTTGCCGGTTTATTTTAGATTCAAGGGATAATCAGACTTGGAAGTGGCCTAGCCATAATTTGTTTGATTACCTGGCAGATTTAAATCGTTTCTTTCCATTACCTTGGTACAATTCTTTTACATTTTTTTTGAAATAATAGTTTGCCGGTTTATTTTAGATTCAAGGGATAATCAGACTTAGAAGTGGCCTAGCCATAATTTGTTTGATTACCCGGCAGATTTAACTCGTTTTTATCAGCTCCGTGATACAATCCTTTTATAATTTTTTTAACTCGTTGGAATAATAGTTTGCCGGTGTTCTTTAAATTCAAGGGATAATCAGACTTGGAAGTGGCCTAGCCATAATTTGTTTGATTACCTGGCAGATTTAAATCGTTTCTTTCCATTACCGTGGTACAATTCTTTTACATTTTTTTTGAAATAATAGTTTGCCGGTTTATTTTAGATTTAAGGGATAATCAGACTTGGAAGTGGCCTAGCCATAATTTGTTTGATTACCTGGCAGATTTAAATCGTTTCTTTCCATTACCGTGGTACAATTCTTTTACATTTTTTTTGAAATAATAGTTTGCCGGTTTATTTTAGATTCAAGGGATAATCAGACTTGGAAGTGGCCTAGCCATAATTTGTTTGATTACCTGGCAGATTTAAATCGTTTCTTTCCATTACCGTGGTACAATTCTTTTACATTTTTTTGGAATAATAGTTTGCCGGTTTATTTTAGATTCAAGGGATAATCAGACTTGGAAGTGGCCTAGCCATAATTTGTTTGATTACCCGGCAGATTTAACTCGTTTTTATCAGCTCCGTGATACAATCCTATAATAATTTTTTTTTTAACTCGTTGGAATAATAGTTTGCCGGTGTTCTTTAAATTCAAGGGATAATCAGACTTGGAAGTGGCCTAGCCATAATTTGTTTGATTACCTGGCAGATTTAAATCGTTTCTTTCCATTACCGTGGTACAATTCTTTTACATTTTTTTTGAAATAATAGTTTGCCGGTTTATTTTAGATTTAAGGGATAATCAGACTTGGAAGTGGCCTAGCCATAATTTGTTTGATTACCTGGCAGATTTAAATCGTTTCTTTCCATTACCGTGGTACAATTCTTTTACATTTTTTTTTGAAATAATAGTTTGCCGGTTTATTTTAGATTCAAGGGATAATCAGACTTGGAAGTGGCCTAGCCATAATTTGTTTGATTACCTGGCAGATTTAAATCGTTTCTTTCCATTACCGTGGTACAATTCTTTTACATTTTTTTTTTGAAATAATAGTTTGCCGGTTTATTTTAGATTCAAGGGATAATCAGACTTGGAAGTGGCCTAGCCATAATTTGTTTGATTACCTGGCAGATTTAAATCGTTTCTTTCCATTACCGTGGTACAATTCTTTTACATTTTTTTTTTGAAATAATAGTTTGCCGGTTTATTTTAGATTCAAGGGATAATCAGACTTGGAAGTGGCCTAGCCATAATTTGTTTGATTACCTGGCAGATTTAAATCGTTTCTTTCCATTACCTTGGTACAATTCTTTTACATTTTTTTTGAAATAATAGTTTGCCGGTTTATTTTAGATTCAAGGGATAATCAGACTTAGAAGTGGCCTAGCCATAATTTGTTTGATTACCCGGCAGATTTAACTCGTTTTTATCAGCTCCGTGATACAATCCTTTTATAATTTTTTTAACTCGTTGGAATAATAGTTTGCCGGTGTTCTTTAAATTCAAGGGATAATCAGACTTGGAAGTGGCCTAGCCATAATTTGTTTGATTACCTGGCAGATTTAAATCGTTTCTTTCCATTACCGTGGTACAATTCTTTTACATTTTTTTTGAAATAATAGTTTGCCGGTTTATTTTAGATTTAAGGGATAATCAGACTTGGAAGTGGCCTAGCCATAATTTGTTTGATTACCTGGCAGATTTAAATCGTTTCTTTCCATTACCGTGGTACAATTCTTTTACATTTTTTTTGAAATAATAGTTTGCCGGTTTATTTTAGATTCAAGGGATAATCAGACTTGGAAGTGGCCTAGCCATAATTTGTTTGATTACCTGGCAGATTTAAATCGTTTCTTTCCATTACCGTGGTACAATTCTTTTACATTTTTTTGGAATAATAGTTTGCCGGTTTATTTTAGATTCAAGGGATAATCAGACTTGGAAGTGGCCTAGCCATAATTTGTTTGATTACCCGGCAGATTTAACTCGTTTTTATCAGCTCCGTGATACAATCCTATAATAATTTTTTTTTTAACTCGTTGGAATAATAGTTTGCCGGTTTTCTTTAAATTCAAGGGCTAATCAGACTTGGAAGTGGCCTAGCCATAATTTGTTTGATTACCCGGCAGATTTAAACCATTTTCGACTCGTGTAACAATAGTAGTTTTCCGTTGTGTTGATAACCTTGCCGGCTCTGACCGTTACGTCCGCTACGTTCTTTTCCCCGTTTTCTTTTGCTCGTACCTAGAGAAGTATCCATAAAATCGACCACAAAGTAGTAATAGCAATTTGGTAGTTAGTAGTTAAAATAGCTCAACAAGACCCCTGGAATTCGCCGTAACCTCCATCTGAGGCTATCTGGAACTCTTGACGATAAGTGTCAAGGGGCCGTGGAGCAAACCACGATAAAAATCTGGCGCCCGAGCATTCCGATTAATTATTTAACATCAAGGGTGTCCATAGTGACGTGTAGAGGTAGTAAACGCGTTACACAATTGGAATCAACATGTGATACATTTTTGGAATTAGGTCAGCAAGAGTAATCTGAAAATTGAGACAAAATGGGGGTGTTCTATTTAAAAAAAATGACGGTGACGTCATTACTCGAAAGTAATTCAACCTGTACCTATATTAGATTATTATTTTAAAATACGGTAAATTAAAATAAAAAATCGACGTGTTTCAGGATTATTTCTTAAAATGGTCTGTTTAGCTAAAAATGAAATTGTTCCATACTTTACGGGCACAGTGTATATCAATAATATAATACAAAATATTTTGGTGAGACCTAAAAGATCTATTGTGCCCCCTTTCTTCTACTTAGGAATTTTAGAATATTCGCAGGATTCAGTTTATGTAAGAGTCCCTCTTGTATCCAGTAGTCTCCTAGGTGTTGTGCTATAGGATTCTGTATTGCTATGCATTCCTATGTGAATGGGGGTTTCTTCTTCCATTATACAGATTCTGCATTATTCTTGCTCCACTAGTTTGGGGCCGTTCAAGTATTACGTGAGCAGATTTACTACAATTATTAACCCCCCCTTGCCAGTAAAAGTAATCATAGCTCTTACCCCCCCTTCCAATGCTTACGTAAACATTGGTATATGCATTTTTCTTTGAATGCATTTTGTTTTTTTTTTATTGATTCATGAGCGCAGCAGATATAATTCTAGAAATAACAAAAAAGGCTTTGGATAGAGGACTTTATAAACGCATAAATTCATTTGTCGCTGTCTATTTCGGAAAGTATTTCTTCTTTTCTCAAATTAATTGTCAAAAACGTCAAAATTAACGATACTACCCAACTACCCAATAGTCCTCACGTAATACTTGAACCACCCCTTTGAGCTTTTTGAGGTGCCTCTATTCTATTCAGGACACCAGTCAAAACTGTTAGTGAACTCTATGGCTGAGGCATTAATTTGTTCTCTACTGTAGTTTTTTTAGAAAGAGATAAGTAAAGAAAGTTTAAAAAATATAAGAATACATCGACCCAGTGATGCTCTATTTTTTCACCTCATTTATAACAAGTATACTTTTGATTTTTATTTCAATATCATATGAATTGTTCTTTTCATCGATAATAATCTACTTCACAGGCACTTACTTTACTAACGCGAGTGATGCTTGTTTTACCAAAGTGTAATAAATAAATTCATTATACGTGTCCTGAAAATTTATTTACCAGTAGATCCACCAATCCACCCATTATATTCATTGGTGGATTTTAGATGGAAGAAATGACGCGTTCATTTATTACAGTTGCATCAACCAAAATTGCAAACAAACCATTCCACCGCTGTTTAGGGCGCGTTGTATCTCACACCTAAACTCGGTTTAATTATAACTGATGTTTAGACTGATGTAATTAATGAAAATAAATTAATCAATACGTCACAGTCTAAACATCAGTTATAATTAAACCGAGTTTAGGTGTGAGATACAACACACCATTATTAGAGGTGGTGGATAAATTTGGTGGCTTACAAAATGACAGCTTAACCTCAAATATAATGATGAATGATGTAAACAACAATAACTGCGTTTTTTATGTACCACTGATGACTCTAACATGTCGTTGGAGCGGAGACTGACGTCATGCAGCAGTCAACAAATTGTGAATAAATGATGTAAAAAAAAGTGCCTTAATATTCACGTTTCACAGTTGCTAAGCGTTTGTCGGTAAGAAGTATTATAGCGAACTAAAGTAAAAGTCACGAATCTTTCTCGTTACAGCCTAACTCATAAGCATCCGAATCAAATCAATAAGACAGTTTTCACCAGCGGCGCATCATTGTTAGAGAGGAAATAAATAAAAACCAAATTTTACATATATTATCATAGTTAGACTACAATTTAAAATTCTACAAATACCTAAGTTGTTACAGAACTCACCTCATGAATGGCATTTAACGGCAGAAATGGTCCGCCATTAGCCAATTCCTTTTGGAAATATTCTAATACTCTCTCGTTTACTTTCGTCCAAACGTTTACCGGGCATTTTGTCGATAATGTAAATGAACCTGTTTAAAGTAATGACAATGACGACGAACTTCAATGGTGACAGAATGATTTCCGCATAAAGTGCGACGTTGTCACGACAGAGTGACAAACCGATAAAGACGTAGTGGCGTAGCTTAATTCAGGCACAAAAGACATATGTAGGTACCTTTCCATTTGTTTTAATTGGACATACGCTGTCAGCGATATCCGCATAAAATTAGAGTGTCTTTGATACATTCAGGGAAGTATGACGTAACGGGAAAGATTCGTAATTTTTACTGTACAGACCATAGATAACCTACTACAGACCACAGATATGTTGGATAACTAACACAGATGTGTGCGAGCTAGAAAAGGAGTAGTCGAGTGGACTTAATGAAAGGAATTGATATGACGAAACTCCAAAAACCCTGGAATGAACTCTACTATAACCGATTTTAGGCGAATAACCATAAATAACCGGTAAATACCAAATGTATTTAGTCGATGTGGTTATTAATGGTTACAAGGCGATAACGTAATTACTGAGCCCTTAAAGACCTTTAACCGCGGTCATTACTCTGTCCCAAGCTGTGTAAATACCGCAGTTTTAATTGTCAGTTTTTGTAAATGCTGTATATCCTGGATATCACTTGGTTATTCACCTAAATGTTAGGATGTTATTAGTAGTCATTCAAAGTTATTTAGGCGGTCTTCGCTATATTATTCTACTAATTACTTACTGATGTAATCAAAGATTTGTTAATTTTAAAAAATCCAGAAGCGGTGAAAAATATTTTATGTGTCATAATATGTGCCAAAAATATCCAAAGCTGAAAAATATAACAATTATTTTATAAATTTTTGTAATCTATTAGATATGTATATATAGTCGAGGCAATGAAGCACTAAAAAGGCCAAAGATAGGAAATCTTTTATTAGGATAGGACGTATCGGAATGCGGTTTTTTGCATTCGCTTGCAAAAATTATTTATATCATTCGTACCTACTTTGTACCTATTACAAACCGGAAGTTGCATTGCTGCAGCCAAAAATGCATCTTTTGAGATGCCTTTTGGCAAATTCAATAACTTCGTAAATAAGAGTCAGAATTGGGCCAACTCGGGTACCCGGGGGTTTTCGAGGTCGCTGATCACGATTATGATGTTCAAATTGACCCCCCGAACACCTGCAGCGAATGAACGTCATCTCTCGCTGAAATCAAATATGGCACCGGCCAACACCCCACGGACACCTGGTGCACCCTAACCTGGCTCTGAACGTCATCCCCGAGGGTTTTCCAGACACAATTGAAAAAGACAAAAATCTTTACTGGGGGTTTTTCGGGTCGCTGAATTCAAATATGGCACCGACGAACACCCCGCAGACACCTGGTGCGCCCTACCCTGGCTCTGAACGTCTTCCCCGAGGGTTTTCCAAATTATGGGACGATTTTTGGTTGGTATTTTTCAATTGGGTCTGGAAACCCCTCGGGGATGACGTTCAGAGCCAGGGTAGGGCACACCAGGTGTCCGTGGGGTGTTCGTCGGTGCCATATTTGAATTCAGCGACCCGAAAACCCCCCAGTAAAGATTTTTGGTTGGTTTTTTTCAATTATATCTGAAAAACCCTCGGGGATAACGTTCAGGGCCAGGTTAGGGCGCACCAGGTGTTCGGGAGGTCGTTTTTAACATAAAATTCGGATTCAGCACACACAAAAAGCCCCCATAACGATTTTCGGTTCATAATTGTCGATATTTCAAGAAAAACTCTCGAAGATGACGTCCGCGTCCAGGTTGGGGCCCACCAGGTATCCGTGGGGTGTTCGCCGATGGTATATTCGGATTCAGCGACCAAAAAAACCCCCGGGTGCCCAGTTTCTCTACTCTCTCGCTTAAATAAAATCGGGATTCCGATACGTTCTATCCTAAAAGATTTCCTATCATAATGCTTCATTGCCTCGACTAATATTTATTTTAGTAACGTTACAATAATAAACGTCCTCCATAATATCACAACATTTATTCAAGATACCTACCGACAATACCTAACGGAAAAACTTTAGACTTAAAAACAGAGGCAAATGATAATGTTCCTGTTTCTTACTACTAGTAAATCTTCGTACATAGACAAACAAGAAGCGACACTTTTAATTAATATGTAAAATTCAAAACGATTTGTTCAGTATCATGTAGTATTTAGAAGAAAAAACAAATAACAATATGGTGTCACATGGATAATACGGCAAGCTAAATTTTCTGCAGCATTTGATGACATGCATTCATTATCACATAAATAACGATAACCAAAACAATAAAACAGTTTTAACAATGTAGAACAAAGTAAAAAACATTTTATTAAACATTACGATTATAAAAGATGTTCAAAATGAAATCCATCTGCTTTAATACACTTTTCTTGACGAATGTTTAAACGTGTAATGGACTTTCTGATTGTCAATGGGTCATTTCAGATAATATTGCAACAGTGAATAATTCTGTCAATGAGCTGTTGCCGCGTATTTATGTTTTCTTCATAGACCAGCTTTTTTAATCGCCCCCAAATGTAATAATCATCAACAGGGTTATAGTCTGGGGATCTTGGTGCCCGCATGGAATAGGACCACCGCGACCTATCCATCGGTTTCCATAAATGGTACCTAAATGCTGGTGTACAGCAATGGCAAAATGAGGTGATGCACCATCATGCTGAAAGTAGATCCCTCGTAGGCCCACATTAGAGAGTAGATTGGGTAAGATATTCTGCAAAACATTTAAATAAACTTGTCCTGTTAGTGGACCATCAAAAAAATGGGGACCTATTAAATGAGTGTTGATTACCCCGATCCAGATATTTACAGAGAATCTTTGTTGCGAGCGATATTCTCGAATCGCATGTGGATTTTCTTCGGCCCATACGTGCGAATTTCACGATTTATTCCATCTCTGGTAAATTGTGCTTCATCGGTGAATAAAGTTCTGTACAATACAAGTCGGTGATTTGCAACTCACCTTGAAAATGCTAGGCGGTGGATTTCGTCTCCAGGATGTAACCGTTGAACTAATTGTATGTGGTACGGATGTAAGTTATTTTTTCGCAACACTCTACTCACTTTGAATTGAGAATCACCTAATTGTACTCCTACTTTTCTCTTTTCTGGTACTAGTTTTTGGATTTAAGTCCACAGTATCCAGTATAGTGTTTTCTAAAACAGGATCTACATTTCGTTCTGATTTTGTTTTAGGAAAAGTACCATTGTTGTTCAAGAAATTAAAAACTAATCCGAACGTTTGATGATTGGGTATTCGGCGTTGAGGGAATCGCCTTTCATACTCCCTTGTAGCAGCCCTACCATTACCATTGCAAAAGCCATAAACAAAAATAATATCAGCGTATTCAGCATTTGAAAACTGATAAGGCATTTTTGAACAAAAAAGTTAAAACATTCTATGAATACCGAACGTAATTGACAAATTGAGATCCAATGTTAAACTAAACAAATAATTTCAACCACGATCATGTCAAATTGTCACAGCCTGCTGCAACATTTTATTTCTTACCAGAAATGACCCACTGACAATCAGAAAGTCCATTACACATTTAAACATTCATCAAGAAAAGTGTATTAAAGCAGATGGATTTCATTTGAACATCTTTTATAATCGTAATGCTTATTTAAATGTTTTTTACTTTGTTCCACATTGTTGAAACTGTTTTATTGTTTGGTTATTGTTATTTATTTTATTTCTTAATTTATGAATAAACATTTCCTTGGCTTGTTCATTTCATTCCGATTAAAATAATTAGACATGATTTTTCCTCAAACAAATAAGAAAACTAGGTTATTACAAACATTTTTTATCTGTTTTCTGTCTATTACGGGCGGACATTCAGGGTGAATTATTGAGATGAACTGTAAATCAATTCAAATTATGGTTTTTACCATACTGGAGCACAGTGTGTGTCGTTTCTGTTTATTTTACAGATTTCTTTTTAATAACTAAACATTATTATACAGTAAGATATTTCCTTATTGCCAATTTTAAATTTGACTGTAAAATGAATGTTTAATTGGAAATGTGAGGTAAGTGTAACAAAAAATTCAAATAATCAGGTCTAACTATCTATGTATGCCCTCTGAAAAAATTATATCAGATTTTAGAAAAATCATATAGGTACAGGGCGAAGTGTTGAATATGAAGCAGTCCCACAAATTTTCACGAAGACGGTCCTGGATTTTTTAAATTCTGAATATGTCAGTTAGTTGCCAGACTTAGTCATTGAAAATATATGACGAAACATTGTTTTGGTGAAAATCCATAATTCACCCTGTATATTAATAATCAAAACAAGAAGACACTTTTTAATGGTTATTTGATAATCCCCTAAGGTGCCTCTCTACTTATGGTAATAGTATGTATATCAGTTCCTCATGACTCACCCTGTATAATTCAGGATTTTAAAGAAAACAACGAGGTCTTGTTCGATTCAGAAATTGTCGCACGTTCTTGAGGTGGATAAATCAGGTATGTATGTATGTATAAAGGGGTGACATTAACTGAGACCTAAAAGATCTATTGTGTCCCCTTACTTCTACTTAGTTTCTGTGGAAAGTCTCAGAGACTAGTAGCTCCTTTATCCTATTTCCCTGAGGAATGTATGAAGCATAGTTATAGTTTATAGTAGTGTTTAGGGTTAACCAATGATCAAAGCTATTTGAGTATTGTACGAAGCGTACCTTGTAACATGTCTATCGACCTGTTTCGATTTGACGAAATAATTTCGATTTTACCGCTTGCCGTCATAGTAACCACTTCCAATATAGTTCTGTGATCTAAACTCCTACTATCGTTGACCGTTACGACCAGTCAACGCTCGATTCCATGGGGTGGTTTCATCCTCTTTCCGTTACCGACCCTTGAATAGCAAGGATGTATCTTTGTACCGTCTCTTAAATTTATTTAAGTTTTTTCCTTAAATTGCTGTGGTAAGTCCAAAATTATAATTTATATTTATCAAGCTTTTTCTAAAGTAGTGGCTGATATAATTTTTTTGTGCATTTCTTATTTTTTTACAGAGATAGACGAATATACACATACCGCGTGGTCAACTACATTTCTTTTATACTTGTACATTACTTTTAAACTAAATCTTTTATCGTAAATAACTGTTACCTTTTTTAATGCAAACATTTGCTAGATTCTGTGTTGTAGAATACCTAATTATTTTCAAAGATAGATAACATTTGCATTTTAACCTTTTCAAATATTCTCTTATCATAAAAACCTGCCAGTGCCGGCTTCACATTTCATTAAACATTTTATTCTTTTAGAAATGGTTTATTCATAACTTTTTACCATAATTAATACTTAAAGGTCATTAGTACTTTTTAATTTGGCTGATAATTTTTACTGTTTTAAATGGGACATATAAGTTGGAAAGCTTTCAGTAAATTTAAATTTCATTATTTCAAACAACTGCCTTCATTTTTTACCTGAAAAGCTAAACCAACATTATGTGCCCCATTACATTCAAGTTCCTACATATCCCTAATCCACCTGAACTTCTAGGTAAGCACAGCTGCCAGGATACCCCTGCCAGGTTACCCCTGCAAGGATACCGTTACAAGGCAGGTTACCGCTGCAAAAATACCGTTACCGCCAGGATACCGTTTACATGCCAGGTTAGCCTGCCAAGCTACATTCAAGGATACCGCTTATTACTAGATTCCATTACATCACAAGACATCTGTACTTCCACTCCGACAGTTATACTTCAACTCCAAGACATCTATACTTCCACTCCGACAGCTAGGTATACTTCAACTCCAAGACATCTCTACTTCCACACCGACAACTTTACTTCAACTTCAGGACATAAGCTAAGTACCTTCCAGAAGTGCAGGTTTTTCACTTTTCCTTTATGTTACCTCCTGAGGCAGAATAAATTCGATATTTTAAACTTCTTTTTTTAATTTCTTCTATACTCGGCTGTAAAAGCTGTAGGGATTGTGTCCGGGTTCATGTAAGTTTGTAACTTTTTTTATTTTTAACTTAAATTCTACAAGGTGACTCTACCTTTTTCACCTTAGTTCTTTTCTTAAAATTAAATTATCTTTCTCGTCGATGTCTAAAAGGTAGTGGCGCCTAAGTTCTTATAGTCTGTCAACCCTCTGGCATACCTAGTGTGGCATTAACATGGAGTCGATCCACCCTTGAGAGAGTCTCTAGCCGGGATCTGTCTCTTAAGGAGAGAACAAGTGTTACAACCTAGTCAAGAATTATTTTGGTTAATCCACGAGTTAACCATGCATTTTTCTGAACCACCAAAAACGATGGTTCTACTAAAGTTCATGGCGTTAACTTTAAATTTTGATATGACATATTATAACCTACAATTTTACTACTTTTTCTTATTTACAATGGAAAACATGGATTATTTTGATGAGTTAACGGATGATGAACGATATTCTAGAAGTGAGAAGAGAAGTACAAGAAGAAGGTTTATTAACGGCCGCTTGTCCAATAGTAGGTAACCGAGAGGTCATCGGCTGAACTGTGGTGAACGCTTATTCAATGCAGAGTTAACACGTAACACCCCGGTGACCAGCAAGTCAATTTAATCTGTTAAAAGTGATTAGTTAATGTCAGGTCAAGTAATATTAATTTTGTTGTAGAATAAATATGGCTAGATTTGTTGATAGTACGAGAGCCCACGACCAAAACCATGTATCATAGCAATACGGCCAAAACCCAATTAAATCGTTAGATTATACCTATGATTCTGAACTGCGTGGAAGGCCATTTCTGCTGTGTCAAAAAAAAAGGCAGTCGGTATTATAGTAATACGTCTGATATTGAAAATGTAGATAGATTTTATAATTTTATGATGAAAAAGTTTGTTTTCAGACATTTTGCGCGTAGCATATAGCCTGAGCGAATTTTTGAAAATGTCAACAAATTTAGCCGACCTGTATCAAGGCAGCCCGGATAATTTTTTTTTTAAGTTTTTGTATTGCTGCCAGGATTACCAAAAACCTGTTTTGAAGATCTCCCAAGCGACGTCGAGAGTGATTTCGATTACGACGATTTCGAATCCGACAGTGATTGAATACGTGAACATTTTGTAACTTTGAATAAACCGTTTCTTTTTCAACTTTATCCCAGTTTCCTTTTGTGTGATTTATTTCAGTCCTTCAACTTCAATTTTACGGTTTCGGGTAAATTCTTTGCTAAAATTATCATCTAATAAATTCAGGGTTTGTAACAGAGAATTCAAGATGCCTCAATACGATTTTTAAATGATATCTGAGTATCGAAACGTTGTATGATAGATTGATAGAGAAGGTGCTACACTACATTTGTCTGATATACATTTTTCGCACATCTGGACAACTTATTTTATCACGTCCAACAATTTTCAGACAGATTGCTATGATTCCGATCGGAAAAATTTGTTAACATTTTCATAACGGTCTCGAAATTTAATGCGTTCACATTTTCGTCTGAAAATTGTTTTGTTCGCATTAAATAACCAAAATTTACTAGTAAAAATGGTTTTCAGACGTATTGCTGTGATACATTTTTTTGGTGTCATTTTAAATTTTTTTATGTGATCTTCCGAAAATCAGACATATTGCTATGATGCAGTTTGGTAAAATTCTTTGACAATTTTGAAAATTCGGCCAGGTCAAACGATACGCGGAAAATGACTGATATTGGTATTTTCGAATTCAGGATAATCGTATCTATCCATTTGATACGGTTTTAGCCGTATTGCTATGACACAAAAAATTTGGTCGTGGGCTCTCGTACTGTGATTTATTTGCAGGCGATTTGACTAGTGATGAAGATTTTTTGGAACTGTTAGATGAGGTAATAGCTGAAAAATATTTCAAATAATCCTTTATACTTAATATACCTACTATACATTATAGATTAACCATCAGAGAAAACCACGAACGTTCAGAGAACGAATGAATAGTTTTGAAATATTTGACGAACAAGAATTTAAACAAACACAAAAGATGTGGTACAATTTGTAATAAATGACATTTCTCCCGAAATTCAGAATATAACAAATAGAAATAAGGCGTTGACGCCATCTGAAATGATTTATGTTACTCTCAGATTTTTAGCCACAGCTTCGTTTGGAATTCTCGTGGCAGACAATATAGAGGGATAGATGAGTCTACAGGTAGTATAGGACGATATGGAAGGTAAAGAAAGCTATTACAAGACAGAGACCACAGTTAATTAAAATGCATGTAACAGAGGAAGAAAGAAATAATGTACGACAAGGCTTTTAGCTTTTACTAGATTTCCACGGTGTTTAGGTGCAAAAGACATGTACGCATGTAAAAATAATTTCTCCAGGAGGTCCACAGGCAGAAATTTATAGAAACCGAAAACGAGTCTGATTGCTTTCCAAGCTTCACTCTTGCTTCTATTCATCTCTGTGTTCGACCCTTTGGACTCAATTATATGTTTGAAATTCTCTTTATAATTATTGATATTAAAGTTACTTCTTCTTTGCGGGAAAAGTTAACTGACCTAACATTTTTCTTTTCCATTATTTTATCGAATTGTGTAATTCACCGACTCTACAAAATACTAAAATCTGCTTACTACAACACTCTCAAATATTGGAAATATTATTTATTACCTTCAACAAATGCAATAACTTTGAGAATATCTTGAGTATTAACAGAATGCCAAGCTCAGAATGCACCTTTTAATCACCATGCTATATATACACAAATTACACAAAATGTTATATAATTTTGACGGCTATGTCAAATTTGCCTTAATCCATTGCAGGCAACATTATTATTTCTTGCCTAACCGTTAGTAAGTTGACTTTGACCAAACTATTGTTTGAACAAACCATGTGGGGTGACTGCCCGGTCACCACCAACCGTCCAGTCAACTAACCATCTGGTCACCGATGCTTTATACAAGCGGGCCTTTCTGTATAACTTTAGTACCTTGACATTTTATACCTACTTGGTTTTAGGCTTAAGGAGAAACACTCGTATGTTATTTCGAGTAAGAAACAAGTGCAATCGACGTTGATTCTTCAAACGAACTAAAACTTGGGGTTAGCTTATTTTTCTATATCTGCCATGCTTTCGTTTCGGAGAGAACACACAAATTAAGATCCACTCCACAAAATTTCGCGCTGCTTTTGGTTAACTTGACATTAATTCCAGTTATTAGTACCAATAATTTTGATAAAATGCATAAATGTTACTAGAGTGTCGTATTACCAACATACAAATAATAATTTGACTGTGGTTCATCACATCCTGAACTTCTTTCGTACAACGATTGATTGATTTGACTGTGGTTATAAAGGAAACACCAAACAATGTGTTCTTTGCTATGGTCAACATATGTGAACCTGGTTCAGTTGACCAATTTTGGTTAACTACGTTACATAAAACTGGACTTTTAATTGTTTATTGAAGGCTTTCATTATGTTTTGTGATATATGTTTGTCATATCGTAAAGTGTTGTATTAAACTGAGGAGGTAACGGCACATGGACTCCAAATTACATTGTCATTGACTTATGCGCAGTGGAGGTATTTTAGTTATAGTTAGTACCAGAAGCAGTGTTCTTGCAGAACTGAATAGCCGAACCTAGTTCTGTTCCCCTGATTTAGGGCCGGTTCTATTACCTCTGGTTAAGAATTCTAGTTTTGGTTAACAAGATCTGACAAGAGGTTTGCTATTCTATGACCGCTTGCTTCTTTGCAACCATAGGCTAAAGTTATTTGACCAAAGGATAAAGTAACAGGTACTTTGAGTTCCTGTTGAGACTGTAACCACTGGTTAACTTAATTTTAGTGACATTTGACTTTACAATCTTGACAATTGTAAATAAATAGAGTAGTTTTTGTCACAGTACATCTCCATTTATATTACAAATATTTTATTTGTAAATAAAAGACCTTAGCGCTTAATATATATCCTATATATAGTATCATAATAGAAATAATGATTGATCCTGGACTTGATGGCTCAGATGAGTCAGAGACCAAAATTAATCCAAAAAAGGGTAAATAACTATGAAATTCTCAGTGACGATCAGCTTTTTTGAGATTTCTTCTGGAGAAAGAAACTGTGCAAAATTTATGGTGTGGCTGACCTTCTGCCATAAATGTCGGAACTGTTTAGCTCATTGGTAATTTTGTCCTAGCATTGCTGCTTTGCCTTCCAGGTTACAGCATATGTGCTATTATTTTCACCTATTTTATAATATTTTTTGGTAAATACCAAGAGAGTATCAATTTCGGGATTTTAAAAAGTTTTTCCCCTACTTTTTTCTTTTCTTTTTTTTTTTTGTTCTTTCACATCGTGTTTTATATACTTTGTCTTCCATTATGAATAAAAACAATCTGACAAAACAAGGTGCTTTGTCTATATGACATATAACCAAACTTTTATCTGCAATTTTTAGGCGGAAAAGTTAAATTTTGTACAATATTTTCATAATGGATAGTATATTTACGAAAACTATCGATGTTAGGTAACCACTAGTCAAAAGTAGCTGACACATGATGATAGAACACATTTTTTCCCAACCTTAAGGTAAACACCTGACCAGTGGTTGACAAACTCTCACTTTTGACCAGAGGTGATAGAACCAGACCTTAATTGTTTATTTAATTCCTTAATCCAGTTAGGTACTCTTACTTAGTTTTGCGTTTGGTGATTAGTGTCCCGTGTTAATTATAGATGATGAGTACTATAATGACTTGTCACATTTTTGGAAAATACAAAATTATGTTCCGGGAAACGATTGTAGATATAATAAAATATAAATGAAAAAGCATACTTCTCGTTGTAACGGTTGGTATTTTGCTTCGTCCAAATTATTGCAAATCATTTTTCTTGGTATATTTGCCTTAAAATAAAAAAAGACAGTTAAGAATACATTACAGTTCATATTAAAGATTAAACAAACGTTTCTTAATAGAAAGGTCCCTTTCAGAGACCTTGATGGTTTCTTAGTAGGTACCAAGGAAAATTCTTGGTTTCATTACCAGAAAGTCGAAAGTAACAGAACTTAAACCAAACAAGTCCGTAATAGACCGGTAGACCATGACACCATAACCCGTTTCACATAAGAAGCCACGTGAAGTCTTGCGCAGAAATCAAAATCGGTCTTGTTTATCGATCTATAGGCATATTTCATTCACATTCCCCGTTAAACCCGGTTAGAGTATCTCGGTGAAGGTGATGGGAGGCAACTACGTCATAATGACGTCAACATTAACCATTTTTGAAACCCTATTTCCTATTTCTTTCACTTTACGTTTACCCACTACCACAGTTTATGCCCGGTTTAATAAAGTAGAGTTGAATATCTCGAGTTACCACGAGGGTTAAAATGCAAAGATCACTAAAAATATATAAAAATAGAGGAAGTCGGGCCACAGAACAGTTTTTCCTTTTATGAATTCTTTTTCATTCCAGTAATCTAGTCTATATTATATCCAACACGAGAAGTAGACGCAGAAGTAAATGACATGACGAGTTTCCACCATTTAAAAAGATAATTATTTAATATTTGTGATATTTAATCTAAATAACTAAAGCACTTTTCTTTTTATTTTAAAATTTTCTGATTAACATAACATTATGCTTTCAGTAGCGAATAATGAATATTTTAGTTACTTGTTTGAATGTTTATAAAAGCAAAATTTAAATTATTTTTTTTAAATCCATACCTTGTTGGTTACGGCTTCAGCAACAACACATACAAAAATGAATCTTGCCAAATAATAGATACTCCATAGGACTTCATTAATAACGTTCAAAATTCGCTGAAAAGCAGCAGTTGTTGTTGAATTTTTCGTAAATCCTCCAAATATTGAAAAGTATAGACCAAATAATACATTTAGAAATAAACCTCCAAGAATTATGAGCATTTGAAATCCATACAAATCATTCAATTTTGTAAAAGCATCACTCAGAAATTTACAACTTTTTTTCACACGTGTTAGCTTCACTAAAACTGCATTTCCTAAAATTAAAATATGCATTTAAGTAGGTAATTTTTACTTAGACTAAACAAATATTTTTAATGAATATCAACATTTACAAACTCGAATGATTTCACAAATGTTTATTAAATCAAATACATGATAAAGTCAAAACTCAGGTATACATTATTTCCTCAGTAATTTTAAATGGATCACCCTGTATGTTATATAATTGTCCAAAAGTACTATTACTTGCATTTCCCATACTTCGAGTTATTAGTTTTTGAGATATTTTCATTTTTCTAAGCAAAGTATCAATAAATTAACACAGGGACTGAAAAGTCCCGGGCCTGACACATAGATGGAGCTAGTTTTATTGCAATCGTCTGTTTTTCAATTAGTACTAACCTTAAAAAGACAGCTGTCAAAATTTCGTGATATTCTATTCATTCGTTCGTGAGTTATTGTGCTAAGAGTGATGCTACTTTTAATAAATTCAAAACAATGGATCAAAAACAATTTCGTGTTTTAATTTTACACTGCTTTTTCTGCTCCATCAGAAACAATAATAAAAGGATGGTTTGCTAACCAAAGTGGTTGTAGAGACAACGATGATGCGGAAGGAAGAGCACGTCCAAATGAGGCGGTAACACCAGAAAACATCAAAAAAATCCACAAAATCGTTTTGAATGATCGAAAAGGGAAGTTGCGTGAGTTAGCTGACATCGTAATGATATTAAGAATGTTCAAAGTGGGTGCCGCGTTTGCTCACTGTTGACCAAAAACAAGTGGTGATGCTTCTGAGCAGTGTTTGATCATGTTCAAACGTAACAAACCGGAATTTTTGCATCGATCTTTGACAATGTATGAAACATATATGGATTCATCACTTCACTCCCGAATCAAAACGATCGTCATCTGAGTGGATAGCAACTGGAGAACCTCGTCTAAACGCGCATTTCTCATACATCCGATATCCGAAGCTACGACGACCCGAAAGAATATTTGTCTGGATCCGATAATCTCATCTCCTTTAACAAATTGTGATAGACCCCTTGTTTTATTCGGTTTTTATAAATATCCCGGACCCAAATTTTTCTTGTTCGTTGTCTCTGTCTCCTTCTGAGCAGTAAAATGGTTAAAAGTAATATATTATTTAGCTTTCTCCGTTGTTGGAGCTGATAAACGTTCATTTTCATAGTATGTATTAATGTAATAACACAGAAATGGCAAACGACCTTTTACACAAAAAACGCACAGTGAGGTTAGGAGACATACGATATCGGACAAAGGTTGAAATAATTTTAACAATCATCCGGATCATCGTATCGTCGGATATCGGATGCATGAGAATCCGCCTTAAAGTGCCCGAAAGCACAATAATCAGCTGGAAAGGGTATGGCCTCGGTATTTTAGGATACGTGGTGTTATATTCATCGACTATCTTGAAAAGGGAAATACCATCAACAGTGAATATTATATATAGCGTTATTGAAGCGTTTGAAGGTCGAAATTGCAAAGAAACGTCCACATATGGCAAAGAACAAAATTTTGTTTCATAAATACAACGAACCGTGTCACAAGTCAATCAAAACAATGGCAAAACTATACATGAATTGAACTTCGAATTGCTCCCACATTCACCGTAGTCGCCAGATTTGGTTCCCAGCGACTACTGGCTCCCCGGTAAGAGATTTCGCTCGAATGAAGAGGCTATCTCTGACACTGAGGCCTATTTTGAGGCAAAAGATAAATCGTTCTACAAAAGTGGTATTGAAATGTTAGAGCGGCGCTGGAATGATTGCGTTGTTCTTGATGGAAATTACGTAGATGAAAAAAGCTAATTTTGAACAAAAAAACGTGTTTTCTTTGTTAGGCCCGGGACTTTTCAGCCTACGTGTTAGGTATATTTACCAGATGTTATGTAATTTGGATCTACTTTATTTTATTAAAAATGGTATTTTTTCGCGTGTTGTTTGTAAACCTTCAAGTTCAAACTAACATCTGGTAAACTAATACATACCTAATTATTGCTTTTGCATAGAAAAATCAAAATATCTCAAAAACTATTAACTTTAGGTATGGGAAATGCTCGATAAAAATAGAGCATTTATATCAAAGTGATATAAAATACATAATGATTAATTTAAAATTACTTAGAAAATAATGTACTTGAGTTTTGACTCACCATGTATTTGATTGAATAAAAATTAGCAAAATCATTCCTGTTTATAAATTGTGACCCACATAGCATGCGTTTGAGATGTAAGTATATAGATACGTATATGGATATGCCTATTTTTTAATAATAAATTTAGTAATAAAATATAATGGTTGACTACCATAAAAAAGATCATCTTCAAAAGATACAATTTCGAAGTTTGCTTTGAAGAAGAGTATACATTTAACAAAAGTGACTGACTAAACCGAGAGGTTTAGTTCTCTTCAAAACCAAGTATTGGTACATTCAGTGAATACAGGGTGCCCAGAAACTCTTCTGCCAAACGGAAACTACAGTTGAGGTGATTTTAAGTCGATTTAGCTCAAATTACCTTAATCCGAAACTGCTTCCTAAGAGAGCTACAGCCATTTGAAGAAGATGTCCTCATATGAGTTTTCTTCAAATTATTCAAAAATACCGTTACTTAAAATATTCAAACTTGGTATAATCAATAAACAGTTACAAACCAGTCGTTCGCTGTAAATAATTTTTTTTCAGATCCATCACAAGCGTGTCAGTCGGGGGGACCAAAATTGTATTTTCAAGTTTTTTATGTATCCGTCACCGAATTTGGAAAATTCAAGATAGTTTTCATAAAAAATGTTCTCTTCTTTCAAATCGATATCATGAACCGTTTTCGAGAAAAATAAATTTAAACTTTTTGTGTTTCTTACATAAAATCATGTTGGATTACAAAATTGTATCTGAAATATCAAGTTGGCTTTGAAAAATCAACAAATTGTACAGATACTGGTAACAAAAGTCATAAGTATTAAGTTGCTTACATTGTTTTGGAAATTTTAAATTAATTTTATTTCGTGAGAGTATAAAACAACAATCAACATTAAAAAAAACAAAGTTAGAGATAATTACCAACAGAAATAAGAGAAATAATTTTAGGGGAACCTCATCTATTAAATCAGGTAAAACATTTTGTAGGAAATTAAGATATTCTTGTCCTGTCAAACGGCTAGGAAGCTCTACGGGTCCCAGAAGCTGATTACCGATTACACCTATCCAAACATTTATACTAAATCTTTGCTGGTGCTTTTTCTCAACTGTTGCATGAGGATTATCACCAATGTAGGCATAATGATGTGCATTATGTAAATTAAAAATTCCGTCTCTAGTAAACGTAGATTCATTGCAAAATAAAATATTGGAAAAGAAATTAGGATCCAGATTTTTTTGTTCCGCAACCAGTTTGAAAAATCTATGCGGGCAGGGAAATCACCATCTACCATGGCATGAACTTTTTGAAAATGGAAAGGATGAACGTTTTCTTTATGACTAATATTCCATATGGAAGACTTGTAAATGCCAGGATACGTAGCAGCGAGTCTTCTGGTGCTAACCTCAGGATTATTAATATCGTCTTCGTATTCCATTGTCTCATCAGTGGTGGGATCACTACAAATAGAATTCTATTTTAGTGACGTCACGTTATCTAGCAAAAACATTCCACATCGCTAGAGTGTAATAAATTGGTATCATGACACAGAATCTGAAGGGTCTCATTCCACCTTCTTAGAATCTACTTCATTCTACAAGTCTTAAGTGATAGAAAAAATGATTAATCTCTCTTTTGGTGACGTCACTAGAATAGAATTCTATTTGTCGTGATCCCTACACAGGTCGTCTACCAGTTTCAGTATTTTTAGCTACTTTAGCCACTTTCTCTTAATCTTTGGTGTACGGCTACGTCAGGATGCCTTCTGCTGCACGAACGTTACATTGTACTTCCCCATAAACTAAATGCATATCAGCATATTCTTAATTCGAAAAATAAACCATTTTGATCAAATTAACTATTATTTTTTACCTTTCACACACAATAACAATAATAACTGTTTAGAATCAAAATAATCCGACACATTATCAGATTTTGTTGATTTTTCAAAGCCAACTTGATATTACAGTTACAATTTTATAATCCAACATGATTTTATGTAAGAAACACAAAAAGTTTAAATTTATTTTTCTCGAAAACGGTTCATGATATCGATTTGAAAGAAGGGAACATTTTTTATAAAAATTATCTTGAATTTTCCAAATTCGGAGTCGGATACATAAAAAACTTGAAAATAAAAATATTTTAATAAAAATACCTGTTGGTCCCCCCCTACTGACACGCTTGTGATGGACCTGAATAAAATTTATTTACAGCGAACGACTGGTTTGTAACTGTTTATTGATTATACCAAGTTTGAATATTTTAAGTAACGGTATTTTTGAATAATTTGAGGAAAACTCATATGAGGAGGAAGCATTTTCGGATTAAGGTAATTTGAGCTAAATCGACTTAAAATCACCTCTAGTAACTGTAGTTTCCGTTTGGTAGGAGAGTTTCTGGACACCCGTATACATAGCATATACATAGATTGTATGTTCCAATGATATAGACGTGGACTGCCAAATGCATATACATATAATATACAAAGTATTAAATTTTCTTATACATATCATATCGTACGTCCATGACTGCATATACATACCCATCAAAATATGTACGGCAGTAATTTTGCTATGTGGGTATAATTATTAAAAAACTTTGGCTTCGATAGAAGGGCGTTGAAACGGTTAAGATTCTGACGAAAAATTGGTTGTAACTTTACAAATAGCCTTTTTAACAGACTACAACCTTGTAATGTGCAAATTTCAAAAAAATATAGTTTTCCTTACATCTCCTCTCCAGGGTTATCATTGTTTCTGTGACTCTAATCACGATAGATAGGAATCTTAATTAAATTTTAAGACAAATGCAGATCACACCTCACATCTCTTTCTCCCTCTCAAATTAAAAAAAGATTCAACAAATGCACAAATTATCTTTTAATTGAAAATTTATATAGGTACTCCTGACAAGTTTGTATACTTTACAATTTAAGTAGGTGTAACAATATAACTTATAAACTATAACAAATTATTGTTCTTTACCATTTTTATCTCCATTTTCTTCTGGCTTGTAACAATTTGAGTCTGCAGGTCTATCAGGAAAAAACGCATAATTCTCCCACAATCCTGTTACTTTTCCAAATAGAAAAGATCCAATGAAAAAAACAATACCGAAAACGAGTGTTCTATTGTGTTTCTTTTGCAGTTCTGCGTGTTTCTTTTGAAAGTTTCCTTCAGGTTGATGATAATCATTATAGGTTCCTTCCCATCGAGCATTACCGGAAGCATAACGGCTCAATGGTTTTGGAAGATACTTTCCTTTAAATAGGGATTTGTAAGCTTGTCTTGTGAACATTTTTATTTTCGATGTGTCAAATTTGTGTCAAAAGTTACATTAGCACTTTGATTTCTACGGGATACATAGTATATGGAACATAAATACTTGCAATTATTGGAATTGGGTTACTTACAAATAAAAATAATAGTTATTTACGTAATAAGTGGGATAAGGACATTATTAACGCACGCATGTGAAGTTTGCACGACGAGGCCGTAGGCCGAGTCGTGTATTCACATAAGTGCGTTAATAATTCCTATCCGACGTGTTACGTACAAAATTTTATCTACAACTGTTTATTAGTAGGTATTATTAAAAGTACTTATATCATAAAATTTTATTTAAAAGAAATACTCCAATCAAACGTATTGACTGCAAACATAAGGTACTGTGATCATATTTTGTAACCATAGTAACCATAGCAAAGTCAAACAAAGCTGTGGAAATAAAATAAATTAGTTGTCATTGAATTGTCGAAGTTAAATGAACAACTATCTTCGAAAATTAGTTCAAGCGAAAACAATCTCCCTTCAGATATAGAAAGTGCAGCTTCAAGTGTTATTTCAAATCTTGTGCCAGAGAAATCACGAGAAAAATACCAGCTGGCTTATGATCGTTACGAGAAATGGTGTCGAGAAAAGAAGGTTGGAAACATGAGTAGTGAAAAAGCATTATTAGTATATTTTAACGAGCTAAGCAAGATACAGAAGCCTTCATCCCTTTGGTGTTACTATTCCATGTTACGAACAGAATTTTCAATTAAGCAGAATGTCGACATCAAGAAATACTTACATTTGATAGCATTCCTAAAACGAAAATCAGAAGGGTACAAACCTAAAAAGTCAAAGGTATTAACAAAGGAGGAAATAACCAGATTCTTAACAAATGAGAACGATGAGAGATATTTGTGCATTAAGACTCCTGTGTAGATTATAAAAAGGTGTATTCATATTATATTCACTTTAAGGTTATATTGATCTTTGGTTTGGCTGGTGCATGTCGGCGGGAAGAGCTAACAAATATGTTGTTTGAAGATAGATGATCAAGGAATTTGCTATCAAATTACTATACCAAATACCAAAACAAAGGTGTCTCGAGAATTTTTTATAACATCTGGAAATATTGACGGCGTGAATCTAGTTGAAGTCGTCAGAAAATACGTTGCATTGAGACCTAAAAATTGCGAACATAGACGATTTTTTGTTGGATACCGGGCTGGAAAATGCACAAAACAACCAATTGGTATAAATACTATTGGTAATGTGCCGAAATTAATTGCCCAATTTCTTGAATTGCCTAATCGAAGAGAATATACTGGACATTGCTTTCGAAGATCTTCAACCACACTTTTGGCTGATTCTGGGGCAGATCTTTTGAATATAAAAAGACATGGTGGCTGGAAGAGTAATTCTGTCGCTGAAGGCTATATCGAAATGTCCGCTGAAAATAAACAACGAACAGCAATGAAAATTTTGGGACTTATTGAAAACATTCCTTCGACATCGGGAAATATTCAAAATCAAAATATAAGCAATTATTCTAGTCAAGCGTTGGGCATGTCAGCGTCTGGAATTAATTTATACAATTGTAAGGAGTGCACTGTAAATATATACAATAAATAATTTGATTATATGTACCCTAAAATACATGTTATAAAATAAATATTTAATTCTGGTTTTAATATTTTTCTTGATTCTTATTACCGCACTAGTGCGGTAATATAAGTCATTATGACACTTAAAATAGTGTCAAATCGTACCTGTTACATGACAGTTGTAGATAAATTATATTAAGCAATCCAATTCATACAAATAGTAGGAGAGCTAGCAATGGCATTTTTTGCTAACAATTTTATTATGGCTAATATTCAAATGTAAGCTAGTCATGCTCATTTTTATTTGGAATCATGGCTGCGGTTTCGCGAACAGCGCTTGGTTAAAGAGTTGAAATTTGAAATATTGTTTTTTTATGAATAAACCTTGTTATAAAATACTTATACAGTGTGTACAAAAGTAACGTACTTTATGTACACTCTGTATGATTATATTGAAGTGATAAATAATTATGCCATTTTTTGGAGCTAAAAAAAATGTAAAATTTAAAGAATTTCATTACAAATTTTCCTTGCACAATTTTATTAATTAGGAGTGATCCGCCTTCCTTGGCATGGGTCCGGGTGGCATCTTTCTTACTTTTAGCATTTGGTTTTCCATCTATTATAGGCGTACAATGAAGAAATTTATACAAATAAGTTAAGACAAACCAACCACCTGAGCGAACTGCCAAGGAGAACACCCAGCAAACTACAAAGGATACCCACAACCCTCAAACAAGACGATAAGGAAAACACCGAAGCTAAACCTAAAAGGAACGATGCCAGGAGTCAGCTAAGCCCATGCCACAACCAAGAAAACAGTGACGACGTCGACCACCCCGACGAAGAAGCAGATTCTCTATCAGGTGGCAAGACTGTTAGCTCAGCTAATGACCTAAAGCCACCAGGTAGAGAACTCTAGAAAATAAGAGAATCCACTTAGGCGAACGCCTGGAGCATCCATAGAAAGATGGGTCAACTGGGGTCAGCTTTAACAAGTGGAACCACTCGCAGTTTGTCGGCCCTTATAGAGGAAGCGCAAAACATACACAACAGAAAACAAGGAACAAGACAGAATACCGCTGAAGATAAAACCACCGTGAATCGCTTCTAGAGGGGTGCATACTGGGAGGGGCGGACTGTGTGTAACAAAATTAAATGAGAAGGAGAAACGTATATTCTTCTAGTCTTTATATTTGTTGAATAATTTTTAATTCCATGAAAAAAAGGTTACATTTTCATTACTAGTTGACAATGCAAGTTATATATAAGTTAAAATAGCCTTACCATTATCCAAATATTTTGTAGAGTATAATTCCGACAGCGTTTGATTTATTTTTATAAATCTTGATTCGAGAATCCAGCATAAACTTACAAATTGAAATTCGCATGAAATAATTGAGAAATTGTTGTAGAGATTCAAATAAAACATTAAAAACGCCATCCAGCTGTCGGTGCTAACTACAAGGATGGAATAAATCTGGTAAGGCCATGAAAAAACTACCAAAAGAGCTGAAAAAACAATTTTTGTTTAATAATGTAGGTATGGTTAATTTGATAGCTACTTTTCCACGATCACTAGTCAAACCAGGGTTTTATACATCGAAGTCTAACTGAAAGTTAACGTTTTCTATAATTTGACAATATTGGCGCTTTTAGAGCGGCAAAGATACTTTTTTTCTACCCACTTAAAAAATATTCTATTTATGTGGTAACTGAAGAAAAAATGAGCATCTGTGACACCTTATTTTTCGAATGGGACCCGACAAACATTGTCCAGTGTACTCTTCGTTTTGGTGACATAATAAACTCCATCAATAAAACAAATATTGTATGATCATCACAGTTTCAAATTTATAATGAGCAAGACATTTGACGTCAAGGGCGGAGGAACACTGATGGGCGAGTACCTATCTAAAATTTAAGCTGGGAGAATCAAACTAAGGGTACCCTAAGCGCCCCCTACCAGGATCAATTGTGAATCTAAATTATCCAGATATTTATTCAAACAAACACAAAAAATTTCATCCAAATCGACCTAGCCGCTTTTTAGGAGGAGTTTGTGTTTGTGAATATAATATAATATGACTTGTTACAAATATATGCTCAAAGTAATCCAAATATTTTTATTCAGATTACCTACTGAACGATACAATGCATTTATATTTTCTGAAAAACTAACCATTTGGAGATTAATTATGAGAATAATAATTATTATAACTATTGAATTAACTACACCACCAGAAACGATCAAAACCAAAAGTGTGTTAGTTTTTTTATTTGCATCTGCACAGTCAATTGTTGTTAAAAGTCCGCCACTAGAACCTTCTAAAACTACTGTCGAAGACCGTCACTCTCCATGCCTTTTAATTAATTCCATATCCACTCCATTGTTGGCCAATGCAGTTGCTGACGAGCATCTAAAGCAATGTCCTGTATATGAAGAGAAGTTTGGTAGACTTAAATACTTAGCCACAATGGCTATTCTTTGCATTCCTACTGGTTGACTGGTACATTTTTCTTTTGTGTTGGTTGTATAAAGGTGTATTTTCTTACAATTTCAAGTATATTAATACCTTATAGATTTTGTGATGCCTTTTGGCCTAATATAAGAATAATATTTAAATAAGAAATAAATTCCCTTGAAACTAATTTCAAGAAATCATTGGAACGTGAAATACTACACAAATATAAGTAGGAAGGTCGACAGGTACGAAGTCAAGTTCAGAGCATGAAATAAACATAAACATTTATTATTTACTTATGGTGAACTTGACTCGTCGTATAAATATACAAGCGACAACAATGAAAGGAGAGATCATTCAATAATCAATATGAGATCAGTCTATAATAAGTTAGTCTAAGATGAATTAATGATAAGTTATCAGTAATCCTTAATTATAAGTATGCTGTACGGCTAGGTACTTATATATTGTTAGTAATCTTAAGTTGTGTAATGTATAACAGTACAGTAATTTAATATATAGAACTTATCCCAGTACGGGAAGTAGTTGTTTTATTCTATTAAGATGACCCTCCGAGTGACCAGCAACACCGCCAATTAAGAGGCCTATCCACACCTTTAAAAACCAACATTACAATTTTCTGGTATGACAGCAAAAGTTCTATCGCCTTTCGTTTTCGTATCTTCTAGTTTTACCAAAATATATTACTGGGAATCTTCGACAGAATGATGTAACTAATAAATTTACCAAAACTTTCCATTTTGTTTAAGTAAAATAATCCTAGCAAAGCTGGGGTCTGAGACAGCATTCACTGGTCCTGAATCAGTATTTGGGATATCCAAAACTGCTGCACGTGGTTATATATCTCGGTGGACTCAAACTAAACACCAGTTGTACTGGAGACACGTGCCAAAACAGGAACACAGCAAACTCCTGGTTAAAAAACCCTCGGAGAAGCTGACCAATGATATACTAAACCAAATAAGGATAGTGACGGGTTTACTCACCGGTCACTGTACTCTAAGGAAGCACATGCATACAATCGGCATATATAGGGAGGAACCTATCTGTCGGTTGTGCATGGAAGAGGAGGAAACAGCCTCTCACATTATCTTTGATTGTGAAGCACTGTCTCACTGGAGATATAGACTCCTAGAACTAGAATTTCCAAGGGAGAATTTCTCCAAGAAGAACCTAGTGAAAAGTCTGCTGAGCCTGATAAGGGCTACTGGTCTCTTCACATAAACGGCACAACCAAGAGCACAAAAAGCCTTAAGGCTGAGGTGCCGAGGACATCAATCCTTTGACTGGTGTGCTGATCCAATCAATCAATCAAGTAAAATAATTATGAAAATATGCAAGCGCTAGTCTAGAATGCAAATTATGACATATCTCGGAAAACGTCAACTTTCTAGTAAAATTTGGATATAAGAAAGCCCACTTTGGATAGTAATCGTAAAAAAAATAATTTGTAAATCGTCTTTACTGTCAAATTCTTACCGGATAAAATGACATTGCTTCTAAAATCTCGATTATTCTTTGTTGGAAACATTTTATCAAAATTGTTAATGTCGTCCAGTAGAGCTGGAAAGTATTTACCCATTTGGATTAAATTGCAGACTCTCACAGTAATGGACATCATCGATATAAGAATGATGTTTGACATTTTAGTTATAAATTTCTGACTGCTTAAACTTCCAACTTTGCTTAGAGTTTCGTTTATTTCTAATGATGTTTCGGGCATCTAAAATAAATGTGTAAGTATAAAACAGTCTCCTAATCAGGGACAAGTATTAATCAAATGAAGTAAGCTTGTGGTTTTGATTCATTGTTTTGACTCTCAGTTGCAATTGCATCACCTAGTAAACTGATAA
Source organism: Lochmaea capreae (assembly GCA_949126875.1). NCBI lineage: Eukaryota > Metazoa > Arthropoda > Insecta > Coleoptera > Chrysomelidae > Lochmaea > Lochmaea capreae. The sequence goes on from OX421396.1 coordinate 15,012,810, forward strand.
TCCACAATAATAGTATATTACGTAACAAGAGCTGTAAGTAACCAAATTTCACGAATACGTAATGGGATTACAATTCGTGTAAGGTACTATACTTTTTCAACGCCCATCTATTTTCTTCGAGTGCTTATAATTTCATCTTTTTCACTACTAACAGACATATTCGTAGGTAAAGTTGAGAAAATGTTCGGATACTATAATTTGTTACAAAAATTGACAGCATAAATGAGATGACGAATTATTTTTTTGAAATTGTAAAATGTGTTGCCGACATTTAGGGGCATCACTCTTTTAATCTGAAATGTATTTCACTAATGCTAAGAGCTTTTATGTTTTTCAATTGATTAAAAGTATGTAAATAAACCAAATAAAGTAGTACGTAAATAAAAATTTGATTGCAATTTGATTCAACAAAGAAATCTAAGTTTTTCTATCTAAACGCTCGTGTATGTTATGAGATTTTCATTACGTGCATGTTATTGTTAAATGTCACTTACAAGGAATGTTGTCAGTGCGATTTTTGACGTTTACGGACATGGGCGTAGAAAAAGATATTTAAGTTTTCTTATCTCAACGCACGTGTATGTTATGAGATTTTCATTACGTGCATGTTATTGTTAAATGCCACTTACAAGGAATGCCTACAGCGCGATTTTTGACGTTTACGGACGTGGGAGTAGAAAAACAAATATACATACCTCTTCAATGTAAATAACTGCATATGGAATAAAGCCTAAGTGAGCCAAACTAACCATGATCACAATTATCTGAATAGCAGTCAAAAATTTAGAACGACCAATTTCTGAATTATGTGTGGTTAAATTAAAAGTTGCCGCGAATTTTGATATCAACATAATGGGACTAATGGAATCGTGGACATTTTTAAATACATTTTTTCGAAAAGGTATCATTTTCTCTGTTATTTTCAGAAATTTTAGTAATGTATGGTTTTTAAAACAGAAATTTTTAAACGTTTTTAGTATCACCTAGAACATCTATACACGAACTTTTTTCCTTGTAGATATAAAAATGATTGATTAAATGAAAGAAAATATTTGAAACGGTTTTATAATACCTACACATCATTTTTTTGGTATTTAAAATGTCATTAATCACCAATTCAAATTGACAATACGGGAGAGGGTTGATCTATATCAGGATCGGATGATCTGTTTCTATACAGGGTGATTCATTAGTGCGATAAAATCCAATATCTTGTAACCACAATATGAAGTTCATTTGTTACAGCCATAAGTCTGTGAGGGTCTTCCAGTATCATAGTTCACTAGTTAGTTCACATAGTTCATATCTAAGAAACCGTATACAGGGCGAGTCCAAACTCGAATAAATCGTTTTCACAATTTTTTTTAAATGGATTACCCTGTATTTTTATATCGGTAAATGGAAGTTACTTCACTTTCATTGAGTATACCATATACCCAAAGTGAATAGAGTTATAAAAGGTACTTTGATATGGAACACGCAGTATAATTGAGACTAATTTTAAAATATGTGTTTTTAGGATGGCTACAATCGGTGAAAATTATATTCGAATATCTTTGCAGATTAGTTATAGGCCTGGAGCTGGTAACAAAAGCAAAGTGATGATAATACCATTTCTTAAACCTATTTGAGGGGGTTCCAGTTGATGAGAAAACACCCAGCAAAAATGTGTTTGTTGAAAGGTTGTTAGATTTTCAGGATTAACCGCGCTACTCTGCCATAATGTTGGACGTTTCATCTTGGCGCGACTCATATTTTCGAAATTTTCGGCGTCTTAACTTCGCTTTCTTTGGCCTTTTGAATTACGAACACGTATTGAAATATTTTGCTCATTACTACGACCTTCAAAATCATTTTTTGTATTTTCGGTTTGTAAAGAAATCAATTGTTCATTTGTAGGTATATTTTGATAAATAATACCAACTGTGTCGTATAGTGTCATTTCTCCCATTTTATTTTTTCCCGATCCTTCAATGTATCGGTCAAAATTATCCCACGCGACTCCAGATGCTAATATTCTTGTTTGATAGATACTGTTACCTAATATTTATTTAAAATAATAAGGCAAGAGAATTTGCAACGGCTACTCGATAAGGGGAGCACCTCAGGCGTGAATTCGGAGACCAAACTAAAATCAATTCACGGAGTAGTCTTACCGGTTCGCGGGTAATACTACTTTATTTAAATTATTGAAGTTATATTGAAATTAATGAGATAATAAATGAAGTTAAGAAACCAAATTAATTAATAAATCAAGTTAAGGAATTTAAGTAAAGTTAAGGTAAGTGGGCGCCACTCTGATTAATATTAGTTGACTTGTTCTTCAACTCACCACTCTCTATCAACAAACCTGGAAATGTTGGAAGGGAAGGAATATGAACTACTTTGTTAAATTTACAAGTTGTATAATGACTTAACAAAAAAAAACAAATATCACAGTTAAAATAAATTATCACTCAACGGAATAAATGAATGTATGAAGTTGAGAAAAAAAATAATGGATAGGTTGTTGTTGAAACAATGCTGGTTTACTTCCCTTTCTTTTATATGAGAAGGTTTCTTCGGACAAGTCCTAGGTACTTGTGGTTGAAGTTAGTCCATGGAAAGATACCTCGTGTTACTTCATGGAAAAATTCCGGTGTAAATTGTCCGGGTGAAAAAATGTCCGGGGAAAAATGCTAAGGAAAAGATACATTGTATCAGGAACAGTTACACTTTTTTCCATGTAAAATTCAGGATATCTGCAGTGATTTGTCTTACAAATATATCTAAAAAAAATTTATTTAAGAACGTGGTTCATAAAAAGTATATCCTGTATTTTACTATTAAAAAAAAACAAAAGAAGCAATAAAGAAAAGTGAAATCCTATCATAAGATATGATAATATTAAGGAAATCTTATTAAATTCCATTCATCAAAGAAATCAAAGAAACAATATCTAGATAACATAAAAACTAAATTTTATTTCATTACTTTATTAGTAATCAAAGAATGTAATGTTAATGTAATCCGGAAATATTATATTTTAAGTTGATAATTAGATTGAATTAATTAAATATATACGATGTATGTGTGTGCCTGTTAGTGACAGTGTCGTCAAATATGCCAATCAGGTAAATACTTATTGGGTATATTTTAAATAATGCTAAATGCACACAGTGGCATTTTTATTTTTTATATTGAATAAAAGGTAGTGTTTTTTTTTAAATTGTATTCTTTATATCAACTGTTTAAATCGCTGAGTTCTTGTGTAATCAGTTCCAAAATGGTGTGGGAATGCCTAGACAATATAGTCACCTTACTGTGGATTCCAGGACACACTGGAATAGAAGGAAACGAAATAGCAGATGGACTAGCGAAGAGGGGGACAGAAATACCCTTCTGGGGGCCGGAGCCCTTCTGCGGAATCAGCACCAATGTAATATTGGAAGAAATAGGTAAAGCCGAAGAAAAGAGAAGATCTGATAATTGGAAAGATCTAGTAGGGCTTAGGCAATCAAAGATTCTTCTGGGTGACTACAACCTGTTGAGATCGAATGAATGCATAAGTCAAAGCAAAACTGCACTAAGAGTTTTAACAGGAATCCTAACGTGACATTGTCGCCTGAATGGGCACCTTAAAAAGCTCAAAATAGTGGAGGAAGAAGATTGTAGGTTTTGTGGAATGGAAGAAGAATCCTCCATCCACATACTTGCGAACTGCACAGCAATTCAGAATCCTAGGGCACAGCACCTGGGAGACTACTGGATAGAAGAGGGACAGTTACCTAAGTTGAAGCCTGCAGATATCCTAAAATTCCTCGGGGAAATAGGACTAAAGGAGCTACTAGTCTCTGAGACTAACCTCAGGAACTAAGTAGAAGGAAGGGGGCACAATAGATCTTTTAGGTCTCAGTGAATGTTACCCCAAAAGACATACATACATACATGTGTGTACCTGGCGCTTATCACTAGGAGGAAAACAAAAAAATATATAAAAGCAGAAATCAGAAAAGAAAAGCATATACCTAAGTAAATGCAGTTAAACACTTAATTACCATTCAAATTGAATGCATTTTATGGAGATATAAGTGTGTGAGGTAAACCTCTCACCACAAAATAAAATTTTTCACCTTATTCTTTCATGGTCACAGGAAAAAGGAAGCTTATTCTAACGGTTATCTATGATTCTAACTAGGTACTCGCTATTAAAATGGGACATGCGATGAGCAATGCACATCCGTTGCGTATCCCTTTCCTGTTCACATGCTCCGCTTCGAGAAATAATTCACATCTTGGTATCTAGTGTGTTCTTAATTTCTCTCTCTATAGGAGAGAAGAATTGAAATATTTGACCAATATATGTGTAGGTATACTGATCCATCCCAACGGAGGTTATCCATCTCACATTACGTGTAAAAATTTGCCTTTCAGAGGTAATCAATGATACAGGTTCTCGACGAGAATCAGATGTTGGTAAGACAAAAGGACTAGCTACTCGCTGTCTGGTAGATATTTAAATATTCTAATTAAGTTTCAATAGTGGCCAAATATAACGTTACAATACCAAGAGGACTCAAAGGATTATTGGCAGAGATTGAAAATGCTGAAGACGTTTCCAATTAAATAATTTTTGTGTAACTAATACTTTGGCCTAACCTGTTTAATATATTGATAAATTGTTTACACCCGAGCATACTTTTTGGTGTGATTCCTAATAAAATCTGCTTCCTAGGCATGATACGTACGGCCATTGGTTACAGAAAATATGCAATCATGAGAAAAAGCAACAGCTAGGTAATCGATCGATGCGAACATTTGTACTACTCGGTCTGTCTAAATACTTACTTCCAAAAAGATTGCAGATTGCAGCCATTCAGGAACAGTAGGTACATTCGCCTTTATCTAACGTGTCAGGATCCAAAATATCTGGCAAAGGGTCCTTTTTAATGTTTAAGATATTCGATCGAAATTCCTAGCAAACAGTTTATTTTGTAAACGTTCTATTTTAATTTTACTTTTAAATTTATCTTTCAATCTCTGAGAAACATAAGTAGTGGCAAACATAGACTTACATTCGGCTCCAGCAATCTCGTAAAGTTCTTCTAAGAACTCTGCAAAAATATTTCTTACATACAGAAGTGATAAAATTCTTCCATTGCTAATAATTTCTACATCAACAAAGTTATATAATTGTTCCCAAGCCATTTCACTAAAGTCTCTTGAGCGCCTCCAATCTACACTAGCTTTTTCTGCGTTATTTTTTTTTATGTTTGTCAAAACATTCTAATCTGCATGCTTGATGATATGATATTATTGATATATTTTCCGTAGAATCATGTTCTTCAAACTGGATTTTTTGCAGCATATCTACATTATTCAATTGTGTTGCCATAGTTTTCAGAGATTGAAGAAATTTGCGCTAATCTTTAACCTGTGAACAAAATATTTTTCTTCTTTTGCGCGTGATTTATTACAAAAGAAACATAGGTCAACTGACTCTTATACATATTGGTCCGCATCTGTATCTGAACAACTCGAATTCCCTATTGACCTGCAAATTATTGTACAATGTATAAGGATTTCCATACACAATTTACTGTAACACGCGCGAGCTACCTTCAAACTACTGTAAGGATATAGGTGCTTTGTTTGTGGTTAGGATCAAACTTACTCTGAAGTAGATGGTTCCGGTAAACTGGCATTTGCAGCTGAATCTGCAGTGAAGGTAGCAGTTGAGTCAAGGTCGGTCAATGTCCTATAATTTTAATTGTTCATAATTAGGTATATTATGCTCTACCTTTTTTTGGCGATGCATAATTTTGATGTTCAATACAGTGACTGCCATAATTGTGTCAGTAATAAACTCACGATCCATTTTAGAACCCGAACCAAGAGCAAATGTCCCATTTTTTAAAATATTCTCACACTCCCAAAACACTTTTAAAATGTTTTTACCAACTTTCGAATTAATAAGTCGTTAATGTTTTTTTATCTTCTACTATCGTTAAATTATTTTTTTGTAGTACTGTAGGTAAATCTTGGACATCGTATCAATAAGTTAGTTTTACCTCGTTGTGTACTTATAAAAATGGTGAATGCGTAAATTGGTTCATAGTGCATTAATAAAACTGTAAATATTAGCCAAACGGCTTATTTTATCGAATTCCAACAAGAGTTTCGTTTGCTTAATGTGTGGGGAAGTCAATTTCGATAATTTCTTACAGGGTGTGCCATGCCTGCAAAATTTTTGGATCACTAATCATTGCGAGTAGTCCGTCCATAGCTTCAAGGCACTACTGTAAATCTGTTTACCTTTCCAAAATAAACATACACTTATAATATAGCTTTGCCGTAAATTTTATAAAGATCAAATAACTAGTACAAAAAATAAAAATCAAATTCAAAATTAAAACTTTGGAGGCCTATAACTCGAAAACGAGGGCTTGCATAGAAAAAGTTTATATATGAAGTACCAACATTATTTTGGCTCCTGACTTTTTCCCATTAATCCCGGGACACCCTGTATATTAATAATATGAGTACAATATTTACTTAAAGCATTCTGAACGAAGTCTTTTTACATGATATGTGTGTTTACGTTTTCTAATACGATTCATAGACAAGTAACCGCATTCTCCACACCTTCCATTCGTCAGCGTTTCTCCACCGGTTGACTATGAAAAGTACATATTTTTCTCTCGCTAACCATTCGTTAACCGAAGGATTCACCAGCGAACGAATCTTTTCGGCGTTTCGCTAGATATGAATACCACTGTTAGTAGATATTACACCACGTTCTAACAAACGTTCCAAACTTGAGGTTGCATTGATGATTTCAAAGAACGGACATTTTTTTTAAAATAATTTTTAATGTATAATTTTATTTAACAATTTTTTCCCTCTATAACGTCAATTATAAAATTCAATTGTTATATAAATATAACGAAAATAAAATTATTAATCAATGAAATTCGATATCTTTCAAATATATTGCTACACTGGAAATAGTTATATTTAGACTCGAATTAATAGTAATTTTATTTGTTAAAATGCAATTATACACAGTACAACTAACAATGAAATTAAACGAGTTAAAAATTCCAACAAATAATTCGAATACTTGTTTTGGGTAAATGAGATTTATGTAAAATATAAAATATTACAACATGGAGATATAATACTTATAGCTATTCCTAAAATAACAAACAACAACAAAAATTTTTGTGCATAGTATTGCAACTAATCTATGGATCAGAAATGTCTTGTTACGACACGTAACCTAAATTTCTAAATTTTGTTCCCCTATATACATTTTTTTATATAAGAACTTTACAATACAATACTATACTATTTTTATACCTTATACAAACAATAAGTTTTTTAAATACTGACCAACTCTGTACAAGCGACACGCTGTTCCTACCTCTTTAAAAGCCAATATTAACATCACAATTTACCGATTATTGCACAACTGTTTACAACCAAAAATCTAAAAGGAAGATCGTTTCTTGCACAGTATCATCATTTCAATCATGTGAATCTTAAAAAGCGACCATTTTTAAGTACAAAAGTCTGTGGCTAATGGACCAGCTTCCGAGCCATTTTCTTTCCACGCCCACACACACACAAGTACAAAAGTCTTACTGTTAACATTATAATTTAAATATCTCACAGCACAGTAAGGATCTACAGCGGTACAACCCCATCAGACATTTGCCAAAAAGACTAAGTAAAGTCAACTTTTACTAACTAAAGAGATGAGTATTCTCATCCGCCATTTTGGTGCCTGAATTTTATTGTTTTGACATACTGTGTCGAGCTGACATATTGTGTTGAAAATTTTTTAATATTGAAAAGAATATTTTATTTTACCAACTTTCCTTCAGACTATTATCACCAGAAGATTGAGAAAGTGCAACAAAAGGATGCTGGGCACGTCTCCGAGTAGAAATACTGAATCTCATGCCAAATACTTGACCAACACAACAACAACGTCAACGTACAAAAAGGAACCAAAATGGACGAGAATACCTATGTCTACAGCGCTCTACTTTTACTTAATCATTTGCATTAGTCTATTAGTTTTTATTTGGTAGCCTTTCAAAATTCTATAAATATTTTGTATTGACACACAAACAGCTCCAGGTTTTCCTCGGCAAAAATCTATTTTCTGTTTCTATAAGTGGTTATTAGATTTATTAGCATAGGTATGTTGTACAGGGTGGTCCGCCGCGCGGAGCAAGACGTTCGTTATCGTTCACAAACAAGTTGCTCGCAGAACGAACAAACTACAGCAGCATTTAATGGTTCGTGTTCGCACATGAAAGTAAATCACGTCTAAACAAATAGACGACCAAATTGAACAACGTTCGTGATGTTTGTGCGCGTTCGCGAGCAGTTTACCTTGCAGTCTTCAGCATGACGCGTCGCACTCAGTGAGGTCACATCTCTACAGACCAAATGGCAATGGCCAAATTCAGTTAGTCAGTTGCCGAATTTCTGCATTTGGCACTTCTAGTATGGATATTTGGCGATATATCCAATTATATCGGTCATAGGCTAAAGTCTCCATCTGACCAACATTATGTTCAACTCACTTTGTTCTAGCATCATTTCTTCATTGTCAACAGTTGTTTCAATACTTGTCAGTATACATTTTTGAGTAATTCCATTGTTCCCCGAAAAATGTTTAATAAAACAATGTGAACGCAAATTAGTTAATTTTTATGTTAAAAGTAACTTTCTGCATCCTATCACAGACACATGTTAATTTAAACAGTTTCATTAGGTATGTTTAAACATAGCAAATTATGACTTTAATCGTCGCCTTTTCAACACAGTTAAATACTAGATTACTCCTAAACCAACTGAGTACAATCAATAAGTTTATCCTGGTCACACAGCAATTCTGGGTAACAAAGTGGTGGACCAAATTGTCAGGAAAGGAGGTCAATCTCATTGTATAGGCACCGAGCAATGACTGGAATTCCCTTTAAATCTTATAAGGATGAACTGCAAAGCACCAGGACCCCAATTCTTGACCGTTCGCAACACTCAAGGTTACTCGCTTCCGAACGAATTCGTTAAAATACTATTCTTGAGCGCTTTCTGCTTTGCGCATTCGCTTGATAGTGTTCGTTATGCAGCGAGTACATTTTTGTACGTGATAACCAGATAATCTTTATATTTATACTGAAAGTGATAGATAAGTGACAGCGAGCGTATAGGTTGATATATTTTTGTTGAAAAAAAATTGAAATTGTAATTCTGTTTGAGAGATCTAGTATGGATGAGCTTGTGAATTTAATGTTAATCGATAATTTAGAGCTGGCGGAAATAGAAGTTCAAAATTTCCGGGTTCCACGCAATCCTTCGAATCCCTTCACGACAATGAATGAAGAGGCTTTTATTTAAACATTTCGTTTTTCGAAGCATTTAGTAGTAAAGTTTTTTGTGGATTTACCACTAATCATTTCATCTTTCCCTTGCAAATATTCCGCCATCATTTTTCTTTGCTTTTCCGAAGCCTTTCCTCCGCGCCCGCGTAATTCATTATTTAAAGTGTTTGGATCCATTTAATAAAACATTTTTAAATAGATATAGATTGCGAAAAGTCTATTCGAGCCATACGATTTACACAAGTATGACAAGGAAAATATGAGCAAAACTACTTGAAAGAGAGAGAAGAATAATTGTGCGCTCAGCTATAGGCGTGTGTTCAGTTCCAGCTACCAAAAACAGTTGGGGGTGTTCAGTATCCCCGCTGTTGCCAGAAGCGCAGATTAATTTGTAATCATATTTTTGTCTCGTTATCATTAACTTTTTTTGAGCTAATACACTATTAGGTAAAACTAAACACTTTCATCCGGCAACAGTGTCACATCTAAACTTTTACACTCCCTTCGCTGAGCGCACAATTATTCTTCTCTCCCTTTCAAGTAGTTTTGCTCATATTTTCCTTGTCGTACTTGTGTAAATCGTATGGCCCGAATAGACTTTTCGCAATCTGTATAAAACAACGCTTTATTTACGGTATTGACAAATTGCTCAGGACGCACTTTAACGAATCACCTCAAGAATAGCATAGTAGTAAAGTCTTCGCTAACTACTGCTCGTTATGCCGCGAATTCGCTCGATAGCGAGTGATGTCAAGAATTGGCCTCCTGATACCTTGCTTAAGGCAAACCAAGGTATTCATCAAAGGACCTTCAAAACTGAAAACTTAAGAAGAGAATAGGGCTGGTCTAAAACTCAATGTCGTCTCTGCCTAGAAGAATATTAATAGGCGGAACACATTCTGTGTTACTGTGTGGCTGCTGAACGAGTCGAACTACATACTTTAGTAATTGCATTTGTGCACCCTGATGATGTATATAGACTTACCCCTTCACAGATTATCAACTCATTTGGGAAGATAAAACTTTAAGGGGTAATCTAAATTGGACAGGGAACACTAAACAGTAATGTCAGAGTGCACGGTTCTATATAGATCCCTCTCAGAAATCAAACCTGTATGATTCTTGAAGGTCTTCTCCCGTTCTGATCATCTTAATTTGTTTCACATGTACTGTGTACTTTTTGCAGCTTCGCAATTTTCATTTTTATTTTAAGAAGGTATAACCATCAATTCACTTTTATATGCTTTTCTATTTTTTAATCATTTTAGTGTTCCGGTTTTTCATCTCGATTACCTTAAATTGGTGTCAACTTAGAATAAAATTTTTGCACTTGGGTTCAAAACACTCGCGTTTAAGGATTTTCAGTCCTCACTTTTTCACAAGAAACTGTATACAAAATATCCAATAATTCAGTCAATTGAATAAATAATTTTAGTGAAAACCTTTTCATGAATATTTTTACATACTTTACGTTTGGTTGCTTTTTAAAATCCTGTAAATCTTTTTGTATTGATCCAAAAAGACATGACAAAAAAGTTAGCCAGTACTTTATCGTAAAATAAATGAAAAAGTAGAGCATTACATATTGTTTTTTTTTTCGGAAAAGATTGTCTAGGCGTATATATTTTAATCAGGAGGTAGGTAGCTAAAAAGCTTAAATTTATTCCGAATGTGCGGTCTGACATCTTCTTTCTGCAAAAAAAATTTAAACAAAACTGTTACAACCACATAATTTAAAACTGCAATATATAATTTTAATAAGATATAATATACCTTTACCATCATGCAGATTTGATCATGAAATATTCAGCACATAAACTGCCAGGAGCTTTTAATCGTGCATTTCTTTGAAAAAAATATGCTAATGAACTTTTCTCATTAATGTAAACACTTTCATCCTGACACCACTTATTGAAAATTCTAATATGTGTTTTCATACCGATAATTGGATTGTTCTGGTATATAATAATATCAAATACTATCAATCAAAATGTGACAAATCAATATTTAAAGTGACAGCAGAGCTATTTGTTTACTAAATGTTGCTTCATAACAATCACCTTAGCAACAATGCATGTGGTACTTAAAAAATGATGAATCGAGAATTTGAATGAAATAGTATATTGTGCAACAAGTGGGGAAAGTTCAACTTTTCTTCTCACGAATGTGGAAGTTTGTAGCACGAACCCGCAAACACACGAGTGAGAAAAGTACTTTCCCCACACTATAATTTTTCTACAACTGCATACATTTTAAGAATACAAGTAAAGTAACTTAATATTTATTTGTATGGTTAGTTAAACAAAAATAATACTTAAGTATCCTATCTCTAAACTGTTGAATAATTTTATTTAAAATTATAGTTGATGGTGAAATTTGTACAGTTTTGTATGGTAAAATTTTTTGTATGCCAATTCATAATTTTTGTCTTGAAATTTCCGGCAACAAATCTAAAGTTACTTCTGCAAACTTTTTCCAATATCTACTGTCAGTATCCATATTATTTATCATAAATAAGTATATGTCTTGTTAAACTAATATTTAATGGAAATTGGGATTTTTATCAAAATTTTTCATAATTTCAAAACTTCTAATATAATCTGACAGTTTAATGACAACTAAGTAGGTATTTAAAGATGACAGTAGCCTACCAAGTTTTTGTCCAATTTATTTGATTCCCCATATAAATATATGTGGCGTGGGCAAAGTGCCGTGAGAAATAATATTTCTCACAGTATGAGCAATGTTTGGTTTGAAATTAAGTAAGGTATGAGAAATACGTCACTTTTCATAGCAGTTGTAGTTGTAGTGTTATTCCTGTTATTATCTAATTATTATTGATCCCGATCTTGCAAAAAACGTTATAAGCAAGTCGAACGTTAAGAGAGATAACGCGCTGTATCTCAGAAACTCATTATTGTATTACAAACTAGCATTCGAGAAACTGCTGGAAATTATTTTCAAGTTTCCTATTTCACCGCTAGAGGGAATAGTTCAGAATAATATCAAAAACATAATTTTTCTATAATAAATGTACCGTTATAATACCACAAAATGTAAATATCCGTAACCATTAGATCATTTTGCGTAAGTTGGCTCCAGTACTTTTTCCTCTATGTTGTAAAATAACTGGTAAGGGTGAGTGGGGAAGGTGACTCAATAAAACTGTTATAACTTGAGTTACGCTTTATGGATTTTGACAAACTTAACATCATTTGAAAGGGAATTCAATGCCTAATAAAATATCATATCATATCATCGTTTTATTCCAGTGATTTTAACGCTAAGTGGCGGTGATTGAACAATTGTTTTGTTTGAAGATGAATGGCAAAAACCGCATCTGAATATTTTCTAAGCGAAGTTACGAAATAGTTATTTGTGCAACCAGTTGGGAAAAGCTCAATTTTTCGTAACGAGCGGATTTCTAGTTATGCTAGTTACGAAAAATAGTGTTTCCCAGCGTGTTTCACACAATATTTTTTCTAATTTTGAATAGGATGTGTTTATTTGAAATCAAATTTAAAGTACTTGAAATGTCCCTACCAGCATCCCTCGTTGAATCCTTTCAAGTCGCCTAGTATAATTGGAGATGTTTATTTGTTACTATGGAAGCAAGTATTATTTAATGTCATGTTTCGTGATTTTGATTGTCAAAAGAAGTAGAAATCAAAAATCGTTTTTCTTCTCGTAAATAATTCATTCACTATTTTTTAAAAAAGAAGAATATATAAATACTGCAATGTCCGATTCAGAGAACGACGTACCGAGCGACATTGAAGAAGCGGCTCTATGCTCTATCTGCGTTATCTACAATTATTCCGAAGTAGTCGAAGAGCAAGTATGATTTGTCCTATGCCAAATTTAATTTATGGTGTGAACAGAAAAGGATTACCCATTTGAACGAAAAAGTTTTGCTAGTCTATTTTATAAAGTTATAAAACTTTCTTGATATTACCATATTTAACGACAATAAAGGGGTAGTTCAAGTAATTTAGTCTTACAATTTATTATTCTGTACTTTTCGCAATTAGTGGCGAAATTTACTTTTCATCACCAGTTAGGAAATATTTCACTTTTCGTAACTGGTTACGAAAAGTAAGACGTTTCATAATAGGTGTGTTCTTTTTGACTGAGATCTCAGTTAATCTCAGCTCATATCGCTAATGTGCGCGTTCTTTTTGATTTACTCACTTCGAAGTGAGCTGAGATTTTTCCTCCCCCTTCACCGATACTGAATGTGTTGTAAGGGGGTATCAGTTGGACTTGAGTCGGAAATAAAGTGGAGGGGATGAAGAATTATTCAGAATTATTTGATTTTGTTTACATATAAACACACATAACCTAATTTTATTTCTAATAATGGATTATTAGCCATAATAAAAAACTATTTTCTTTGAAACTATTTTATACCAAAATCAAAATAAAACGTGGTTATCGGAGTTATCCAGATTCCAGATAGGTTTATGTTTATATGTGTTATGTCTCTTATTCACGCAAGCGTCGACAGATCACGTTTCAATTGAGTAGTTTGTTCTTTTTGGTGCTTACTCACATCACTTTATCTCAGATCACTTTAACTGAAGTGAGCTGAGATCTCACTCAAAAAGAACACACCTAACGTCAACGAGTTTTATAAAGTGTCACTTTATATGTCAAAATTAGAAAAAAAGTTTTATACTTAAGTACATTGGAAATTTCACATAATGTAGTAGGCGTCCAGATGTCATAAATTGTTGACAACTTAAATATAAAATTAATGTAGAGTGAATTTATGAATATGTGATCACGTTATAAGGTGTAAAATGAAATTGTATGCTATTAACAAAATGTGTGAGTAATACAGACGAAAAATAAATTGACCAAAAGATAAAAAATAAATGAATTCAAAAAATAAAAATATTGAAGTTATAAAATATATATATATATATATAAAATAAATAAAAACAATAAAAAAAAACATAAAAATCATATAAAACAAAACAATAAATATATTCAGAATTACTGTGAAAAAATGGGTCTAGCTAATTGGTCTATGCCAAAGCCATAAAACTAATTTAAACAAAAATGTTACATTGATACAAAGTTTGTCAAAATCCTATTTTTATGTTTACCTATTTTTGTCGTATCTTGGCCACAGTATTATCCCAAACATAAAAAGATGAAAGAAATATAAATTGTATAATAATATACAACAATTACTTACCACTGTCACCAGGCTTTCCAAAAATGGTAACAATTTCATGAGTTCTGAATCACTTCTGTCTTCAAACCAGCTTTCAATGGGGATGCCATTGTTTAGCTGAAGCAAACAAATACATTTCAAAAAGGTTCAACTCACTTAACTTCATATCTTTCTTATTGAATAACATCATTCAATAAAACATATTTCTTTTGTATACATTTTTCCCATGAGGAATATCAGTAGTTAGATTAGTTGGACCAGAGCCCTCTGCTGCGTTGCAATAAGAGTTACAGAAAAGTGATTTGCAGACTTAACAAGTAAAGAGATGAATATTGTGAAAACTGGGCCGACAGGAACGTAAAGCTGATGGGATTGACAAATTAAGCATGTGCAAATTTTGTCAATTAGAGGAAGACACAGAACACACATTCTATGACAGTGCAGAGCAGTTCTTTGCATTAACCGATGAAAAGCCACTAGCAAAGAACTACCTACATGAAAGATTCAGTCTCAAAGCTGATGGACTTCATTAAGAGAATTCGCCTGGGTAAAGTAATCAAGATAAAAAGGATGGCAATAGATCCGAAAAGGTCTAATCTAATTCCAGTAATCATTATTTATGTTTTTTTTCTATTTCACTGGCTTACATATTAAAAATTGATCCAAACCAATGTATTTAAAACATACTCCATTACAATAGTGCTAAATTTCGACCTGCATTATACCTACTTATCATCGCATTACAAAATTATGGTTTAAGTAGTTTGAAATGTAGTTGATGAATAATTAACACTGCTGATGTTGGTGGGTGCTCAATTAACCAAAAACTGTTAGTTTTTGCTTAAAACATGATGGGTCAATTTGTTCAAGCAAAGTAGTGCTATTCAATCCTTACTAGTGAGTTTTGTCTAGCTTTACAAAAAAATTAGGTTTTCTATACTAATGACAGATTGACAGATTAAAAAATGTTGTAATTGCCGATTTCAGATGGCCAGGGACCTACTCTATCATTTTGTAAAGACCACATGTGGTTGTACCTTCAAAGAAAAAATTGAAACCTTTTTGTCTCTTTTTCAGTCCACTACAGGTAATTCTGGAGAAATCATCTGGTTCACCGATGGTTTCGAAAACAAACCATAGCACTGGGGCTGGTATAAATGGCACTAGAAAGATAATGTTCTTTTGTCCTTGGTTGGTATATGTCTGTGTTTCAATCAGAAACGATTGCCTCTATAGCCAGTATGGATTAAAACATCAGAAGAGGATATGCCGAACAAAAAATTAAAATATTCACCGACCGCCAGGCTCTGCTTAAAGCTTTCAGCAACCCAAGAACTAGGTCTAGACTGGTAAAAAACTGTAAAGAATCCGTTAACAGGCTGGGAAAAGACAACAGAGTTTCTCTAATGTGGGTGCCAACACAAGGAATGCATGTACCAAATTTCAATATGGCTAAACTTTTCTATTGTGTTTTTTATTTTTGCATAACACTACCTTTGATGGCTTACAAATAACTCATTTTGAAACACGATATTCAAAGCTTATTAAGGAATGCATGTACCAAATTTGAAAGTGGCTAAGCTTTTCTCTCATTTTTTTTATTTTTTTTTAATATTTGGAAGGATTATAACACCATCTCATAATATAATTCTAAGCTAACTTTGGAATGCATCCAAAATTTGAATAACTATATAAATGAATGTTTAAACAGGATTTATAAACATACTATTCTAAGAAACTAAATATTGAATCACTTTAGGTTGGGTTTTTCATATTTGATAAGTTTATAAAAACTAAGATAACTAAACAAATATTTGAAATGATCAATAAAACTTACATGATAACCAAATGCTTGCGGAGAATTATCGATAATAATCGTCTTGGAAAGATCCCTTCCAAGTATAGAAAGATCCTTAATATAATTTCCATTTACGCAAACACAGTGTTCTCTGAAAAGCCTATATTTTATCCATTTTCTTTCTGGATCTAATAAGTTGAGCAGTTTGTCTGCATATACTCTCTTAGATGCAGTGAAAAGTATAACTTCAAACATTTGTGAAACCTTCTCCATGAATTCTTTAAAGAAAGGTCTTGTTCTTACATAAACTGTATATGAACAATCTTGAAATAATACCGGAAAATGGAAGCTGGCATCTTTGAGTTCTTGTAGACTGCAATGTACCAACGTTTCATCTAGATCCAATACCTGGAAGATTAAAAAACTTGATCCACTCTCCCCAAAAAAAGAATTTTCTATTTATCATGTGAAATATATACAATGTGCCTTAGGGGCCAAATTAAATAAATAGCCTGCTCCAATTTTCTAAGAAAGTGGCGATATAGACAACTGTCAATTGAATGGAAAATGTTGAGGTTAGGTAAAGCGTGCGGAAAAGTGATACTTATCCGCACGTGACCACAATTGTCCGAACGACCAGTAGCATGTTTTTGTACCATTACATTGGTCCCCTATTACTTCACTTTTAATTTAATCTAACGTGTACTTTTACGGTTTTCAAAATTGCAATGCTGGTTCCATTTCAAATATATGTTTGTATGTTTTCTAAAGTTCCCGATTTGTTTACCACTTTATTGTTTAACACGACAAGAATATCTAAAGATTTTAGTGTACCAGTTATATTAGGATATAAATTGTTTAAAATTATTCAAATTAAACAATTCAATCATCGCATCTTAATGTATTCTGTTAACTTGGGTGGATATAATGAAACTATAATACGCCAGTAAAAATAGCCGTTTTTTTGGTCAACCTCGCGCTAAATTTCCTATCAAATTTTTTTATAAGGTTTAGGATCACTTACTGAGCAAAAGTCACAAAATAATGACAGATTCCGATTGAGCTTGAAAAAACGTTTTTGGCCGATCTCGGGAACTTTACACTTTAGGGCAAAAGTCATAATTGTAGTTAATAAAATTTCGCACATTTTGTTTCCCGTTAACTTTTTTTATAAAACTTACCGTTCCCGATTTATGGCCCATTTAATTAACCGGTTCTTCTATCTCGGCCGATAAAACATTGGATTAATCAATAAAATGCATTTATCAATTTTTAAAGACCAATTTATTCTCTACAACTTTTGCTTGAAACTTTTTTTCTAATGTCCATACTTTTTGAGCTGTAGGATGAAATTTTCAAGGTATGTATAAAGTATAATGGTACAAATTCAACAACTAAATAAAAAAAACATACCGAATGTTTATGTATTTAACAATTAATACTATTAATAGTTCATTTCCTCACCTGCAATAGAAACGAACTTTTTTTCATTTTATTATATTTTGTACAAATATAAAATATTTAGTGTTTTGATTTGATCCTGAATTATCAAGTAATTATATTATTAATTATGTTGTGTTCAGATGCCATAATAAAATTAAAGAAAACGAAAGGGGAATATTTTTCAAAAATGTATTAAAAATTTATAATAATTGGATTTTCGCCGCCTCCAAAACGCTCGAAAATTGCATGAAATTTTGAATTTTTATTAGTTTTGTTTTTTCTAAAAATAAATTTTGAATAAATTGAAAAACATTGAACGTCCTATTGCTCAAAAAGTGTGAACATTAGAAAAAAAGCAAAAAATTTACGAATAAATTGATCTTTAAAAATGAATAGATGCATAACATTGATTAATCAAATATTTGAAGAGTTATCGGTTGAGATAGAAGTACCGGTTAATTAAATGGTAAGTTTTACAAAAAAAAGTTAACAGGAAACAAATTTTATTCTCTACAATTATGACTTTGCCATAAAGTGCAAAGTTCCCGAGATATCGACCAAAACTGTTTTTTCTTGATGGAGCCTGAAGCTCCACCGGAATCTGTAAGCATTTTGTGATTTTATACTCAGTAAGCGTATAAAGTGTATAAAAAAAATTGGATCGGAAATTTAGTGCGAGCTTGAATTCTATTTTTACTGGCCTATAAGTCCGAAATTATGCAAAAAATGAAGGTATATTGTCACTTTTAAATGGTTAAAATGTTTTCAGATCATACTAAACTAATGTATTCAAATCTTACCAAACTGAAATCTGGGCTGGATCTCGTTTTTAAAGGCAAAGCAGGACATTTCGATCTCATTTCACAAGTCAAAGGAGGCAAATGTTTAATGAATAAGTATGGATCAAAGGCATCCCAAGTATCTTCAACTTCAATGTGTTCTGGTTGTCTATCTAATCTTTCAGCTTCCTGAGAAGACACACTTGTTATCATATGATTATCTGGCAAATTTGAAGAATACAATGTAGTATAATCATATACATTTTGCATATTAACATCTTTTGTCATTTCTTCATCCAGCATATTAGTAAAATCTTGGGTATTAACGTTATTAAGATCATTAATATCTATTTGTAATTCAGGATAATCATTTTTCATAGAAGGATACTCATAATACATTGTTTCGCAAATTTTTTCTGCAAACATGTTATATTGGTACTTATCTTTTTGATAATCACAAGTTTTTTTCTCGGCGATGTGATATTGCAACTTTTCACTATAACTAATATTTTCTATAGTATTTAATTCAATGGTGGAATATTCGATCTCTTTTGGAAGGTCAGTATTAATCATATCAGGTTGGGTATCATAAGAACTGGTGCCAGATGTAGTACTTTCAAAGTATTCATAACATCTATTTGTTGCTGACATATCACTTGACGGAGGGACATTATTTAAAGTTTCCAGAGTTTTAGTCCCTCCTTCATACAATTGAGGGACTACTTGAGATTGATAATTTTCTTTACATTCTTCAGAAATGTTTGGCTTCTTAGATTCTTTCTGTTTTATGTACTTCTTTTTAACACTTTTAATACAATTTTTATACAATGAAACTGGCCTAGATTTAGGAACCCACCCAGTTTTTCTAACTGATTTCTTGGATTTAGTTGCCGTCAGGGAAAATTTGTGGAATCCCCTATTTCTTTTTTCGCTACGCAGCCACATTGTGCTTACCCATTTACCCTAAAACAACACATAACATAAGTACACAATTTTATATAACATAGTGTTCCATTTATCATATCAATAACTACGAAGCAATTACTAACATGAATACATATTCGCGATTCAATCCAAGCGATACACTCTATGATATACAGGGTGGCCAGAATCTCTTCTGTCTAACGCAAACTACAGATAGGTACTAGATGTGATTCTATGTCCATCTAACCTAATTTATCTTCACTTCTCTATAATCCACTCTAAACACGTAAGACTCGATGCTCATATAAAGTGTAAGACAAAAGCTGGGAGATAGTAAATGTTGCGAAAATACGAGTCACCCTACATCTATTTAAAAATTTCCTCATATAATTGTAAGTAATTTTTTGTTATTAGTTTTAGTACTTAATAGAATTGCTGACCTAAATTCTTAAGACTTTACTGCGATCAGTTTTTGGGATAAACATTTTTAAAGATGGTATTTCACAGTTGATATAATGTATGTATTTTGGGGTAACATTCACTGAGACCTAAAAGATCTATTGTGCCCCCTTAATTCTACTTATTTTCTGAGGAGAGTCTCAGAGACTAGTAGCTCCTTTAGTCCTATTTCCCGGAGGAATTTTAAGATATCTGCAGGCCTCAACTTAGGTAACTGTCCCTCTTCTATCCAGTAGTCTCCCAGACTGTGCCCTAGGATTCTGAATTACTGTGCAGTTCGCAAGTATGTGGATGGAGGTTTCTTCTTCCCGTTAGGATTCCTGTTAAAACTCTTAGTGCAGTTTTGCTTTGACTTATGCATTCATTTGAACTCAACAGGTTGTAGTCACCCAGAAGAACCTTTGATTGCCTAAGCCCTACTAGATCTTTCCAATTGTCAGATCTTCTCTTTTCTTCGGCTTTACCTATTTCTTCCAATATTACATTGGAGCTGATTCCGCAAAAGGGTATTTCAGTACCCCTCTTCGCTAGTTCATCTGCTATTTCGTTTCCTTCTATTCCAGTGTGTCCTGGAATCCACAGTAAGGTGACTTTATTGTTCTCGCCTAGTTCATTAAGTTTGCCTAGGCCTAGGCATTCCCACACCATTTTGGAACTGATTACTCAAGAACTCAGCGCTTTAAACAGTTGATATAAAGAATACAATTTAAAAAAAACACTACCTTTTATTCAATATAAAAAATAAAAATGCCACTGTGTGCATTTAGCATTATTTAAAATATACCCAATAAGTATTTACCTGATCGGCATATTTGACGACACTGTATACATTGTTTAGAATTTTAGAGATGGAAAATACAAAGTCTTGTATAAACAAATCAGGGTGTTTTCAAATGTCACTTACAACGTTTGCATGTAGATACCTCTCATAATACTGAACAAAATGATATAAGGAATGCGGGGTCCAGCTCATTTACTTTTCGAGATACGGGGTGTTGAAGTTATGAAAAATTAAATGTTTTCATTTGATAACTTTAAAATGGATGGATAAATTGATTTGACATTTGGCAGGTTGTTTTAAAATGTAAAAGGGCATATTTTTATGGAAAAACAATTTTCAATTCTTGATCCAGTGGTGTACATTTAGAAAAATATGTCACCTTTCCCTTCCCATTTTTTACGCCACTGGCATTTGAAGCAATTTTTATTCAAATTTGTATTCCTCAATGGTTTTCACGTGAAAAACGCTTAACCTTGACATATCAAAAGTTGTATAGTTTTCAAGATATTTAATGTTTTCATGAAGTCTGCAAGATCACTTTTTAATAATGAAATAAAAAAATATTTTTCTTGTATTTTATTTAATGACTACCAAACTAGTTATGGTTAGAATATGTAACAAAAACTATTCTGTGAAACAGCAATGCATCTAAAACATTGAGAAAAGATTGTTGAAAATACTTTCCCAAACTTGTGAAAAACCTACAGAAAATTACTTATTAGTTTACTTCGATGGAAAATCAAAAGTTGTTTGTTCTTCAACCCTCTGGGCACATTACTCAATGTTGAAATCGGTCATTAATATCAGAGAAAATATCGACATAAGCAAATATCCGAAGTTCTTAGCTTTTTTGAAGAGAAAAAACGAAGTGTTTCAGCCGAAGAAATCAAAAATTTTCACGTTTGAGCAAGTGAACCAGTTTTTAGAAGAGGCCCCGGATGACACATACTTAATTATGAAAGTAGGTAATTGCGAAAATTATATCCATAAGATTTTAAGGAAACGATTTTTTTGTATCATATACGGGACATTGTTTTAGACGTACATCTATGCGTCTATTTTAGTTGATTCGGGAGCAACAATAGATGTGCTAAAGAGACATGGAGGACGGAAATTCTCCTACGTGGCCGAAGGATATGTTGAATCTTCCATTAAAAATAAACAAAACATATCAGATAAAATATTTGGTCAAGTTGCCGATTTATCTTCTATGGATAATGTGAGGCCGTCGTCTGCAATATCGCGTCCTGTTTCTGCAGCTTCATCGGAACAAACACCAGTTAGTCATTGTGAAAACGACCTATTCGTTAGGAATGAAGTATCTTTATCCGCTGCATTAACCCAGCAAAAATTAGTTAATATGGAAAATTGTAATAATGTTACTTTAAACATTAATGCTCATTACCATTCTAAGTAATTATTTTTCAATAAAATACATATTTTTCCTACGATCACATAAGAAAGTGACATATATCCCACTGTCTAGTTCTATGGAAAGTGGCCTATATTCATACGCGTACGGAAAAAAAACTTATCCGTACGTGTACGAATAAAAAAGCTGTTAAATTGAATGTTGAAATGCTAGTCTATTTACCCCGCAAATTTAGGTAGAGTTCTTACAATAGCCTTTTTGGTGTGCGTCATTGATTGTTAATGTCCTTCTAACACATTACGGTGAAAGAAATGGAAAAAAAGGCAGGTCTGTGATTAATCCTAATCAAAATATCACAATAATGAACCGTTTAAACGTATTACAAACGTTAACCCTAATCTTTGACAGAAAAATTTGATTGGTTGATGTTTAGTTTACGTGCAAGCGCGACCTATCAATCGGGAGAATTTATATCGTTCAAAATACGACGTAGACGTACCCTTCGTAGGTTTCGTCTTTTTCTAATGTCCCACTGACAGTTCTCGTCAGGTCTGTACTTTGTTAACTATGAAATAAAACAATGAATTTTTGTTTAAATCTTCATTACAATTGAACTATGTTCAATACAACTTGTGACGCGTTTCGCTACACAGTAGCTTTCTCAAACGAATGGAGGTATCATGAAAAGTTTTTAATTTATATACAGTGCATTGATATAAATTAAAAACTTTTCATGATACCTCCATTCGTTTGAGAAAGCTACTGTGTAGCGAAACGCGTCACAAGTTGTATTGAACATAGTTCAATTGTAATGAAGATTTAAACAAAAATTCATTGTTTTATTTCATAGTTAAGTATGAATCTTCATCAAGTAAAAGCCTCATCTATTCAATTTCTGTACTTTGTTGTTTATGATTATTTATGGAAAGTGAATATTAATCTTATTGTTAGCATTTTATTTATTTAAATAATACAAAAATATGCCTAGATACACAGAAAAAGAGCAGCATCTTATTTTGAAAGGTATCAAATATTTTCAATTAGAAAAAGAAGCTGGTAAACCATTGATACCTTTAACTTCAGTGCACTAAGTAAGTATTTTTTATATAACAATAAGTGAAATTAATATAAATCAAGTTAATCCTATTTCATTAGGATAGTGAGAAAGAGTGAATGAGAAAGAATGAGAGTTTAGTTGAAAAAATCCCTAATTCATCTTGGACTAAGCAATCTTTAATTAGTTGGTTACAAGAAAGGAGTATACCTTTTCCAGCATCTAGCATGAAAGATGAAATTATGAAAATTGTGAAGAAACATATACTGGATAAAGAATACAAGTATGTAATTTATCGTAGGAGGTAAGGATCAACAGTGTTAATGTAAGCGTGCTGTGTTATAGATTAGATAGACTTAATCACTCATAATGTTCCACTTCTTCAGTTATGGCTCAACTAATTTTGAGTATCAAAAAGTCAGAAATCTAGTTACAATGTCAACTATTCGGGGCGAGGGAAAACCAGAAAACCCGAACAAAAATCAAAATTCAGTTGGAACAAAAACTTCCTATTATTTTAATTATATTATTGTAGGTTACACCAGAAAAATGGAAAAAATATGTTAGGCATACCCAAAACATTATAGAGGAATATTGGGAAATAGCAAAAATTATTGACGCTAGTGATACTTGGCCTGTAATTATTGACTTAAATGAGTCGGAATGTGAATCAGATTGGGACTTATGGGAAGATGACTGCGAAAATTGAACTTTCATAATCCTCTTCTTTTTAATTTTTTATTAGTTGGTTGGTTTCTTGACTATTTACTATGTTTATGTTTGTTTTCTACTGAATGTGTAACTGAAGATAGAATACTCTAGTTAGTGTTTGGAAAGAAGCTATTCAATGGCAGAGCAAGTGGTCGTAGCTTCAAAAAGATATAGAATAATATCTATTTTGTTAAATTTTCAATATATCCGAGGTGCCTTAGACAACCAAGAAACTGTAGTATGTGCATTTTTGGACATAGAAGGAGGTTTTAACAACACTCCTGAGACTCTCCTCAGAAACTCAGTAGAAGTAAGGGGGCCCAATAGATCTTTTAGGTCTCAGTGAATGTCAAAATACATACATACATACATTTTCAATACACCACCTGTACATATTTTAATGAAGACAGTGGCCACATTTAAACAAATAAAACAATGAAATTCACTAACAATAAGAATTATAAGTGAAGAATACCTTTTTCCATAAAACTTTAGAATAAAATAGGGTTCCATATGGTGCAGACTTAATTGAACAGGCATAATTCTTTTGCAGGACTATATTTACTAATGTAAAGTTATTTTAATATGTAAATTGAATATACAATTTGTTTTGTTTTGCAGTGTTTTCATATCCCAAGTATTATTAATTTCATATCATTTTCGAATATGGCTGAATACGATCCTGATTATTTTATTTATCAAATTTAAGGTTAGCTGCATGTCAATATAGCAAATATAATAAACGAAATGCCTAAAACCCGGATATACGTCACAAACGATGACGCACACCAAGAAGGCTATTGTATGAACTCTATATGTCAAATGCGTATTTCCTAAGTTGATTTGTCCATATAATATAATAATTTTACTTTTAATTTGTACAGTGATTCAAATAAATAATTAATTCTGAATCGCAATATTTATGTAACAAAAACTGTTTTATTTCTGATGTTCTGTTTCCAATTGTTAAATGTTCGTAATATTTTGTGTACCAATATTTATTCTAACTTTTTTATGAACGCACTCTTTTTCATCGCATAAAAATCACAATTTTCTGAGCCACTTTCAAAGGTAAGTAATCAAAACTATATAAAGTAATTACAAATACACATGTGTAAAACCTCTGACGTCTACATAAAAACGCAAGATTGTACATGCCTGATTCGGTAAAAGTATATCGCGTGGTCTTAGGAAAAATAGTGTACATAACTTGTGCGAAAGTGTCACTTTCCGCACTCGTTACGTAATATACTATTTTCTACTTGCGTACACTTTTCCGCATTCAATTTAGACTAGAAAGTGCCACTTTTCCGCACTATTGCGGAAAAGTAAAAATATCAAAGAAAGTATACACATCTGTCACAACCAGTCTCTCGACACAAGAAATCGAAGCAGCAATAGACTCACCTACCGATCTTATTGAACCAAAAAAACTAATAGCATCAGCGATCAACTTACAGAATGCATCAAAATGCCAATTTATTATTAATATTAATCATAAGTAGTAGAATCGATTGTAGTTTATCTTTATGCTTTAATAAAAATTAATAAAATTTCAATATGTTGTTTCTTTATTTTTACATGTTCCGCACGCTCGTAGAAAAAATAGCGTTCCTAACTCGTGCGGAAAAGTGGAACTTTCCGCACTAGTTAGGAAATATACTATAAATTATAAATTACCAATTTTATTCATCCGGAACTTTCGTCAATATTTAATCCCGGAGGACTTAAATGTTACACTTCACTACCTGTCAAAATGGAGTGAAGTGGTTACTTCAGTTCCGGAAGTACGAAAAGATATTTTATGATATATATTTTTTCTACGAGCGTGCGTTTTAACCCTTTTTCCCGCACGCACTTAGTTTTGAAAGTGTCACTTTCTCGCACTAGTGCGGGAAAGTAAAATTATGCAAATTTTGTCCTTATTGGATAGTTTTTTACTTCGGAAGTTATAACTATTGTTGCAACAGGTAAATAAATATTAACGAAATAGTCCATCAAATAAAATCTACATATTTTCTTGCTTTTTATTGCATTATTAATAAATTGCGCCTCGGTGGTTGGAAGTCTACTACTGTCGCTGAGGGCTATTTGGAGGACTCCGAGAATCAGAAGAAAAATATATCAAATAAAATTATTTCTTCTACAAATGACTTAAAACCGTTGCCGTCACCGTCATCTTTATACGACCTGCAACCGACGTCATCTACTTACCAGTTAACACCAAATAACTCCACTGGATCGGCAATTTCAAGTAATTTACAGAATGCAACAAATTGTCTTTTTAATATTAATATTTATGATTATTAGTAGTTTTTGGTTAAAGTTTTGTATATGTATGTTGAAATAAAATAATTTTTGAAAAATGGGTTGGAATACTTTTTTGTATATACGGTCGTAGAAAAAATAATGTTCCTAACTCATGCGTAAAGTGTATTTCCCACCCTTGACCGCGTGCCCGAACTCCGCGTCGTTCGGGTCAACTGCAGTCGCGTGCGGGACATGAAATAGTATATTACATTTCGTGTGCGGAAAGTGACATTTTTCACACAAGTGGGAAATATTGTAGCTCGAGGCATAAGCTATTTCTCACAATTTGTCAAAACCTGCTTTTTATATATAATAAATACCTATCAAGATGATTACATTTTCCGTTTATTATAAATGTTGGTTTGGATTACTTCCGACGAAGACAACCTTTTTTTAAACAAGAAAATGAAAAAAATTCACTTTTCGAATAGATCGCTTCAAATTTAGATATTACATAGGTAAATCTAATTAACAATTATACAGGGTGTAACAAAAAGGCAGGTCATAAATCATACCACATATTCTGGGGCTAAAAAAAACTCGATCCAACCCAAGTTACCTCAGTACAAATGTGCATGCGAAAAAAGTTACAACCCTTCGAAGTTACCAAATGAAAATTGATTTTTTCAAATATTTCGACAGTTCTTCAACATATTATAATGAAAGTTGACAAGTGGCTTTCTTATAATTGAGAATCTTAAAAAAAAAATTAAGGAATTATTGCACCCCGTTGAAAATGTATGGGAGTTGAGATCCCCTAAACCCCCTCCAAAACTTTCGTGTACGTTACAATGTAATGCTTATTGTGGCACCATTATTTAGGCACATTATTTTTGAAACTTTTTTGCCCCTTAGTACTTTTTACAATTATCAGTTTTTATCGGGATACGGCCTATTTTTCATTATGCTTCAAAAATTTCAATAAAAATTAAAGTCAATGAATTTTTTAGTTCTTCGAGGGTCCCAAATTTTTTATTGAATCTTATTTATTTATGCTCTAATCATAAGAAAGCCACTTGTCAACTTTCATTATAATATGTCGAACAACTGTCGAAATATTTGAAAAAATCAATTTTCATTTGGTAACTTTTTTCGCATGCACATTTGTACTAGGGTAACTTGGATTGGATTGAGTTATTTTTAGCCCCAGAATATGTGGTATGATTTATGACCTGCCTTTCTGTTATACCCTGTATATTTGACAGCTTGGCAGTGGTCAATCTTAATAGAAATTATACATTTGACTGATTATCCGCATGCGTGCGTAAACTAATTCGCACGCTAGTTTGATATAAGCCAGTTTCCGAGATACTGTATACTGTATAGTGCGATGTACGTTACTTTCCTATGTGGTAGTAGAAAAAATTATGTTTGATGTCAAATAGTTGTAAGACTATAAGTAGAGATGGGATTATTCAGCTTCCTAAAATATCAAGAACTGAGCTGTTCCAAAGTTGATATTATAAAAAAAACTATTTATAGTTTGACTCCTTTTATTCTATACTGACTATAGCCAAGAAACAAATTTATCAAGGTATAAATTAATTAGTATAATTAAATTGTTATGCAACTTACAAAAGAGGTAGTACCATTGCCATTCATGAAAAACTTGATGTATAGATATTTTTTTAGAATGGAAGGGAGAATGACTAAAAATTATTTCTCCATCCTCTTTGTGAAAAATGTCCAATAATTTAACACACATTACTTGTTTTTTTATTGTCAAGATAAAATCGTCACTTAAAAGGTAAAAGTGACATTTTTTAAACATTCCGCTCAAAAGGCATTACCACTTATTATAGAGCCGTATTACCCAGCAAAGAATTATGCCGAAAATTACCACGAAAATTTTCGTCATTCGAATTTGCTGTATGACAGGACCAAAAATTCTAGCGAAAATCTCCTAAGCCTATAAACACATTATTTGAAATAAGTACAAATGATACAGTGAAATAAGTTACTAGGCAGAAAAGCCGAAGATTTAATACCGCGACTAGAAAACCAGCCAATGTATTGAATCTTCTTTTCTGCCATGTGGAACATATAATTTTTTTTCTTCAAATTCGTTCCAATTTCACGCAAAATCCAAATAATTAATCCCAATGTTAGTGTGAATTTTGATTACCAATTTGATTCAAGTTATTGGAATATTGCATAGCAACAAACTTTTTCTGCCTAGGCAATAAAAGTACACCTTTTAGGCCTGTTAAGGGCCACTTGTAAAATAGTAGGTAACTGAGAGGTCACCAGCTGAACCGTGGACGTATATTAAGTTACGGGGGCCTTTTTGGAGGGCACGTTCCGGACCCGGCTCATAATTTGTTGCCATTTTGTTGCTAATTTGTTACTAAATAATTGATTTTGTTGCTCCAGCCGTTGCCGAGAAACGCGTGGTCCCCTACCGTAATATTAAAAAAGGGTGGCCAAGTGCAATATCTCGGTAACGGAGGAAGCTAGCGATACGAGCCTGGTGGCATATTTTGTTGCTAATTTGTTGATTTAAGGTGGCTTTATAGAAAAATTCCAAAAACCACCCCTACATGTCAAACTCAACCTCGCGCAGTATTAAGTTATGGTGGCCAACTGCGATATCTCGGGAGTCAGACGTGCTAGCGACACGAACCAGGCGGCATATTTTGTTGTTTTAAGGTGGCTTTACCGAAAAATTCCAAAAACCACCCCTAAATGTCAAACTCACCTCCGTGAGTACTTGCAGTAGCTCGGGAGCATGACGAGCTAGCGACACGAACCAGCCGGCATATTTTCTTGCGAATTTTTTTTAATTCATTTTTGAAAATTGCAGAATACAATTCACCAATTTAAAAAAAATCCTAGATCACATATACAAAAGCGAAATTTATTTTTTGATGAAAAAAATAGTGCTAGTTTTGAAAAATACTACTTTAACTATCAAGTAGTGGAAATTTTATATTATTTTGAAAATGAATATATGATGAGTATTTGATAAGGAAATGGTTTGTTTAAGCGAGTTTGACAAGAAGGGGTTGTTTTTAAAATCTCTCGATAAAGCCGTTTTATAGCAACAAAATATACCGTGGAGCTCGTTGGACCAAGTAATTGTAGACTTAAGATAGAGCAAAAGGCTGCCGCAACTTAAGATCACAGTAGCGGGGTTCACATTGAGGCATTTTGAAGCAACAAAATATGCCGCGAAGCTTGTTTGGGCAACTAATTCTAGTCTCGAGACAAAGCAAATGGCTGCCGCAGCTTAATATCGCAATTGGGTAGGACATTTTTTGAAGATTTTTTAATTATATCATCGTAAAGCAACAAATTCGCAACAAAATATGCCGCCTGGTTCGTATCGCTAGCTCGTATGGCTCCCGAGATATCGCAGTTGGACACCGTAACTTAATACTGCGCGAGGGTGAGTTTGACATGTAGGGGTGGTTTTTGGAATTTTTCGGTACAGCCACCTTAAAGCAACAAAATATGCCACCAGGCCTCTATCGCTAGCTTCCTCCGTTACCGAGATATTGCACTTGGCCACCCTAAGTTAATATTACAGTAGGGGACCACGCGTTTCTTGGCAACTGCTGAAGCAACAAAATCAATGATGTAGTAACAAATTAGCAACAAAATAATGAGCCGGGTCCGGAAACTGTCCTCCAAAATGACCCCCGTAACTTAATATACGTGAACTGTGGTGAACGCTGGGTCAACTTGAAATTTGAATGTTCAATGCAGAGTAACACCCCAGTGACCAGTAAGTCAATTCAATCTGTTACTTAACTAAAACACAATAATACAAATGTATTAATTTTCTAACCCCTTTTAATTTGTTTCTAATTTTTAGTCTATAGAAGACTTAATTTTCTTTGCAAAAGCAATTGCCTTTATAACATATATAAAGAAGCATAGCAACTAAGATATGTCAAATGCAATGTTAAAATTATAAGTCTGTAATTCCTTTTACAATCAAAAGTGAAGGTTACAAGTATCTACTACCAATAATTGTTTGTAAACATCTCTTCCAACATGCATCTTCAAACTCACAATGCCACAGAAGTCAAGGTTACAAGTATCTACTACCAATTATTGTTTGTAAACATATCTTCAAACACTTGTGAATTCATCTTATAGCTACAGAAACTAAATAAATACATATAAAATACTTGTATCTTTCATTTAAGTGTAAACAATTTGGCATATTTCAAGTATTTTCTACTTTTACTAGGCTAAAAAGCAAGTCCTATAACTCACACAAAAGAATGAATTAAGTAGAGTATTGTAACACTGCAGATACTAATGTACATTATTAATGTTATTTATTGTTCTATGATTAGTGATTTTTATTTTCACTTTATTCTTCATTACAATTTTTTAAAAAAATTTAAAGGTATTGAAATTCATGTTATAGGTAAGATTAGATTATTGTAGTTAATAAGCGCGAAAAGTGGATTATAATTCAAACATTGATTTCGTCGGGTCAAAAAATTTAAAAATAGACAAAAAAAACGCTGTGAATAATATGCATCTTTCAATAATGAGCAACACCTGTGTGAAATGCAATATTGATTTTTATATCACAGCAATGATGTAATTCTATTTGTCGGAACATTTTTCCTCAATATTGTGAACTAAAATACCAAAAATACATATACAAAATTTTAACTCATAATTTTACTAATATATACCTTATTGATTTTAGAATTATCGAAGTAAAAATCCGAATGTTAATATGAAGTGCAAGTTTTCTCCCGCCTCATAAAAAAATAAATATGTATAGAATACTAACTAAATGTGTATAAACATTAAGAAAGAACGATACAGGTTATCATATTAGACGCACTTCAATTTTTTACCTTGAGTGTTTACAAACAGTATAGAAGCGGCTTTAAAATGTTTTGATAACAATTGGTCAATCAAGTTAAAGAGCTAATTCAATACATTAGAAATTAATAGTAGCATACCGTAGAAAGCAGTAGATTTGATTCCAATCAATTAAGTATTATCCATAGCTATTTTTATCATTCCAATAACTCTTCCGTACCATTAAAACACAAAGCACTTTAACAAAATGGCGGCCCACGCGATAGTCTGATTGATATTCTGATGTTACACATGCGCAATATAGTGTATGCTAGTATTCAAAATACAAGAATTAATTATTTTATACATGATAATTTCATTTAATTTTCTATTTTTCAATCTTCAATACTGCTCCCAAATAATATGGTTATATGATGATATTATTTAAATGCAAACATTTTATATTCCAGCCATGACGTCACTCTCACAGACGTTCTACCTGCCCATTAAATTGATTATCTGTGGTCCCCTTACTCGTATAACGCTTTGACTACCCCTCGTTGACGTTTTTTTTGCATTGTTTTTCACTTTATAAATGTTTATAAAAATGACGGTATTTAAAAAAATATTTATTACTTAGATACTTAGTAGTTGGTAATACTGATAGCTGTTGGTAGCCTTGCGGTTTATATCTTGTTAATCGGGAAATCGGGGTTGCCACGTATATCAATTTAGTAAATGTTATGATTATTATTATAAATTAAATAGCCTGGTTTTGGAGCGCCGTAATTTGTGGAAAGCGGCAAAAAGTTTTCACTTAAATTGCACACAAGTTTTTTGCTACGATAACACGTTATTAAAATATACCTATAGTCTATAGTTGGTAACATATTATCAGAACAGATTATACAACACTATAGAAACAGGAAACTGGTTTGAATTATGTATTTATATTTGAAATAAACTATAAAGAAAATAAAACAGTAGTCAATATAGACTAGTCAGAAATATAGTTTACAATGTAAATTTTAAAGTTGCAGTTTTGACAATTATTATTATGCTATCTAACCTACATTGACCAGATATTATTTGAAATGTTCCATTTCCATATCGCGCGACCGCATGCATTCAGCGTCTCTGATAGGACTTGGCACCAGTGTAATCAAAATAATTGTGAATTTTTTCCATTTGCCGAATGCCGGCTTTATAGTCAGAGACAACTGTCAGTAATCGTATCAACACTATCCAATCCACCATACAACACACAACACTACTGTGTCTGTTCTGGTCTGTTCACTTACTTGTATTGATATTTTTGATGTCAATACGTCAAAATGGTTACCTTATATACGAATGAAAATAATCCGGCAACTTTAAAATTAATTATAGCTAAAAATTTAGCCAAACAAAAAGTTGATTTAAAAGTTGTTAATGTTAATGGTGAGTAAGAAAAACCCACGTGGAAAATGATGCAATTTTATTGAATATTGAATGTGTCAATATAGAATATTTACAAAATTGTATGTTTCAGATAATGTTATTCCAGAACCAAAACATTTGCCTTGTATTGAAATAGATAATCAACAAGTAATTTTTACTCCAAATAATGCAATATGTTATTTCGTTCCAACTACAGACAGCAGTTTTGAAGAAGTTACCAGTTTATTAGAATGGGAAGCAAATTCTTTATCTCCTCATTTAGCGAATTTGCTGGGTGGTAGTTCCAAAAATGAAAAATTAAAATTGTCAGTTGTATCCGACTTAAACTTCTTAAATGAGTTTATCCAAAATAAAAATTTTTTAGTAGGGGTAAGTTGAAACTTAATGAAAATATATCAGATCAATCATTTTCTTAAATTTTAGAATTCAATTACAGCTGCAGATATTGCAATTTGGAGCACATTATATCCTCTTAATGCTTGTGTTAAAAATTCAAAAGAGTACTTATCTCCATTAATAAATATCTCAAAGTGGATTGCATCACTGTCAGACTTGCCTGAAATTAAGGTTAGTAAATACATAATATATACCTATTTGTCTAAAGTCTGCTTTACAGTTCGCAATTCTTCTTGCAATGTACTGCAGCAACACTTTGACCTTGCAACTATTGACATTGTTTAACATTTCACAATTTTTGCAATATGCAATTTTCAATGTGGATACCAACAAAAAAATTAAGTTTATTTATGAGGTTAGGTTAGTGTGTTTTGTTATATGATGTTGATAAACTAATTTTTTATTCAAATTGTTAATATATACCTTTATATATGTTGCGTTTGGAAGTACATAGTCAACTTTTATTTTGCTGGTAACAAAGAAATTACCCACTTTTCCCCCAGAATTGCATGCAAGCTGCAATACAATTAAAACCAGTGTCAACCAGTAGCAAAAAAATTCTAACGTGTGGATTTGGGAAACATCCATCTTTGAAAGAATGGTGTATGGCAAACCGCCCTAGGTGCCCTCACTGACTGCTAAATTTTGTAGAATTTAAAACTCTTCATGTAGTCATTATATTCTAAAAATCCAAAATTTCTAGCTTCAATATTTGATATTAGGGGGCGACAG
Source organism: Lochmaea capreae (assembly GCA_949126875.1). NCBI lineage: Eukaryota > Metazoa > Arthropoda > Insecta > Coleoptera > Chrysomelidae > Lochmaea > Lochmaea capreae. The sequence goes on from OX421396.1 coordinate 15,046,344, forward strand.
AACCAACTTGTGGCGCGCAATGGCACACTGCACAACTTTCCTAATATGCTATTCTTATGTATGAAACTATGAGCCCGAAACCGTATCTGTGCTGCTGTGCATGTGAAACAATTTGATACTGTGTCATATGACACAATTGTGTTGGTACAAGAAAAAGTGTCGGTGTCATTGTATCAACAGACGAAAATTTACAGTGTTACCCATGACTAATTTCATTTATACTTCGCCACCTGCTCTGTTAAAGGGGTATGTGTGTTTCAGTTGCGGCTTGAATAACACAATTTTATTAGCTTTACCTGTATGTATGTTTTTAACCGGCTCGTTTGGCTCGATTTTGGCCTACTTTAAACAGACAGATTTAATTCAAAGTTTTTACACCTGTCAAGGATCGATGACAATACAATATAGTAATAAAATATAGGGTGTTCTATTTATAACGCAACTTTTAAACTCGATTTTGACCCTCTTTAAACACAATCAGAACAATTCAAAGTTTTGGACACTCATCAATTGATGAAAATGAATGCATGTACACTTAGCGGATACTCAATGATTTTGAAAATCAGAGGAAAATCCGCTAGTTCCTAGATGCACACAAATGTTATGATGCATATAATATAAATCTCCCAATCCAATATACTGGCGAGAAACGTGCCGAGGGATGAATGGCAAGAGGGTGAATAAAAATGTGATGTCAGCGTCCACCATGGAAATTATAACAAAGCATCTGTTGAAGAAGGGAAATAAAGTCTATACTGTAGAAAAAAATGGATCCACTGCTTTAAATATATAGGACTAAAAAGTAAAAAATAAATTATAGTTTAAAAAAACACACTGTTACCACAATGACATTAATTTTCTCGTTAATCATTTTATTCTCAAATTGAGAATTATTTTTCACCTTTTAGTTCTATTACTTTTTAGTGTAACTAGATGCGCAAAGTAACTTCAGATAATTTTTCCAAAAAGTAACTTATTTAGTATCTAAATGCTTTTCAAAAGTAAGTTTGGCAGCTCTTTCGATTTGTTTACCGGAAGTAATTGCTGAGTTTCGAAAAACCAACCCACAACGACGAATGATCCTACACCAAGACAATGAAAGTTCCCACACTACTCGAAAAACAATTGAGTTCCCGACCCAAGTCCAAAACTTAAGAATGAACTGCTTGCTCAAAGGTTCCAGTCCCCAAGCACAGGAGATGTAGTCAACGCCTTCAAAAACTATTTTGAATGTACTAACAAGCGAGGGGAATTAACCTTTTTCAAGTACGTCAATGTGACGCATTTTTGTCTCCGGACAACCTTCACACTAAATTCTAATATAACCTCAAAACGAATATTACAACACGATAACATTCTTAACAATTGCTTTTTTAATTTCTGTTCTCGATTTATATTTAAATCACTAAAAAATGCTATTTCAGTCCATCTTTCTGAAGGTTGTTCGTGATCAGTTGACAACATGGCGCGGGATGACTTAATAATTTTGTGATTTTACGCAGCTTCGTCTTGAAAATTGACAATTTTATGTTTTTTGGCATGAAAATTACGAATTTTATGCTGAATTTAGCATTATTCATACAGGGCATTAGTTACACCCTGTTACTTAGGTAAATTACAACATATCTTTTTTGCCCAATGAGTTATGGCTAAAATTACTAGAACAGTTCAATTTCGAATAAAAAAGGTACTCTTGTTTATTTCATGTAACTCTATCAGTTTTTGGGTTGTAAATGCTCAAAATGCCCGCCTTCCACTTCAATACACTTTGAATATTAAATAACATTATTTGTCGTAATTCTTGGATGGAATTAATTGTATCTTTGTAAATCATGTCCTTCATTTGTGACCGTATTGAGAGGGTTTAAATCTGGACTTCTAGGTGGCCAAACCAAATAAAAACACAATTATAATTAAAATCTTATTGACAAACTTCACCAAATTGACAGAAGTAGTTCGAGATTGCCAAGCTAAAAATACGTCATTTGGGTCCAAAGGATGCAAAAATAAATTTCTCTCGTGGAGAATACTTTGAAAAACAATAGTGTTTAAAAGTAATCTACTGTTTTCTGTATAAAAGACAACCCTGTTATAAATTGAAATTTTAATAATTTTTTTATTACAAATTTAATATATTGGTGTGTAGGTGGGCTTTTCAAAGTAACTACCAGTTTGATAATCTTTTATCATTTTTTATTGAAAAAATTAATTGTAGAAGCAAAAATTTTATATTCAGTTTTAGTTTTCACATGTGTTTATCATTGTATATTTATGAATGACTGTATTTGCATTATTTCTGATGCAATGTCGTATTAGGTTTTCCCCGTTTCTTATTACGTTTCGTTTTATCAGCAAAACGGTTTACTCTGCGGTTAATATATAAATAAGATAGTTTATCGGTGGGAAATCCCACTACAGATAAATGTGGTTTTCATACTATATTAGTTTTTAAGGTAGATTAAAACTGCTATTTTCCCGAGGTGTTCCCAGAAATTCTATTTATAAATGAAAATGCAATAGTCAAACTTGAGGAGTAAATTCTGGTTATTTTAAACTGTAGCCACATGTTCCATTTTATGCACCACAGTCCGGGAAAGTTAGGCCGAAAGTTGTCGTGAAATTGAAAAGATTTCTACCAGAGATTTGACTTTTTTAAATGGAAGTATATTTTATAGACTACTTTCCTAGATTTGTGACAAGATACCGCAGGAGCTTGCGATGCAGCTTGCAAGCATAGCTTGGAGCACGTGAAATGCAACAGTTTTTCGCCCATAACTTTTTTAGATTTGATTGTACAAAATAATTGTAGGGAATTTTATACCCTATAAGATGACGAATGTTTTCAACCTTTAATTTTTGAAAAATTGATAAATTTTTTACAAAATGGTTTTTTAAGTGACAAACATAATTAGAATAACAATAACAACCTCATAATATATGAAAATATAGTAGTCCGGCACCTGAAAACGTTGGTGTTTTTAGATTCCGAAAATTCAAAATGGAGGCCCTACAAAATTTCAATATATATATTTTTTTTAATCTTGTCTCATTTCATGAATATTAACGCTATTGATACGGGGTTTGCTGCAATCGATAGATAATAAGTTGTAGTTTTATGAACAATAACAAGAAATTTTTTAGCTTTTTCTTCTTATCAAAATGATCTCAATCCAAATCAATTCTCTCTATAATAATCCATCACCATCGCCACCCACATTCAATTTTCTACCCTGATAACTATTTAAAAAATTTGCATTCCAAAAAATTATTTATCTTTCAAATTGACTATTTTCTTTACAAATTGAATTTTATAGATCTACACACTAAATAAAATTACATAGAACTCTATCTCCATTCAATATCTATACAATACATACATTATATAGGTTGTTTTCAAATGCCACAACTTTTGTATGTAGATACCTCTCTTAAAATTGGACAAAATGATATAAGAATTGAGGGGTCCAGCCTATTTACTTTTCGAAATACAGGGTGTTGAACTTATGAAAAATGATTGTTTTAATTTGATAACTTTAAAATTGATGAATGTATTGATTTGATATTTGGCAGGTTGTTTTTAAATGTAAAAGGGCATGTTTTGATGGGAAAACCTGTTTCAATTTTTGATCCAGTGGTGTACATTTGCAAGAATATGTCACCTTTCTCCTCCCATTTTTTACGCCACCGGCATTTGAAGCTGTATTTATTTGATTTTGTATTCTTCAATGGTTTTCACGTGAAAATTCATAACCTTCACATATCAAAAAATTTGTAGTTTTTAAGATATTTAATGTTTCTATGAAGACTGCATAATCACTTTTTAATAATGAAATAAAAAAAAATTCTTCAATTTTTTTAATAACCACCAAACTACTATAATGGTTAGAATATGTAACAGTTCCTGTTTTGAAGCTCCTGTTACATCAAAACATGCCCCTTTACATTTAAAAACAATCTGCCAAATATCAAATCAATATATTCATCCATTTTAAAGTTATCAAATTAAAACATTTAATTTTTCATAACTTCAACACCCTGTATTTCAAAAAGTAAATAGGCTTATATCATTTTGTCCAATTTTAAGAGAGGTATCTAGTAGACTGTATATAATATTGTTAGAATGTCATACAATAAAATATTTTATTTCATCTTTTACCAATGATATGATCTACTGTGAAGAATGGACGTTTAAAAAATTTGACAACAAATTTTTTGTAGTCTTAAAATTGAAAATATTATTATTTTTCTTGTTGTCGAATCTTTTCGTAGTGTCAGATAGGGACCATAGGGCACAATAAATCTTTTGGGTCTCAGTGAATGTCACCCTATCATACATACATAAGGATCAGAATTTTTTTTTAATATTTATTCTTGATAACCGTAGCTGGAACGCTACCGAAATGTTGAATTAAAAATTTAAAAAAGGTTGTGGTTCGATTTTCCAAAAAATTAACAAAAACAATTTTGTTTGGGTGTGTTTACCATTATAAAATTGTCTTTTTATTATTGTATCAATTTTTATCAATTGACTTACACCACATGTCAAAACACACGAACTTCAACTCCGACTGATCGGGAGACCCAGCACAATATGGCCGACCTGTCAAAGTCTGGAATGGTCTATATTCGGACTCATTCAACTGTTCCGCGCGGAAGTCTGACATACAAATTTGACTTTTCAACTAATTTTTTCATAAAATTCCCTTTATATTTTTCATAAAATGGAGCTCTTTCTTAAAAACAAAGACTGATAATTCCAACGAAGGTGAAAAGCAATTTTACAGTCACCAATTTACAAAAATTGAGAATTGGATGTCATAAGTAAAGAATACAATACTATCTGTTCTAGTTTCAAAGCAGCCTATTTCCAAAAAATCGTCATCATGTGATATTGGATTAAAAATTGTTTAAGCCTTTGTTATTAATAAACAAAAAGTGATTTTAAGCGAATAACTAAATGTATTTGGTAAATACCATTTGGTCTTGATATGTTTTGTTGGTTTTATGCTTTTCCTACCCTATTCAATTTTTAATTAGTCAAAATAACGAATGTAGTACATAGTTTTATCACTTTTAGGATGCTGTATCTACTTTTAAATTGGATATTTCTTCATCATACAATGCCCTGCTTGTTGGTGCGAAATATCTTTCAATATCGGATGACGAAAAAAATAAAGCAGCTTCTCAACAGGAAAAGGAACCACAAGCAGAAAAGGTAACTCCTGAAGAATTAGAAACCGTACGAAAATCTTGGCAGAAACATATTTCCGAATTTCCTAAATTGAAAACTACTGAAGGTCCAGTGTAAGTAATATTGTCACAATTATGTTTAAAACGGCTATATATATCGGGTGGCCAGATAAGAATGTAAAGTGCTGTATTTCGTAAGCTATTCGTCGTGTAGACTTGAGATAACAAATTTTATAACTAAAGTGGCCAAAAGAAAATTCTGGAAATTATTTTCAGGTTTCCAAGATGGATGACAATACCATCTAGTGCTTTTTCAATAAAACACGCCTAATAAATTTACCAAAAAAAAATATATGCTTTATTTGACTATTTTTTGTTTGGTACTTTTTGACGTATCCATTAAAATAAAGTGGTGGTGGAGGCAGTAACAAGGGAGAAATCGCCGAAAAAGCTAAGGTCAAAAATAGCGAAAATGGATAATAAGAGGGGTTCAGACCGACCGTACGGCGAGCGGACAGGAGAGTGGTTAGATAGTATTATTGCGCTTGCATATTTAGGTACACTATTAATTTTTTATGCATGTACGGGAGTATGTCACAAAGTCAAAAGGACCTTAACGAATGTTGACATCGACTAATGGTGTACATAATAACGCATGCGCAATAATACTCGCCGTCCGGTTGCCGCACGGTCGGTGTGAACCCCCTTATTATCCATTTTCGCTATTTTTGTCCTTATCTTTTTCGGTGATTTCCTTATGGAGATTCGCTCCGCTATGTCTCAGAATGCCTGTTGCACATTTACTGTCACTAGAGCGCGTTTTTGATATAACAGAAAATTGCAAAAATCTCTAAAAAATTAAACGCAATATGTAATTTATGACTTTTTTCCATAAAAATGTAGTCAATTGATATCTGAATGTGAAAACCGTATCTCGATATCTTATTCCTATTCCTATTTTATACTTTTTGAATAATAAGCCTGCCTCTTTAAATCACTCAAATCGCTCATGCGAGGACATATTGCAGCAGCTTGAATTTCTGCTCTTGACAGGCTACAAATGGCCACTTGTATTAATATTTTCATGTCGTCTCTCATTGTTGGTGGAATTTGGTGAACAATATCTTTAAACCGACCCCATAGATAGAAGTCCAAACAGGTTAAGTCTTATTATCTGACTATTTAGCTTTGGTTCAAATTACATTTTTCAATTCTTGGTATTGAATCTTAAAGGAAAGTACACTATAGAAACATAAATCTTATCACTTTTATACAATCTTTTTAAGTCACAATTTTAATTTTAATATTACTTATAATAATATATTAAGTTTCCTTTTTGTCACATACAATTTACTTCGCAGAATGCAGTTTCAGTATTTATTTTGTAGAAACAAGTTTTGATTTGAGATTTTAAAGTGCATTTAGTATTATTGTGGAAAATCCACACTAATTGCAAACTTTTTTTTCTATGCTTATTTATTTTAATAAATGCAGCTTCAGATGTACCTACGGGATTGAAAACGAAAGAATTCTCTAACAAGACCTATAAAGCGGTAACATCATACTTATTATTATAAATTTACCAAATTTGAAATAATCTGACGGACTATTGAACTGCCTTTTTATTCTAACACCTACTATTTGCGTAAGCTTACAACAATATCAAAAAACGCGCTCAAGCGTAGTTTAGAAGTTACAGCTGTTTAAAAAGAGAAAAAACTAGATCACCCCTCATTACCTCATTTTAATATATACGACAAAATCTCCTGTCGGCCATCTTGGAAACCTGAATATAATTTCCAGGATTTTCTTTTGACTACTTTAGTCATAAAATTTTTGTTTACGAGATACAGTACTTTGCATTCTCATCTGGTGACCCGGTACATAAAGACTGATTCAACAGTATAATCTTTTTACTTTTAGCTTACCAGTGCCAGGAGAGAAGAACGTATTCGTCACTTCAGCCTTACCGTACGTTAACAATGTGCCTCATTTAGGAAATATCATTGGTTGTGTTTTATCAGCAGATGTTTTTGCTCGTTATTCAAGAATATGTAACAACAATACTATATATATTTCTGGTACTGACGAATATGGTACAGCAACTGAAACTAAAGCTCTGGAAGAAGGATTGTCTTGTCAGGAAATTTGTGATAAATACTATAAAGTTCACAAGGAAATATATGATTGGTTTAATCTCAAGTTTGATAAATTTGGTAGAAGTTCCCATCCTCAACAAACTCAGTAAGTAAATTTCACTTCCACTATATAAAATTATTATTTACAACAATTAGTATTACTAGATAAGGTAATACTGCAACAGTTTTATTCAAAAATAATATAATGTTTGTTCTTATTTTAATTTATTTACAAGTTCGTAAAAAATTGTCCATTTAATTTTTTTGCACTTGTATAATAATACACACTGTGTAAAATAACTACAAACTTATTTAAACCCGTTATTATCAATTCCAGTAATTTTTACAGGGGTAACCTGGAGGGCCGAAATAGTATATTATGTTATAAGGACGAAAACTGAAGTTTTTCGTCCAGATTACGTACGAAATTTTGTATCCGATTGTTTTTTACCAAATGGTTAAAATTTATAAATAAAGTCAATCAATACAATTAATTTTGCACGGAAAAATAGATGAAACCTGCCTCCTCAATAATTTAAATGACGTTTTGTCAATAAGACGATTGTTAAAATCGGAAAAACTCCAAAATGAAATTAGAAAGTGATGGTGAAGATCTTGTATGTACGCCACCTGATGTTCAAGAAGCTGCCAATGAAGTTATAATACATTTGTCGCCGCAAAAATCTAAGGAAATGTATGAAAGAGCTTATACAAAATATAAAATAAACAGTTAATAGCGTCCGAAAAATAATTTTTCTACTTCCGTCACTAAAACCGCATCAAAAACACGGGTTTTAAAGTGCGAAAAGTCATATCTCGTTTATCTTTTTTCTTAAACGTCACATCAAGTATATTTCCTGTAATTTATATTTAATATTCCGTGATAATGTTGTAGTTCTGTGTCATTTGATTTTTCGATGACATATCAGTCATCTTGTGAATATAATTAAAATATAACATAATTAAGATCCTGCGGTCATAGAAAAATAATAGTAAGCACCTAGTGTCAAAAACATCTTTAGTCACTCATTTCATAAGAAAACTCATAACTAAAGTAACGTTTTTGACACTAGTTACTTAATATACTGTTTTGGCCTAGGATCAAAAGTGTTGCCTAGATAACAATGAATTATTTAATACCTTACTGAAAAGGTTACCTTTTCGTCCAAATATCTTAACCATAAAACGTCATTTTTTGACACAATCGGATAAAAAAAAATATTTTTTTTGAAAATTGATTTGTTATAGTCATAGAAATCTATATGTTTTTAATAAACTAGAACCTTTATAGCGCAGATTAATAAAAGGATTATCATTTCTCTAAATCCCAATGAATTTATTTTGAATGCTAATTCAGCCTATATTTTTTTCCGTTTATCCCTTGCTGAGGCTTCAATGTACCTGCCATTTTCAAAATCTCTATTTTTCTCCATAAATTTGATAAGAATTTCCAAGTGGCAATCTCGTATCTTGAAGACATTAATATAGTATTTTACTAAATATAAAAATCAAAAATGTAATGAGAGTTTATTTAATCTTCTAAATATCAAATGAATTCTGTTGACAATGTCAAAAAATATTTTCGACTAACTTCACTTTGAAAGACTCGTATCAAAATTGCTGTCCAAATCCGTGATCACCTGATTTCAATTCTATCGTTAAAAAGAATAGAACAGAATTCCGCTGTAGAATCGTATACGATAGAATTATTGTTAGCACATGGATAATATTTTTGACTTGTTTTAGGGTTTGCCAAGATATGTTTCTTACTCTCCAGAGCAACGGTTTTATGTTTGTGGAATCTATTGAACAATTGCATTGTGAGAAATGTAAAAAGTTTTTGGCAGATAGATTCGTAGAGGGAGGTTGTCCGAATATTGGATGCGATTATCCAGATGCAAGAGGCGATCAATGTGATGGTTGTTCGAAACTGGTAAATTCGGTAGAATTGAAGAATCCCCGGTGTAAAATTTGTGGAAATACCCCAGTAATTAAAAAGTCGGAGCAATTCTTCATTGATCTACCAAAGGTAAATAATCATTTATAAGTTTTTTTAATGCTTTAAGTTGGAAACTGAAAACGCGAGTTGAACATTCTACTAATTATTTTTTATTTAACGTATCCTGCGTTAACCACTAGTGCTGTTGACAGCTAACAGATTACAAAGATATTTACATAATAAAATTACAAAGTTGTAATGATAGAATAAGTATCGTTATCTTTCACATTATCTTTTATTAAGTAATTTCAAATCATTTCATTTAAAGCCTTTTCCTACGTTCTCCTATTCTAAAAGACTTTTCGAAACAATGAAATTCATAACATTTACTCTATCTCTCTCGCATTTTGCACACATCCCGACTCAACCTTTTTTCAAAGACTATATGAATATTAATATGTTGTAACTTGACTCTATGTTCCTTGTCGAGTGCATGCTCTTTACATCTGTTGTCTATGGTGCCTATCTAGTGAATGTCAAATGTCAAGACTGTCATTAGCCACTGTCGTATGATGGTGTTGAATAAAATGAACTTTACGTTTGCATTATGTTTTATTTTTCTAACAATTAATATTTTGATAAGTTTTCGATACGTGTTTTGAGTGATACAAATACTTTTCCCCACACATAGTTTGTCTTTTTTTGTTTTCTTTGTCGCTGTTAGATGCAGGTGTTTAAATAAACAATGTTACCGATAACACTGGAATGTTTAAATTTTATATGGACCAATTAGAACGATCAGTTTTTCCAGTATCCCTTCCACAAATGAAAATTTCATAACAGCTCTTATTCTTTCTGAATACTGAATGTATTTTCACGCGTGAGTGTAGGTACATGTCGATGTAAAATTTTATGCTCTACAACATTTATTTGAAACTTTTTTGGGTATTCTCTATGGTTATTGAAATAATTGCGAAAAACATGAATGTCGAACGATTTTTCCGCATTTTTCACTATTTCCCGGGCGATTCGACTCCACGAATATGCTCATTCGATTCCTCATGCCATAATACACTTTATAAACCTAATCTAGGAGTGCTAGCAAAAAAGTCAATTCAGTGTCTTTTTTATAGGACTAAAGAAAAACATCAGTACAACATCATTGAGTAATAATTCGTAAGAAAAAATTACATGTTCCTGTAATTTAGCAATTCTTCATAGACTATTTCAATCCATTTGAAATAAACTGTTTGCGACCCAAGTACATACAACGACCTGTTCTACAAAATCAAATCTCACATTAACTTCTAGGTATAATACTGTCAACTATTTTAACCTAATTTCTTCCTGATTTTAACATAATCTTTACAAAACTCATAACACCTCATGAGCATGTAAACACAATATTTTAAATATTGTGTAATTTGTCATCTCTTGAGTATTTCTTAAGCGATGCAAATGGTTTTTGCTTATGAGAAATCATAAGGAAAATCTTGTAGTGTAAACCCACAGGTTTTCTATCATAATTTCTATAACAATACTATGTAAACTAGTCTTTATTTTTCTTTATGGATTATAATCCAGCTCTTCTTCTTCCTCTTCATCTACTTCTTCTTCCTTTACACCACTACAGCATTTTACTTCACTGCCATAGAAGCAAGTAGGGAATTTCGTGCCGTTCCAAGCACTAACATAATATTATTGTCTTTTAAGAAATTGAAAGAATCAATTATTTGGTCTCGAGAACTAACTGTAGTCTGTGGTGTCTGTCATTTTTTTAATTATATTGAGCACATTGAGGCGGGTCTTCTTTGTTAATCCGGAATTGGTGGCTTAGGATTGTGTGTCCAATCCTTAATCGGATAGCTTTTATTTGTTCATCTCTTGACCTCCGTAGGGAAGGAGTTTTACATTTGGAACTATTTCAAGCATTTTTTTATTGATTTTAAGCATGGAGACTAGATATAAGGAGCACAAACTCTGTATATAAAAAGTGTCCGTCGAAATTAGGAACATTGTGGTGGCGCTGGAGAGGCTAGCGATTAAAATCATGTTTGACGTGTTAAATTTTAGGTTATGTAAATGGAGGGTTTGTTTATTTTCATTCGGTTACCTTTTATGCTTGGTTTTAGCAAATTTCAAGGAAAAAATAAGTATTTTCCGTAGCTAGTGCTATGTTTGGTTAAAGGTAAGTTTCTTCAATATCATTATTATATAGGCAATTGTGTTGCAAAATAGTAATGAAAACAATAAACCTAACCCGAGAGTCCTACATCAACCACTTACTGTTGCTCGAAAATAAGACAGGGGCTGGGGTGTGTAATTTTTTTTATTTTTAACTTCACTTCTAGTTGGACAACTTTTCACGACACACGTTTTGTAAATTTTTATAAAAATAAACACTATTTTCATTTTTTGTTAGGTTAACTTGTTCAGCAAACTTCACATTGTAATTTTAATCGCTAGCTACTCTCGCGCCATCTACTATTTGTACCTTACCGCTGGACACTTTTTCGAGATTTTTCCTATACAAGTTTGTGCTCCTTATATCTAGTCTCCATGATTTTAAGGCTCCACTTACATAGCCACGTTTCCAGAATAATATTCTTAACAGATTTGCTCTTGGTGAGGTATCAGCTTGTTTAATATTGCAATAGGAATCTTTTCACAAGTTTACTTTGGTAAAATAACCAAAAAAATGACTTATATGTTTCTAGTTGGAGCCGCTTATTTATCACTGGTTGAAATTAAGAAGCTCTGGCTGGTCTAACAACGCTCACGTAATAGCCAAATCTTGGCTAAAAGAAGGCCTTAAACCAAGATGTATCACTCGTGATCTTAAATGGGGTGTGCCGGTTCCCATAGAACAATATAAAGATAAGGTGTTTTATGTATGGTTTGATGCAGTTTTGGGCTATATATCTATTAGCAAATCGTATACAAAAGATTATGAAAAATGGTGGAAACCCAACAAAGATACAAGCATTAAACTATATCAGTTTATGGCTAAAGATAATGTACCATTCCACGCTGTGCTGTTTCCTGCTATGTTGCTAGGTGCTAATCAGGGATACATTACCGTTAATCATCTTATGGCCACAGGTAATATCTCCTTAAAATTGAAATAGTAGGTTACATACCCAGGTGGAAAGAGTTAATTTTTTGTGGAGAGCGCTGTTCGATACAGGAATGAAACTTTCCACCGACGTACGTACATATACTATTTTATTTACAAACATAATACATTTTCCATAAATACATAAATGTAGTTAACATTAAAATATTGACTAGTTACTTATATTCATACTGCAAGCAGGCTAATCTCGATGAAAGTTACAAATTATTGTATGTCACTTTGGCTCGGAACACATACCTACAAATAAAGCTCATTACTGGAGTAAATTAAGGTGTATCCTATGTAATTTTGTCAAGTGCAATAATTAATTAAAAGCCGAAAGTACTTCTTTTCACCTGGGTCGAAGGTAAAAGTCCACAACTGTATTTTTCAACTTTGAAATATTTTCCGGGGCTCTTGTTTGCTTCTGTCGACTGTAGAAGTACAATAGATTCTTTACTTGAAAATATTACAATTTGAACCAATTTGTTTTATTGAAATGTTGTGAATAAGGGAGATGAAGATGACAACTTCAACGTTTTTGGTCGTTTATTCAAAAAAATTTTGGAACTGGGTGGTAATATGAGAAATCATAATTTTGTATTTATTTCCATGTAAGCTTAAGAGGGCGACACATTTGTGGCATAAATGCGCGCTACTTTTGTAAAACAGTATTAAGACAGTTATAATTTAGCCAACCGCAAGGCCACGTAGAACTATTTTGCATCCACCTAAGAACTAAGTACAAACTGCTGCAAAGCAAAAAATGCTGGACTGGATGCTATGGAGTACATGCAAAAATCCAATAAACCATTCGGACAACATATAACATGGCTTTTAACTTTAGCATTAGTATTGTAGAAAACATATTGTCATGATTGTGTGATAAATATGTATATTGAAAAGTTTGATTGTTTATCTTTTGTGGAAAATGTTTATTAATAATATTGATTGATTAGACAAAAAAATTATATATGAGTTGAGTGCAGATCAAATCTTTAATTTGAGTCAAACATATTCATGCATTAGAATCTGCAACAGAAAGTGGAATCATGCAGGACAAACGGTTTTTTTTTAGAGTATTTAAATTATGAAGATGGTAAATTTTCAAAATCCAGAGGTGTGGGAGTATTTGGAACTGATGCCCGAGATACTGGAATTCCAAGTGATGTATGGAGATTCTATTTGCTCTATGTTAGACCAGAATCACAAGATTCCAGCTTCAGTTGGAATGATCTTGTAACCAAAAATAATTCAGAATTGCTGAATAATTTAGGAAATTTTGTTAACAGGTAATGTGTATAATATCAGCTTATTAAGAAATTTAATTTTATATTTATGTTTATAAAAAAATTTTAATAGAGAACATTAGAGAATTACTAATTTTGTCTTGATTCACGACGTTTCGATAGACCAACATCACAAAATATGTTCACAAGATAAGTATGAAATTTGCAAGATGTAAACAGTTGAACCTAATCTATCTAGACACGCGGTAGCGTGTAAAGCCAAGTTCAAACTAACAATAACAAGATGGCGAGCAGTACTATTTGGAGCCACTTTTGACCCCCTCATAACTCAAAAACTATTTCACATAAACCTCTAAAATTTTGCAACGTATGTGCTCCAAATTTTATAAAAACACCACAAACAGTTGTTTAAATATTAACGTCCAAAAATCGTCATTTTTATAACTGACTGACCTATAGATCAAAACTCTAGCCCAGTTCCAGATGACCTAGAAAGTCCAAATTTCACATCCAGATAGGTAGTTGGGAGAATACAAAGGAATAAATCAAAAACTAGTAACTTTTTATCATTGTATTATAATTATTCATTTAATTGTTTCTATTAGGACAACTTACTTATAGTGCCTGTAAAGTAATAATCAGCGATCAAATTTAATGACAGCTGGTCTTTATATGGATTTTAAGGTCTTTACATGATTATATACCTCCATCAGTTTCTAACCAATCGAATGACATTTTGCGACCGATCAGAAGTAAATTATACTGGATATCTTTTGACATAAGTGAATATTCCCCGGCCCACCTGCCACAGCCAATGTTTAATGTTGTCACATTAATATCACATTTTTGTTAATTAACCTGTTTAGGTTTCGTTTTGCCCGTTTTTCCTAATAAAAATATAAATTATTATGTAGCTACATAAATTATTTTGAAAATCTTTCATTTCGTTGTATGTTTTCGTCTGTTTCGGTATATAATCTGACCATATACCACTCGAGGTAGAGTTTGTTTAACCGTCCTTTGCCGTTACGTCATACATTATCCAGCTTTATCTTTCATTCATGAAATGGATGAGACGGAATTATGACGTCATTAACGTATCTCTTAGCTAATTTCGACGTAAATCTATTTGTTACTTTTGACAGTTCAGTTGTCATATTTTGATTTGTTCGGTATTTTTGGTAATTTTCCCCCTTTTTCAATTAATTTTTCATTGGAATGCCGCTTTTACCGTTAAATGCAGTCTACAACGTAAGTATCTACCTATATTCGTTCCTTTTTTCCTGTTTTTATTGGGAGGTTTTTTCAGAAATAAATTTATTTATTGCCTGTCTTCTTCCATACATGTGTTTTTTTGCATTTCTCAGAAATACTTACGAAATTGTTTCTCACAATGACACAGACAATAATTACTATATAAAAATATGATCATACAGATATTCTATCTAATTTTAAATAACCTTTGGATTCACCCCAAAAATATAATCGTATAATACATTTTTAATATATATTATAGGTCCTTAATTCTTTAAATTCAGTAAAAAATCATGCTCAGGGCGTTAAACATCCTCAAGCTAGAAATTTGAAACAAATCAGTTAAGAAAAAAACGGGGCATTTCAAGTTAAAACAAAACCAAATTATGTAAAAAAGTACGCAACGCAAAAAGCAGAATACAATTTTTGGCATTACTAATTTATTCATACAAACACACCTTAACATATGTCATTGATTATAATTTTGAGGTTAAGTGTAAAATAACATTCAACTAATATAAGACAAACGTAAAACAGCAGAATACGTCACCGATTATGACGTAACGGCAAAGGACGGTTAAACAAACTCTATATATTTTGTTTTGAATATTCACCTCTTGTGGTAACTAGTAAATATATAACGACCCCTAATTTTTTTAATCCAAAAATAAGTTATAACTATTAAAAGTATAGTCAACTTTCGTATTTATTTCGTAATTAATTGGGATTTAGTATTAGTTATAATTTCAATAATAAGCGCACATCAATAATTATATAATAGGTATTTCGGACCACGGCGCGCTGGCAGTGAAGCAGCGGGGTGGGGAGCAGTGTAAACGTGCCCGAGCGACCGGCAGCCGCGCTCATAAGCGCGAACGCCGTCTTGCTGTCCGATTATCTCTCGATACCTGACCTATACAGTTGCGGTTTATGCTATGAAAATCTTAGTTTTTCTTATAAAAGATTAGGGATATTTGTGGTTGGTCTTTTTGTAAGTAGATGTGGTTTAGGCAATAGTTTAAATTAAAAGTTAATAATATTTTAGTATGGTTATTAATTTGATGATAAAGTATTACACGCAATTAACATTATTAGCACTGTTGATAATTATTGTAATAGATATTTACGATATAAGTGTCGTAAAGATTCATATTACGAAATGAGATGGGGAATTTGTCAAATGAGGCCGTTATAACCCATTGAATATCATAATATGAATTTACGATACGAATATAGTACATTATTTTACCTACTACCAATAATGTTAATTATTTACTCAAAATTAGTCAATATTCCTGAAATTAATGATATGTAACAAGCAAGCGTTGCGCTCATTGTTGATTTATTTTGGAACTGTCAATGTTGACGCGTTCAGTTTGGTATAATTGTATCGACATGAGTTCCGACTATCAAAAGTGTGGATTCTGATATAGAACTTGCTGCAAATAACGCAATACAAACCCTAGTACCCGCTAAATCCCGCAATAGATACGAAAAAGAATATAAGCGATTCGAAGAATGGTGCATTCCAATTAATTTTACTTTACCGTACTAGTGCGGTAAAGTATCTCATTACCAAACTCATAGCAGTATCGTAATGTTTGATATTACATATTGGTAGTAGGTAAAATAAATAATTTTATTATTTATCAATTATTTTCATGCATCATCAAAATAATGCAACAACAACAGAGCTTTAGAGACGTAAAGGTTATCAAATTTTCAACGAATAAAAAGATATGGTGCGAACTTATTATAATAATATTAATTTTTAGGGCACTGGTTTTTGCCAAAAATAACTACAATGGAAAAGTACCCGAGATGAACGTTACAGAAGAAGATTTCAACCTTCTAGCATTATGTACCAGAGAATATAAAGGGTATATGGAGTCGCTTGAAAAAGCAAAACTTAGGGATGGAATAAGACATATTCTATCAATCTCACGTCTCGGAAATCAATATATGCAATCAAATCAACCATGGGTGCTACTTAAGGGAACAGAGGAAGAAAAGTATGCATTATTAATAATAAAATATCTTTTTGTCTAATAAGTTTATTTTTTAGATTACGTGCTGGTACTGTTATAGGCATTTGTTGTAATTTAACCTGCCTAATAGCGACGCTACTTCATCCTTACATGCCCGATACCAGCGAAAACTTGAAAAAACAGTTGAATGCGGAGACAGTTGTTTTGAATCCAGTGTAAGTATTTTTTTATTGTACCGGGTGATTCAATAAGAGTAACGAGGTACCATATGTCCTAGAGTTTGGGGAAAAATCCTTATGAGAAAATCGGCCCTAAAAAAATATTGAAAATGTTTTTGAGTTTATAGTTTTTCGCTAGGTGGCGCAATGTATCACTTACAAAATATAATTGGAATTTAGGTTGGTTAAAAATATCAACTTAAGAAACTACTGTTCTTACTCTCCAACTTTTGTTTGAGTCATTTTTCTGTATCACCTATTCTGAAGAGAGGGGGAAGTGTTAATTCGTTGATAATAGAGAGACTAACTTGCATATGCTTGAACCGATTTAAAAATATAGAATCCATTCATAGATCAATAAAGAATGACAAGAGATACCAGTTCACGGTTTTGATAGGTCAATAAGTCATCATTTTTGTGATACTGTCTTACTTGTTTTATTTTCAAAACAATGTTAGCAACATAATTTCTCTTACAACTTATTGGATGAGCCAACGATAACCAAAAAATTCCAATATCTTTAGAATGATAAGAGATATCAGTTCGCGGTTTTGACAGGTCAATTAGTCATCTTACTTGCCTTATTGTAAGCTAGTTAGAGTTATACATCGTATAAAGTGGCCTCAACTATACGAATAGCTGGTGTAGGCAGACGAAACTAAACATCAACAACATTAAAATGGGCCATCCATAAATTACGCCACACGTTAAAGGGGGGGGGGGAGTGTATCACCGGAATGCGACAAGGGACGGGAGGAAGCTCTAAAAAGTCCTAAAATTTGTGTGATGTAATTTATGGGTGGCCCCAAACCATTCTAATAGCCATCACTAAGAAAATAAAACTCGACCTCAAAACCGTTAAACTTGATGGAAGTGAGGATGAATGGAGAAAAGAAGCTAATGCCCGGTTGCAAGAACGCTTATTAAAAATAATGAATGATTAACGGCTAATCAATGGCTCATCAATGAAATAATAACTCGTTAATTGTTCATTAATCAACCATCATTTACACATCAAAATGTAACGGATACAGGCACGTATCCAGGATTTGGTTTCGGGGAGGGTCCAACGAGAAAAAAAAATGGCGCCGCAGACAAAAATTTTTGAAGAGGTCAAGGTCAAAGGCCTTAGATGAAAATTAGAAAATTGTCAAGGTACAAAACAACACGTTAAAATACAGGTTTTGTTAGAAACATTATTAATCTTCTGTTAAAAATTGAGTTATTATTATTACCTATAGTTACAAACAATCTCATAATTATAAAAAGTATAAGTGTGTAGTAAGAATAATATATTGTCAATGTCAAGTATTTTATCAGGAAAAACATCGATGTCTCAGTGTATTGAGAACACAGCCAGGGAACTTAGCCTTTCGTGTGACATTTTATTTCTTAGAAAGGTTTTTACCCTTTTAAGAGTAGAAAAAGATCTCTCGACACTGGCTGTAGCAACAGGTAAAGTAGAAAGAATAACCAGTAAATGATGAAGAGCAGGGAAAACATTTCTGTTACAGTGCTCCAAAGCCTTTAGGGTTTCGGTATTTCTGTTTAAATCTTCACCCACTTGATTGCACCATAAGTAGTAGCAGACAGCTAGTAATTATCTTCAATATACTGTATCAATTTATTATACTTTGTTCTTTTCGTTAATGATTAATTAATTTTGATTGTTAATTTATTAAAAGATCTCTTATTTCAGGGTTGGGTTCTAAACTAAATTAATTTTAAATCAAATTCTGTCTCATATTTATTTATTAAACAATTTTTTCATACATTACAAATTTCGAATCTATCTATATTTTTTTAAAGAATTGATTTTTTTTATTTAAATGTCCGATATTAGATTTATTATATAAATGTTGAGCTTTTATTACTATTATGTTTTAAACAATTTCTTCTATCTTCAACAAAAAATTTCTATCATTTTCCAAATACGATTAGGTCGATTATTTTAATTCTTTGAATTCCTCCCGAAGTTATAATAAAAAAAACTACTTTCCTGTAGTCAGGTATAAAACCAATCCTTCAGTTTCTTACTCTACACACTAAATAAAATTTCATAGAACTCTACCTCCATTCAATATCTATACAATACATAGAAAGCTGCTCTAGCTGACTTGCATTTTTATTTGAGGCAAAGCCTGGTAATAAGCTTTGAAAAGCTATTGGTTTGGTTGAGTTTGTTTCAAAACGATCTTGTAGATTCATTATAAGTTGATCGACGATAAGTTCCTCTGTGTTGCCAATAGTTAAGCAATTGATTTTTATTTTTAAACTTAGACATTTTAAAAATAATATTTTCAAAACTGTATGCCGTTCAATATGTCTATACATTTTTACTTTACTGCCTGTACCTACATAAAAATTATGGAATCATCGTTTTTCTAGTATGTGTTTGAAAACATTTCGGGGGGGCCCCCTCCCTGGATACGTGCCTGAACGGATACCTGCAATGATGAACAATTAATCGACCATTTTGTTTCACTTAACTTTAATTCGTTATTTTTAGTATTTTATTTATTTATTGTTATTCGTTTATGAACTTTTTCGTTGCACATTTCGAATCGCAGGGTAAGTTAACCTAACTGGAATAATATATTCTAGTATTTACACAATGGAATCCGATGTATCGGACCTTTCCGATTTGGAAAATGAACCTCCACGTAGACATCCCATCCAAAGGCGCCTATTTCGAGATAGATCGAATCCTCACGAAATTTACGACGAAGCTGAATTCAAACAAAGATTTCGGTTAAGAAAACATACAGTTAACTAATTGTGGATGCGCAAATTCAAATATTAGTATGTCTCCGTTTTTGCGCTGCGGGTTCGTTTCAAAATGTGATTGGTGATCACACTAATATCCATAAGCCTACGGTTTGTCGGATCATACGAAAAGTCACCAGGCAAATTGCAATGCTATCCTTTGAGCATATAAAAATGCCAGCCTCAGAGGATGGTTTTCCTCGAGTCGTAGGTGCTGTGGATTGCATCCACTTAAAAGTACAATCACCAACAAAATGATCGGGATGAAAATGTCGACGATCAGTTTGAAGATCCGATGTATGAAAGAAGAGCTGGATCATGCGAATAATCCTAATAATAATGCCAATTACGCTGTTCGAAACTATTTTCGATTTTTTTTTATTTTTAGTTGGTTTATTATTTATTGAGATTTTATGACCCTTCCCTCCGCAATACTATTTAAATATTTTTGGCGAAAATATAACTTTTTGTATTGCTCTACTTAGGGGAATTTTTTCCTTTCTTCTTTTTAACAATTTTTATTGTGGTTTTATTTGGCTGTGATGTCAGCACTGCCCACTTGCTGTTGGGTTTAACCTCCGGTTTCATCCTCCACGGTCATATCCTCTCTTGTGACACGTCGAAGGCTGAGGAGACTCTTGATTTGCTCCAGTGGAAGCTTCATTCACCAATGATTAAAATGATTTAAGAAAAGAGCAAAATGAATATATAAAAACAAAAAAAAACAGATTTTCGGAAATAAAGTAGCTGCCTGATCGAAGGGGTTCTCTTCGGCTTCACCAGTTCGGCTAACTGCAACTCCTGCTCACTCCTAATATAAGCGACAGCTTTGCCGCCTCCCGTCTTTCGTTACAAATATACATTCAAATTATATTTATACTTTTAAATTAATTGTGGAGTAGTTTAATATAAAAATATGACTTATAATAATATTATGACAGCAAACGTCACCGTTTCACAATCTTCCGACAATTAATGATCAATCGCATGATGAATAATTAATAAGAGTTTAATTATTTTCGTGCAACCGAATTCGCATTGAAGTTTCATAATTTTTTAATCAACTATCACACGATGAGAGATTTAATTAGCTTTCTTGCAACCGGGCATAAGTATCTAAAAAGCGAAAATGGCAACTGGCAGGTGAAAATTGGGATTATCACAAAAATATCCTAAGGTGGATGTTTACAGCCATAGTAAGACCAATCATCCTTTATAGAGCCTATTGACGACAAGAGACAA
The DNA here is from genome assembly GCA_949126875.1 of Lochmaea capreae. Taxonomy (NCBI): domain Eukaryota; kingdom Metazoa; phylum Arthropoda; class Insecta; order Coleoptera; family Chrysomelidae; genus Lochmaea; species Lochmaea capreae. Next base: position 15,067,444 of record OX421396.1, read on the forward strand.
ACTTTCCAGAGTTCAAAGACTAGTCTGTATGTATAAGCATTACAGGAATAATGAAAATATGCCCAATGGCTGCTATGAAATTGGTTCTTAACTTTACACTACTACATTTGGTAGTGGAAAGTGTTCTTGTTATGAAAGACATCCCGGAAGTAATGCATTAGGTTTGATCAAAAACACAGATACCTGCAGAATCTTACTCGGATCTCGTTTCGACATCTGACAGCGACATGTTTACCTTGTGAAAATAAAAAAAAACCGCTTTTAACTATTGATTTACCTATTCATTTTTAGTGCACCCGAAATAGTTACCATGCTTTCAGCCGGTCACCAGCTAGGAGAGCCATCGGCTCTATTTTCTAAAATTGATGCTGCAAGAGCTGAGGAATTGAAGAAAAAATTCGCCGGCAAACAACAACTCTCCGAGACGACAGGAAATTCAACAAATGTAGAAGCCATTCAAGCAGAAATAACAAAACAGGTATGCAGATTTTTTTCTGTTATGAACCATTGCGTGAGTAAAAGAGAGAAAGCTATAGAACAACTGAGAGACAATGTCGTATTCCCCTCTCCGGCCGACAACTGGGAACGAAAGAAAGAAGGGGTGATTGTGTGGGTTTTACCACATTTATTTACGATATACTTAAATCAATTCTATTATGAAAACGATTTCCATACTAACATTCAGGATGATTTTCCATAAATATTCAATGTATTCTACCTACCACTAATGAATTAACTTAAAAGTGATTATCTAATGATAATAACAATATTTGTCGAAACTTTTCGTTTTTGATTAAAATTTTGTCAGAAACAGTGTTTATCGAAGCTACGCGGCGTCGGTAAGTGGTGAGGAAACATGGCCGATATCTGTCATAAACTTACTAATGGCGCACGGTATTTTAAAAAAGTATTAAAAACATTTTATGTTAGTGTATATATAATAAACTGATTTATGCTTTTCTTTAAAGGTAAGGTATTTGTTAAAAACAAATATAGTTGAAAATCGCAATGAATTCAATATGGATACAAAATCATTTAAAATCACCACAAAACAAGCCCTAACGATCATCATATTCATCAGTATACTAATATTTCCTCTTCGCAAACTCAAGTAAACAAAGATATAAATATTGCTCCAAATTTTATTATTTAGGCTAAGTTACCAAAAAGTGTAACCATTATTACGAATATTTCCCTCATGTATTCAAAATATATATAATGGTTTACGAGGCTCGTTAGTAAAATTAGAGAGATATTCAGATGACCTTGACGCTTTATTAACTTAAGCCTCACAGGTTTATGAGCGAAGCAATGAAACTTAGAGCATTCATTATAAATGAATGACTGAGGACACCTGAACCAGTTCGAATTTTCTATTCTGTTATGTTTTTATTAATTATTGTGTTTTATTAAGTATTGTGTCTCATCACTCATGTCATGCACTTCAATGATTAATATAATATGTAACCCAATCTTCTCCTCTTGTTCATGTATCATTGTTATACTAGAGAGCAATAAATTATTATTATTAAAAATCTCATATGAAGCGGAAATTTTTCGGCGATTATTTCCTTCCTATTAATTTTGACCAATCGCTATCAAGAATTGGTATGTCAAATATAAATTTTAAGTGGAAAAATTACTTAACAACCGTCAGCAGTTTTTTCGGAAAAAAAAATCGAAAAAATTTCATGCAAGTTTGACATGTTGCCTTGTAAAAACAAACTTGATAATTTCTATTTTAATTAAAAAAAAATTTGTATTAAAATAAAATGTTTATTTAGCTCAGGAAATAATCTTACCAAATATCCCCCGCGCATCTAATTTTTCCTGTGGAAAAATTGGTATACTCGTTTCTAAGTATCTGTTTTAACAAATAGCATTCGCGAAAGTGGAAAAAACCTCTCTCGCTCATGCGTTTGAAAAATGAACAAACAAAACACAACACTATTCAAAATCACAAAAAAATTTATTAATACTAAACACAAAAGTCTAAGATACCAAATAAAATTGAAAATACAATGATAAAAATTGAAACTACCAACGCAACTGGATAATCAATATCAGTCAATAGTCGAAGTAAGAGGGAAGAACGCACGCACTCGCTTGCCAATAGCAAGTCAGGTGGTTGCATATCAACGGACTGTTCGATACATATTCACCAATTGAGTTCGTTCGGACGACGTGGTATATATTAACCCCTTGACTACGGTGATGCACCCGTCTGCATCATGGGTGAACTGCATCCGGATGATATATACCTATGCATCATTTCAAATGTAGGCTCAAATACGGTGATGCTTGCTTATATATCATTTTAAACCTGTTATAACAAACTCGTATACTGATCACGATAATAAGTGGGGATAAAAGACGCCTACATTAGAGGTGGTGGTATTCCTTTCTAATTTGGTAGGAGGTCTCGCAGATTTCAACAGTTCAATCTCGCTCGAATCAGTGTAACTTCAACAGAACAGTTAGAAGAATTTCACAAAAAATAAAATTGTTTCTGCCTTTATTTTTATTAAGATTTATTGTTTGTGACTTGTTGGAGAATTACAATTTGGTTTATTTAGTGTTTAGTGGAATATCGTTGTTTATTTTTATTGATTTCATTTATTTTTGTATGTGCAAAAACTTTTATATTATATTTTATTTATTTTATTCACAATTGGTCAGTAATATAGACATTTCTTACCTTTAAAACGGTAGGGAAGTGACTCATTACTTACTTTCACTTCCATGCCATGCATGTGTCACTTTTCTGAAGTATGACAATATTGTGTTGAACTGGTTTTAAAAAAAGTTAATACCTTTCTTTTCTTTTCGGAATTATTCCCACAACCGCAGCTTCTTGTACTTCCGGAGGAGTACATGTTAATTCAAAATAAGACATTACGTACTTGTTTGAGCAAAACAATTAAAATTTCGTGACAGACAGAATATTTTATGACATAATTGTCAAAACCAATAAATTAGTAATATTGCCTAGCAACAGATTTATGAAGTTCTTTGTCGAAAAAAATATTAAATTGTGATAACAAATTAAAATTACTGTTTTTAAAAGCTTGTAACTAAGCGATTGTGAATAAAATAGTATACATACCACGCGGGAAGGATCATTCCAGCCACGGCTTTTAGCGACCCTATACTTTTATATTATATACTTTTACCCTACCCCGTTATGTCTACAAAAGTGCGCCAAACCGGATATTTCCACAACCTAGCTTAAGCGCGCCCGGCGTCAAGGGGTTAAAGAACTAACGTTTAATCATCATTGGTATATTGTTGATACTCAAAAGTCAGATCAGTTTGCCGAACTATATATTGTGGTGACATTCACTGAGACCTACAATATCTATTGCGTACCCTTACAAGTAAGTGTCCCTCGTCTATCCAGTACTCTCCTAGGAGTTGCTGTGCAATCCAAAAGTATCGATTGAAGTTTCTTCCTCCATTCCACATAATCTTGCTTCTTGAGCTTTTTAAGGTGCCCATTCAGGCTACTTGTTAAAATTCTCAGTTTCCATAAACTCGTACCTAACATATTTCTAATACAATTAAATTTTTGCTTTGCTTAACAAAATATTTTGTTACAAAATACTGAAAATTATTTAACTTGACAAACCTGCTTCAGGTATTTTGAAGAAAGAGTGTATCGAGTCTAGAGTAGTGGGTGTTTCGTGGAGGGGAAGTATGTTAATATTTGCGCCGAACTTGTATATAGTACGGCCGCTCTTAGTTTACCACTTTCGGATTAGAAACTTATAGCGATAAGGTGTTCAGAAAAAGTGTAAAAACTAAGTTAAACGAGGTGAAAAGGTCCACAAAACCGTACAGGGAGAATTACAACTCTTCCTTTCTTCTCTTGTTTATTATAAATTGTAAAATGAACAGCATCTATTTTCTAAGTCTACTGGAAATTTAAATCTAAACTTTTCAGGGTGATAAAGTGAGACTGTTGAAATCGAGAGGTGCAGAAAAAAGTCTATGGGAACCAGAAGTTAAAATCCTATTGGATCTAAAAAAACGATTGGAAAATGCACAAAAAGGTACAGCTGCAGCTCCTCCGTCTGCTCAAAATGGTAAAGTAGATCCAAAAGAAGCAAAAAGACTTGAAGAAGAGGTAACTAAACAGGTAATAGGAAATTATAACCAGTTATCGTATTTTTTTGTGTATCAACTTAAATTTCCTTGGACATTTTATTTTAACATTATTTCATATTATTGTTCTAATAGATTTGTTACTTTTTTGTAGGGCGAAAAGGTGAGAAAATTGAAAGAAAGTGGAGCAGAGAAATCAGTTTGGCAACCCGAAGTTAATAAATTGTTATCTTTAAAAAATGATTTGGCCAAAGCGTCTGGTACGCCATTGGCCACTGCCCAAAAAGGCAAAAAAAATAAGAAATAGTGAGACTGCATTTTTACTATTTTAGTTTTTGTCATACTTTGAATTTCTTTGAATATTTTATTATCTATCATTATATTGTTTGGAATTTAAAATGTGTGTGAAAGGGAGCAGGATTCCTCAATGCTAGTTATTATTATTTATTGATGACTAAATTTATCTGGTTTTAGCATTTGATATATTTCTAGTTTGTGATACTTTTTCTAAATTATTGTGTTCAAATGATTTTGAATCAATTTATTATTTTGACTGGTTTATTTAAATGACAAATAAAATGTTTCTTTTGTTCCGTACTTATTTTTATCAATAACTATAAAAATAGTAATGTGCAGTTATCGAGTGATTCACCAAATACTTTTAAATAACTGCCAAAAATGTTTACAGTCTTGGAACAATATTTAGAAACTCCATGAAAATATTAGGCGAAATTCAGACATAATGGGTGCTTGGTACCAGCATGATGTACCCGTGCAAAGTGGACCTTCTAAATTTTTCACACATACCAACGAAATTCAGGGTTAGATCACAGGTTCCCAAAATTTTTTCTCGTAGATCACTTTCAAAATTTTGCTGGTTCCCAAAACTCGACAAAATAGGAGAAGATTAGATCTAATGGAAATTTTCCTTGCAGCTGGTTCCAACCACGGATTAAGTTTTCGAAAAAATAAAGGTTAGAACTGATTGTTTGATAAGGTTAATTATTTAATTGATTGAGCTGTGAGTGGATGTAAAAAAAGTGATTCCATCCAACTTCACTTTTTTGAAATGAAATCAACTCGCACCACAATATAAACCAATCTTTTATTTAGAAAACTTCCCATTCGGAGTAAAAATAAAATAAAATAAAATTTTATTGTGTTGTATTTATTCAAATATATCATAATTACACGATTCATTGTTATTGTTAAAACAGTCGCAATATAATCAAAATTAAACATTAATAATGTAACGTAACTTCTACAATGCTAATCACAAAATAGTCATAATTTTAATAGGGTTTGACAGCAAATTATCAATATTTGGCTTAAATTTTGTTAGGAATAACCGCAAATCTCCTCGTTCTGTGATGTTCAATCTGCACCTTTTTTTGTTAAAAGGTTCGTAACGACACTAAAACTTTTTTCGCTATCAGAAGCTTTCTCGCAATTCCCCACAGTCCAGGATATTTTTCGGGTATTTCTGCTCGCAGCCAAAATATTTGATATCATCTTTTAAATTTCACCTTCAGCTCCTCATTAGTGCTAAGCTCAAGTAGCTCTTTTATAATATCACATTCTCCACTTCCGTTTCATCAAATGAATTTATGATCCATGGTGGTATTTCCATCGACAGATAGAAACCAGATAAATTTTCATGGACCCCCGCTTACGAATTGTGAACCGCCGTCGAGTCTCCAGTGGACCCCTGTTTTTAACGTTTTTAAATGTAAAGTTTCCACCGAATGTCTATATTAAATTGGAAATTGTCACATATTTTGTGTTAGTAACGAAAAGAGATTTTGACAAATATGGCTTATGTCACTTTGAAGACTTCTGATGGCGTCACCACGCACCCTTTGCCTGAATTGCGCCTCTAATTGGAAGGAGAATTACAAAAATGACAAAACAATAATTATAAAATAATTGGAGTAGAATAAAAACCAGTTTATAACTTATGTATATTATACTAATGATTATTGATGTACGTTTCTTTATTTACACACAAGTGTCTAAAATACGAAGACTAAAATAAAAAAATTGTTTAAAATACACTATTTTTTATGATCGATGAAACGTAGCTAATGTGATGGAGGTTTGAGATGAGTACGATCCTCATATTTTAGCTATTAGCTGCGCTGGCGTCGGTAAGTAGTATCTGTGAAAAAATCCGCTTCAGACGTAGATTCTGAGTCCCAAATGGAACCTTTCAAACGTAGCCGGTTTCTAAATTTTAGAATCATTACTTTCCAGTCGGTAGCTAGCCCAGCTACAAATTTTCCTTTGCCTATCACATGGGAATAATAGTATAATCACCATGGAGCTTACAGTTTTTGATAATGAAGAGTTTATTATCGTTATTGAGCCCAAAAACTGTCTTTGGGATATTTTTCTCATCCAGATTATTGTGATCGCAAAAATAACATTGTTTGATGGAAGTGTGTGCATTGAAAGTGAAATTTACGCGATTCTAGGAACATAATCAACGCCTGAAAAGGGTTTAAAGATATAAAGTGCTTCGGCAAATACCTGAAGCCAACATGGGAGAAAGATGTTTAAGAACTCCACATAAGGGATAGATTCATTCGCCATTGCTAACAACTTCGAAATTCTACCTTGTTTAATAGAAATTTTTAGTAGTAGTAGCTCTTGTGGGGTCGTACATTTCTTATTAGAATATATTATAACAATTCATGGATTTTCGTCATCGATATATTAGGGATTTTGAATTATCGGAGTTTAAAAAAAAAACAACTACCTACATTTGGCAGAAGCAAACATGAGCCCTAGGTCCGTATTCTGGAATATCGATCGGTGAATGTTGCAAGCGACATTTCACACAAAACGCAAAATTGCAATTCTTGAATGTCGAAATCGATAATTTTCAAGCGAAAAAATCTCACTAGGGTTTGAGCAAATGACAAATTGTCATATATGCGAGATTTTAATTTGTTGTGCTTAGGTTGAGTGTAGAAAAGGTCAATTTTTCTTAAATTAAACATGGAGGACTACGAAGAAGAGGCTGTCGCTATTCAACAGGAAATATTACAAGAGCTGTATCCTGAAGAAGGGTTTGGACGTAGAAGTTATGTATTTCAAAATGCATTTAATATGCGTGAGAAAATGTTTAAAAAATATTTTCGGTCAAGTTTGTATTGAAAGCAACAAAATATGCTTACACATCAATGGCAGCTGACATCAAATAGAATGCAGTCCAGTGTTGCCGATGCAAAAATAAAAATTACCCGAACTTACGATTCAAATGATCAGAAATTGTCAAAATTACCAAAAGGTCACAGTGGTTATCTAAATAAAGTCTTCGACCCTAGTCAATATGGAAAATCCCCAAAACCAATAGCCATTTTATATATCTATTCTGCAAAATATTCGAAAAATTCGTCTTTATACAATGGTCATATTATTTCGATTATGTTAACAATTACTAATGTACAATCGTTAACATTAGCTCCTGATTGGCTCGTTGCAATGACCTTTCTTTTAGTTGGCAAATTTCCGGGTCTCATTTTGCTTCTGTTAACTGTATAGGTGGGATTATACAGCAAATAAAATAAACTAATTAAAATAAGTTAAGAAATTAGGACAAAAAACATTGGTTTACTCAGATGACTAAAATAAAATAAGAGTGCGCCAATCAAATTGCAGCTTTTTTTACAATAACTTTGTGTTTTGTGCAAGTTTAGTGATTTCACTTTTTGATTTGCCGTATCTACACTACAGTACGTAACCTCAATAATTATATGTTTATTTATTTGAATTCTGTTTCGTATTTTCATTAATCACAAATAATATTTTTAGGATAGATGTTTAGTTAAGAATAATTGGGAACTCAGAACATTTAGAACAGAAATATCTGGGTCATGCGTAATATCGGTTTCCAAACAAAATAAAATAAGACAAAAAGATAGAAGTTGGCCATCTTTTGAACTAACTCTTATTTCCTATTTTGCCTTATTTCTTGTATAAACACTTTCATATAGATGCGTATGCTCATCTTTCTTATTTTGTTCCTTATTTTATTTTATTTGCTGTATAATATCACCTTAAGTGTTTATGTTGTTAAGTGTTTAAGTTCAAACGCCGGATATGATACATAAAAGTTTTTTCTACAATTTTTTTTCAACCTTATCACATCCTAAGTACTGACAGCATCATTTCACTTGTGAAAGGACAATTTTTGTATATCTTCATACACTGATTTGGTCGAATCTTTTCTCCATGTTGTAATGCTACATTTAACTGTTCAGCTGCCCAACCATCAGATTTAGCTGAATACCTAGAAATAAATATATTACTATCGAGTTCGGCTAATTTTGAGCTGTTATATCTTGCTAATTATCAAGATACTGTTATGAAGTGTTCAAAAGTAACCATCTTGATAGCCTTCACTAAGAAAAGAAAACTCAACCTCAAAACCATTAAACTTGATGGGAACGACGTTGAATGGAGACAAGAAGTCAAGTATCTAGGTTTGACTCTAGACAGCAAACTCCTGTGGAACAAACACGAAAAGGAGATTACATACAAAGCAAAAATGGCTCTAATGGTGTGCAGGAATCTGGCAGGGAGAAACTGGGGTTGTAACCCAAAAATCCTGAGCTGGATGTACACTGCCATAGTGAGACCAATTATCACTTATGGAGCCATTGCGTGGAGTAGTAGAACTAGCCTCTTGACGACGAGAGAAAACCTCTCCAAAATTCAAAGACTAGCCTGTATATGCATAACAGGAGAAATGAGTACATGCCCAACGGCAGCAATGGAAGTGATTCTCAACCTCACACCATTACATATGGTGGTGGAGAGTGTTGCAGAAAGAACAAGATACAGACTAAGTAGAGAGGGAATCATTAAAAAGAAAACCACCTCTTCACTTCTTAGAAATCAGACAACCTGGGACATGCCACAAGATGGTATGATGAAAAAGTATAACTTTTCAGAGAAATTCGTTACGGAATTAAGCAACAAGAAGGAATGGGATCCAAATACCATTACCAGACTTGGAAAGAATGCCATTCAATGGTACACAGACGGCTCAAAAGCAATAGAAGGAACTGGGATAGGACTGTACGGGCCCGGCACCAAACACTCTGAAAGCTTGGGAAAAACCCCAAGTATCTTTCAAGCGGAAATTCACGCAATAAGAAAGTGTGCCCAGTTCAATATTGACAAAGGATATAGAAGGCAAAGGATTATCATAATGTCTGATAGTCAAGCAGCCATTAAAGCGCTGAGTTTTTGTGTAATCAGTTCCAAAATGGTGTGGGAATGCCTAGACAAACTTAATGAACTAGGCGAGAACAATATAGTCACCTTACTGTGGATTCCAGGACACACTGGAATAGAAGGAAACGAAATAGCAGATGAACTAGCGAAGAGGGGGACTGAAATACCCAGGGGGGCCGGAACCTTTTTGCGGAATCAGCTCCAATGTAATATTGGAAGAAATAGGTAAAGCCGAAGAAAAGAGAAGATCTGACAATTGGAAAGATCTAGTAGGGCTTAGGAAATCAAAGATTCTTCTGGTTGACTACAACATGTTGAGATCAAATGAATGCATATGTCAAAGCAAAACTGCACTGAGAGCTTTAACAGGAATCCTAACGGGACATTGTCGCCTGAATGGGCACCTTAAAGAGCTCAAAATAGTGGAGGAAGAAGATTGTAGGTTTTGTGGAATGGAAGAAGAATCCTCCATCCACATACTTGCGAACTGCACAGTATTTCAGAATCCTAGGGCACAGCACCTGGGAGACTACTGGATAGAAGAGGGACAGCTACCTAAGTTGAAGCCTGCAGATATCCTAAAATTCCTCGGGGAAGTAGGACTAAAGGAGCTACTAGTCTCTGAGACTTTCCTCAGGAACTAAGTAGAAGTAAGGGGGTAGAAGTGAATATTTCAATATTTAATAAAATTCACTTTGTATATTTTAACACCATTGTTTAGCTAGATGTCCTCTTTTTACTTGAGGCAATTATGAAAAAATACACATTTCGAAAATCAAGTTATCCTCCTCAGAAATCTACCGTCAACTATATAGTTATGGTGACCAGTCAACTTTATGTATTAAGAGCCAATGCGCTCTGATTTACCCGCGAAAGATTGGAAAGCTTCTAAATTTGGAGGAGGACAGACTCTGTTTAAAATCCAAGCGTTAAACAAGGTGAGAGTCAGTCAGTACACTCTGTGCAAAATGTAAGTTTAAAGCGAAGATTTATGTACTGCAATTAGCCAACTGTAATATTCCATTTATTGTCGAAATTACCTTCAACTAAACTTGTTTGAATTACTATAAAATACAATGTAGAACGCAGCATGTACTATTCAGTAGGCCACATCAATAGAGATATCGAACGTCGCTCATACGTCTTGATTGCTAAGATGGACAACTTATTTCAGAAGGGTTAGACGAGTAGGCGATAACATTTGCATTTTCAGAAATAATGTTAAAGGGATATTTTGCTATTTTGTAAGCGACTCTAGTTCGTTGCAGTAGTACGGAGGCTAAATGACTATTTTATTATTAAATTGTTTACGTTATATTGATATTATATGAAAAAATAGTAGCCATTATTGTCATAACGTATCCAAATTGAAAATTATAATAATATTGATTTGAGTGCCCACTTCTCATTTGACTTGTAATTTAAGAGTCAATTAAGACTAAATAAAATAGAATATAAAAGTAGAAAATATGATTGAGTAATAATAATAGTTTTTTTATTCATTAACACAAATACAAAAAAAGCAGATACAAATTTTAAAGATATAAATAAATGCATACATAACCATAATAATAAAAGTTTACTAGAATATAAAAAAAATAAATGATACAATGATACTCGATAAGCCAACAAACGCTTTTTTTCGAAAAAATGTAAAATATATACAAGTACTACAATACATAATAAATAAATATAGTATTGAAAATAGTAATTTAATATGAAATCATATAAATTTGAAATATCCTTATTTAGCTTGGTATTAAAATATTTTTATAGACAATTATACATAGGCAATTTTCAATATATTCTTTCAGTTTTCATTGTATATAAGTATACACTATACACTATACACGTTATTTTTTTATATCATTTGGCATACTGTACATAGTAGAAATACTATCTTTGAGTAGGTTACTGGTTTTAGCATTAGTGGAAAGACGTAATTTTGCCTTTGTCGTGTATTAGAGTGGTGGTTTAATACTGAATTCGGAGGTTAATTGACATAAAATGTAATGCTACAACACACGAGAACAGTTGCCTCAATCCAATAAACAGGGTGTAACAAAAATGTAGGTCATAAATTAAACCACTTATTCTGGAGCTGAAAAATAACTCGATTGAACCTAACTTACCTTAGTACATATGTGCATACAAAAAATTACAGTCCTTTGAATTTACTAAAGACAAATTGATCTTTTCGACAGCTGTTTGACATATTTTAACGAAAATTTACCAGTTTCTTTCTTATGAATTGAGCATCTTCCAAAACAAAAATGACGTATTTAAAATTTTAGGGGAGCTGGGATCGATCCCCTAAACCCCACCACCTCCCCAAATTTTGTTTACTTTATATGAAGTTTGTCAATTCCATTTAAACTACGGATCAATTAATTACACCCAAATATTTGATTTTTGTTCCATGTAGATAGATGTATCAATGCCATCAATTATTTTTGGTCCATTGAAATAGTACCTCGAAAAGTACCTGGCTTTACTACAGAACGATCCAGCTGAATAATATTTGGAAACAATTAAAAACAAAATAGATAATATAGGAAACTCAACTTATACTCCATTTGAGAAAGAACATCGATAATTTTTGTTGGTTTATGTGAAATTAAATCATACGCATTAAGTAGGGCGTTTTATCATTTCTGGTATTAAAAAATTCCTTTAGTTAAATTTTAATTTTTTTCTCCCAGAAATTATCATCTCTTTAGATTTTCTGAATATGAACATTTATTGGACTCCAAACCAAAAAATAACAAAATTGTCGTTGAGTTATGTGGAGTAGCCCTTAGATTTAATAATAGTAGTTATGATTTTGTTTTAATGTGATTTCACGATTTTCATCTACTTGGAGGTACTTTATTTTTTTGTTGGCAATTCCCTCTTCAACGTTTATGTGTTGCAGAACTGCGGGACATTTTATTTCTATTATCGAATCATTACCTATGGTTCCATCAGGACTAACACCCAGGAAAAACTCATCATCATGTCCAACGAACAATCCACAATTCTCAACTTTTAAATTTGTTATTTTTTGGAATGTTTCAATAGCTACTGGTTTATGATCCAATCCGTATTTGGTGTTTTTATTTCCTGTGAAGGGGTCGTTATCAATCTTTTGGCCAATGCACACGGATTCGCCGTTCTCCTTTTACAAATTTGACCGAAGGTAGAAGCAGTTAACCTGCACATCCTCTCCTCTAGCCACTTATGATTAGTGCTTTGTCCTCTAGTCGTAAGCTCTATATTTTTTATTTCTTCTGAATTCTTTTTCAGGGAAATTTCTATTTTATTCTTCCTACTTTCCGCTTCTTCTACAGTTGAAACCTCTTCTACTGCTCCATAGTCTTCATCTGGTCCAGATCTTTTCAATTTTTCATTCATTCGTTTAGTTTTTTTTTCATAATATATCAGTTCTATTTTTCTCTTTAAACCCTTCCTTTTCACAAACTTGTCAACAATATTGTTAGCTTCCAAAACACAATGTAGTTTTCTCTACAATTATAAGAAATGGTCGCTGCTTCACACTTCATTTGATAGGATTTCTGACCCGAAAAATGTATCTAAAATATAACAGTTCTGTATACCCACACTATCATAATATCCAATACACACTATTCGAAAATAGGCATTGTGTAATACCACAATAGATATTGTTTTCCTTTAACGAAATACCGATGTAGTATCTAGAAGACGCTCGAGCTAGTTCTCCTCTTACGTACTGTAAGGCATGTATTAAACAAACTTGTTGATTTACAGCTGGTCCACTATTTCGTGGAATAAAGTAATGATTCAGAACGTAAGTAATGATAACTCCAGTTACTCTGTACAAACGGTCAGTGATTTGCAACGGACTGTACTCCGTGAGATGTCGCTTCAGATCGTATCATTAAAATTCAAATTTTTACGCAAATTCAAACACATTTTTCTCATTAATTAATCAACATAATGATTTCAAATTTTGACAGTATATTACTAGTGTGTAGCTTCAGAGACGATGCATATTTATAACTGCACTGATAAAATATTAACAAAATTTAATTCAAATTTCACAACATGGACATTTTTTTTTCAAAAAATAATATGCATCGTCTCTTCACTGTAATGGTTCATATAAACCCTGAAATTTTGAACGTATTATCTCAACTAATAAGGGAGAAAAATGCGTTTGAAGGAAAAATCACTTATTTTTCAAATTTAAAGCAAATCTTGAAATAATTTCTATTTCTGTTTATACAATTTTATGTATTGAGTAAGTACCTATCAAGTTTCAAAAAATAAAATAAAAATACACATTCTACAGGGTCTTTTAGTACATTTTAGCTTTTTTGGCGAGAGCGCACACAGCGCATTGCCTCTTAAAGTTTTATAGCGTCGATAGTACATTTTTTAACTATGTTTCTATGATTAGCCGTATAAAAGTTATGAGCTGCTTTTCACAGTCGTCGAAAAAGTTTTATAACTAATGCGGGTATTAATAATAAGGGTACAATAGATCTTTTAGGTCTCAGTGAATGTCACTCCATCATACATACATACAATAAGGGCGATCAACAATCTCGAACATTAAAGTGCTCGCTTAGCTCATGACACAGAGAGCATATACGCGCATTTAGTGAAAACGTCACAACTGCTATATGTCAAGTTTTTGGATGCAAACAAACTTTTATAATTGTGTAAAATTAGTTAAGTAATAATAAATATATCATGTTCATACCTTTTTAATCGTTATATTATTATTAATACAATAATACATACATACAATATATTTCTAAAACACTTGTAAATAGAATAGCCAAAATTTATTGTTTGCATCCAAAATCTTGACATACGACAATTTACGAGTACTAAATGCGCGTATTGTCAAGCACCGAATCCCGGCGAAATTCCTTTGATGTTGAAGGTCGAAATGAATGTCCTTGAAAGTGACAGCTAATTCCGAGATACAATGAGAACCATCATAAATTCTTTCAGCTTTTCTCGAATCAAACAAAAATATTTTAGCATTAAGTTGTGTTTTATCAAATGTATTTAAAATATTCTTTTTATCCGAAGTTTTGCTTTTTGTCAGTTGGTGTATTCTTTGATCATGCATTGATGTATCTCGATTGTTAATATACTTGTTGGTTAAATAATTATTTCCGTCTACCGTGCATTTTTGAGCTCTATTGTATTTTCATCAATGTCCCTTATTAATAAAATATTTTGGTATATCAACCAAACATACACACATATTGACAAGTTATGACATTCCAATACCTGATTTACTTTTCACAATATCCAATGTCCAAGATCAATTGCAGAAGTTGAAACACGTGTTAGTTACCCTTGCCGACTTATCCCCTTGGTCGAGTCGCAGTGGAGGGCCTTATAGACCCACTCACCATAAACCTAACCTAACATATCCCCTTGGTCGACATATATACTGCAATTAGTCTCTTTGATGAATGACTTACAGGTCCAAGAGCGTCCAAGTAAAATCTTGCCGGCCATCGATTGTCTGTCTGATTCGCATTGCGGCTGTACAGGAATGGAATGTATTTGCTCTGGCATTTTATCACCTTCTTGGAGGCTAATTATTGACTGATCAAGTGGAGCTTCCCGAGAGAACAGATATTTTGTCTTTCTATCAAAGTTAACAAGAAAGATGAAGACATATTATATATGCTCTCTCAGGAGGTTTTACTCCCTTAGTGAGCTCTAGAATACGACCCTGGCAGAGACAGCACCTCGGATCTTACAATATTCCAAGCCTTGTATGATGATGAGATAAGACAGATAGTTCAGTCATTGAAAATTTCAAAAATGGAGTTTGATTTTTGCAAGGAAATCTATCGTTTCATCGCTCTTAGTTCAATTTTTATTTTGTTATTGAAAAATCAAATTGTACACTCCCAATAACTAAACTGAAACGTTGAAAGGAAAAAAAAATTGAACATTACACCGACTATACTAGAAATTTTATTCACCGCCTAGATGACTATCGATACTTTTCGTTAACACTGTTGGTTCTTAGCTAATAATAAATATAACATTGCGGGATTACATTTTTTTCCTTACCAAAATTTTTTTTCTTGATAATATTTACCTCACTAAGTTTAAAATTTGTTGCTCTTCTTTTGATAAGCGTTCTTTCGTTGCTGATAATTGACATACGAAACTCCTCACACAGTATGCTGGATCTCTTGAAAGTACCACTTCCCAATCTATAACTGGTTTTTTATTATCTTCGATGGACCTTTTAAATATATGTCGACTTGCTGAACTACTATCATTTTGACCATTAAAGTCTTGAGCTAGAGTATGAACTAACCATAAACCTGTTAAACCCAGACCGGCAAGTATTACTACCTTTATGAAGTGAGTTCCATTTATTAAGTCCAATTATTACTGAAAAAATGGCGAATTTTAACCAGTTATTCATCTAAAAAGTAAAAATATATTAGTTCTTGTCCAACTAAAGAAAATTATACATCCCTTAATGCGGAATTAAAGTCTGGATGAATCTAAATTTTTTATTCTATATTTATGTGTGCTAACTAATACGACCTTTCAATTAGCATGACTCTTGTCAAGATGGTCACTCTAATAAATTTTGGAACCGAACCATTCAAATCCCTTTTCATTATAAAGAGATCATGGGTTTATATACTGACTCTTGGATGCGATGCAAATGCATCCTCTCTATGGGGAAGCACATACATCAACGCAAGAGGTAAGTCATTATTAAATTTCATACTAACAAAAAGTTATTGATGGCTAACATAGGTAATAAACCAACTTTCCTCACTGCAACTAGAAAAGAGGTTTTAGATATAACACTTTCGAAAGAACGAGCATGTGACAACATAACCAATTGGCAAGTGTCCGAGGAGCACTCATTACAGATCAGATTCAATCTAGTTATCCCTCCTCGAATTGACGTTACCTATAGAACTCCCAGAGACAAACTGGGATAGATATATACTGTCACTCAGTGTGTTGAAATTATAGTTCGAACTATTCTATTAATCTTTTTTCTCAATAACTACCTATGGCTATATGTTATATCTACCGCAGTATAATTCACAAACCAGATCCTAATAGTAATGAAAAAGAATTGTCATTTTATAATTGTTATATAGAAGTAGGGACCTGAAAACGTTTGCGGGGGTCCACACAGTTTCTGTTACGCCATTGCATGGTTTTATTAATACAAACAATTAAAAATTCGTATTTTTAGAGTAAATAGGTGATAGCAATTATTTTAAGACTGACTAATAACTAAAGTTGAAAATCTGAAATTATACCCTTACATACCTACTATAAATGTACGAGCCCTAACAATTATATATTCGGCCACTTCGAAATTTATATCTAAATAATTTATAACCAAAAAGCCATGATTGCAAAATATGAAACCCGTTGATCTAGTTTTGAATCAACAATTTATAACCATTAAATGTTCGACAAAATAACTTTTTATATTATTTACCATTCAATATAACATCACCTTTTGCTTAGGCATAGAATTTATGATATACTGGCAGTTTTCTGGTAATACACTGAAACCCACACTTCCACAATTTTAGACTCCAAACTCTTGAGACTTCGTTTCACAAGCTCTGGTAGTTCATTTTATTGCATATGGTTTCGATTACATTTTAGGTGGGACTGCTGGAGAGTCAATCCTTTACCCGTAAGCCATTGATTTCACTCCAATTTAGGGTAGTTTTAGCGGTCTGACACGATGCGAAATTTTGTTGAAAAATAAATCTCCGTTAGGCACAATTTTTGAATGATAGGAAGTAAATTGTTTTCCAGTATTCTTTGATACTTTCCTGTGTTAACTGTTCCACTTAGTACTGTATATTCCATACCCCTCTTCACAGTTCGTTTTGAGCAGTCCGTATGGAAAGCTTCATTTTTGATTATCAGTCTTTTTCGATCTCCAGCACACTCATTAAATTTTGACTCGTCACTGAAAATAACCGAATCCCACTGTTCCTGTGTCCATTTTCTACTCGTTCCTTACTCCAAGATAAGCGCCCTTTTCTGTGGTACGGTTATTAACAAAAGGCTTCTATATATTTGGCATAACACATTTAAATTCAATTTGTACGTTTTGAAATATATTTTAAAATTTATTTATTTACCATAGATGATCCACTTTTTGCAACTTTCCCTGAAATATGAAGATTTTCCAACTCCATTCAATTTAGATGTTACGTCTGTTTTAACTAACTTCCTTCTTTAGCAATACAACAAGGAGGCCCTAGACTTTTTCCTTTAATATCGGTGTTACCATTTCTTTAGATGTCAGCAGTCGTAGATTTTGATAAATCAAATTATCTGGGATTGTCTCATTTTGTACACACAAACCTAATATTTTGCATTTTATTAAAATGCTTAAACATCAAATCAACATCCAAGCCAACTGCGTTTTTATTTTTTAATGCGATTGGTTACGTTTTAGATTTCGGTCGAACATGAAATGTTATAGGTATGATATTACATATATATTTTTTAAATTGAATTAATGTTCTACTTAAACTATAAATATTAGAGGTAAACAGCTTACCTTCAATTCAGATTGTGCATTTCACTGAACTTGTGATTCCATATAATAAATGAGATAACAAGACCGAAAGATTTCTGTATTTATAAACTTGTTCTTAAGTGCATAAACACATACATGTGGGGAAAGTGGTATGGTAGCGAAAGTGAATTTTCATGTAATGCTAAAGTACTGCAATGGTAAGTAGGTTCTTTTTGACATTTTTATCACGTTTTAATTTTTGTAGTTACCACCATTGGCATTATATAATTTATTTTGTTACAAGTACCGGGTGTTCCATCATACTTTCAATTTTCCCTATTTACCGCTTAAAACGATTGACTAACGGGTTTCCGTTAAAAGTTCTAAATCAGAAGATTTATTGGGTCTGAAAAATATATTGTTCGTGTGCCAAATATTATATGACACCACTTTAAAACATTGTAGGAAATTCTTTATTTTTTTATTCACTGATATTTAGTTTCTGCTCGTTAAAGAAGCTAGAGCAGAGTTGAAGAAATGGATCTTTATAAAAGAAGCATACCCGAAACATACAGCAGAACTGACCAGGAATTGGCTGACAATTATAACAGGTTACGTGACTGGTCATACACTAGTAAGAGAACACAATTTATAATTATAACACTCACCTTACCCTATATTATGCAGTAAGAAAATGGAGACAGCAAAACATACTGTGACAACAAGAGACTTATTGATGGCCAACTTCAAGATGGCACAGAACTATTTAGTGCACAAAGTTCCTGAACTAGGTGCTGTAGGAGAGTACGAGCAGTGTTATTGGAGACTTTGTGAGACGGGGTGGAGGAAGGAAAAAAATTATTACACATTCCATAGATAATACAGGGTCATTTATTCATTCATATGTATGGGTTGTGCTCAACAACCAAGGTAGTTTAACTGAATCTTTGTACTATCCGGGGTCTTTAATGGACTAAAATTATCTATCCTACTGAACGTACGAAAATTAAGACGATATTTTTTTCCCAGAGAAATAAAATTATTTCATAAACGTAAGAGTAAAGGATTTGAGGCCAAAAAGTGAAGAAATGTTTGTATTGACTTTAGAGCAAAAGTATCATTTTGGTTAATTCATATCAAATAAAATAATTTCATTTAATAAATAATTAAAACAATATAAGGATTTTGACCCCAAAAATTTATAATCAAAACTTATATTCACAAAAATATCAAATTGTACAAAACTATAATAATGTTCAACTTCTACTTCTAGGCGATCTTGGTCTCTTCCTCCTATATCTGTCTTTATCTCTATCTTCCTTTGTTGCTATTTTTCTTTGTTCTCTTTTTCTCCTATCTTCCTGTTCTTGAATTTCAATACTAATGGGTTTTTTAAATGGTCGATCCCTGCCACCAAATCTGAGTTGTCCGGATTCTTTTTGTCCTCCAAAGCCACCTCCAAGCCTTCTAGGTTTCCAACCTTTTAACAAACGTCCACATTCGAAGTCCACAAATATTACACTACCTAAAAATAAATTTCAACGTTCTAGGAATTTTAAGCATTCTATTTTTGGATTTAATAATAATAAGTTTGTTGTTTTTTTATAAATCTGGTATTGGCTGGAGAATTAAATTATAAGCATTTTTCATACTGTAACATGCTGTTTAGCCTGTTACGTTTTTCGTTTTAAAAACTATTTTATTTAGTTAATTTTTGTGGCTCATTAGTCACTTCCTCCCGAATTTCGATTAAATTTCTAAACATGCCGTTTCCTTGTCGCATTAGTCACTCCAAAATAAAACATTAATTTTTATCAAATTCCCCTTCTATTTTTGTCTTTAGATACCTATTCAAAATTTTCAAGTTTCAATTCGAACTCATTCTTTTTCCTCTAACTGTCACTAAGGCAACATTCAAATATATTTTTAATTTATTGTTGGTGAACAAATTTTTATCGTCTGGTTGATAAGTTAATTATTGTATTTTCCCTAGGTTATTTTCTAGGGTAGTGCTTACTACTTATTTATGTTTATTGCTTGTTTGCTAATTTGAGGAACAAAACGAATAGAATAAAACAGATCACTGTCAAGTTGTTTTTTAACACATGGAGTTCGGGTTTTATATGCGTTATTGCATAAGCTCCTTTTTACCCGGTCTGTTCTATTTATTCGTTCCTTCCCTAATGTTTTTTCTAACTCCTTATCCCTATTGTAAAATAAAATTTAAACTTAACATAAAAAACAACAATTATGACAAGAAACTCAGTGAACTAACAACAAAATTACTAATCACAATACAATATTAAAGACCATATTAGAATAATGCAATCCCAGTCCTAAACTAACTAAGATTTTATCTCTCATAGAAATTGCCTAAGAGAGTATCCAGATATGTTGAAAAAATCCAGACTCAACCTGTTCGCACTGGATAAAATTCTGCTTATTGCAGTGAACCTCCCATAATTATATCTATGGAATGGAGCTGCAAAAGTATGATTATTTCTTGTTGACTTATAAGGGACATGGAAACCAATATGGGATAGTAATTGTGGGCAGTCTATATTATGACAGAGCAAGTTATGGAGAAATTTGATATCAACTTCATATCTATGAATTGAAAGTTTGTCTAGACTGAGACAATCTCTTATCTCTTGATATGTATTAGTTAACACAGGCATTCCGATTTTAAACTATATATATCTAATGAATTTATTCTGACCTTTCTCCAAGTTGTTCACATGAATCTGGTAAGATGGTGAACAGTATTCCATCAATGACCTGACTAATGTAAAATACATTGACTTGAGTTCTTAAAGTCATTAGCAGTTCCCAATACAAATCCCAACATTTTCATTGACTTACTAATATGATCATAATGAAGGTGGAAGTTTATGATCTAATATCACACCAAGATCCCGAACAGAAAGAATGCTATTCAAATCTTGTCATCTATTGAATAAGTGAATATATTTTCAATTTTCCTAGAAAAGCAAAGGTACTACATTTACTAATATTAATTTCCATGAAATTTAAGTTGCACCAGAAAGCATTGACATCTTGCAGCTTCACACCATCTGTTAATAATTGTATCAATTTAAATAACTTAAGGTCATCAGCAAAAAGCAAAATTTCCGAGTGCACAGTTTTGTACCTAAGATCATTCCTAAAAATATTAAATAACAGAGGTCCCAAGTGACCTCCGGTACTGTATACATCTATCAATAATTTTCAAAACAAAAAAGTTTAAACAAACTGACAAGAACCTGTGATATACAGGTAATTAACAAATAATACAATTAATCCCAGATTTGAACCAGCAGCAATAAAAAATTGCAAGTTAATTTAACCAAAAAACAATAACAAACACCTAGCTACCATAAAAATAAATTAAATAGACCACTTGTTTTTCAAAAAATTGTAATGCAAAAATACAGTGAAATTATTACTCTTAAAAGGCCATTCAAAAGTGAGGATTTTTAAAAGAACCTAGTGTGTGTTTTATATTATTGTATAAATTCTTTTTAAGAGCATTATTGCATTATTCTACTGTATACACATTGTCTTTAATCTTAAAAATCCCCTGCTTACCTTCTATATTCATCTTATTAGCCTCACGATAGGCGTCCTCTGCAGACGTTTCATTTTCATATTCAATAAAAGCATAGCCCTTAGGCATACCCGTTACAATGTCTTTAACCAACCTGAATCGCCTCAATTTTCCAAATTTTGAAAATATTTCTTTTATGGTTTCTTTAGTTATTTTGTAATTTAACCTACTAACAAAAATTGTGCATCCCGGTTTCCCTTTGACGTGTCTATTTGGTAGATATGTAGAATGGATTGCTCTTTCTATAGCTCTATCGTGAGGTTCTCTATCTGTACCGTCGATTGAACCAATTTTAATAGGATCATAGTATTTTGCATACTTTGTCCATTCTTCAGAATTTGTTCCCTAAAATGGATACGGTTATAACAGTTTAATGGATACAAATGAGCTTTTTACCTTAGACATTATTCCTAGCAACAATCATACACCATAATATAAACACTCTATTCTAACCTAACATTTTTTTTATTTCGGTTCTCTGGCTCTGGTTTGGTTGTATTTGGTCTGTGGCTCTGGTTCTGGTTTGGAACAAAAATATGACCTGTTTTGAAGGGCCAAAAATAAATAACCTTGAAGGTGACAGCTAACTCTAGCATACACTGAGAATCATAATAAATGCTTACAGCTTTACTCGAATCACACTGAGAAAAAGTGTTTTATCAAAATGTATTATATTATAATATAGAAATAGATAATAAGATAATTTAAAAAAATAATTTAAGCTAGAAGCAAACTTTAAAATTTAATTTGGGTCTGTGAAGACCATAAGAAAGAGGCTTGCGTATGATCGTATGATGAAGACTAATTTAAAAGAAGGCTTCCGCAGATTTATTTTTTCCGAAATTCAACTTGTCTGTGTTAAAACCATAACCATGGAAACTGGATAAGGAGAACTAACTCATGCGCATGCCAGACTCATACGGAAAAATTGACAAAACCTCAAAATCGTCTATCTAAAAGTCTGTTTTTTCACCGCGGCGTCACCACTGCAAATACGATACTATCCAAAAGGACTAACCCATAGACAAAATAAATTATTTCTCTATGGACCAACCAATGACGTCATTGGGACCAACCTAGTTTTCATAAATGACAGTAATCAAATTGTAAACACTTATGACCAATGACGTATATACATTATTACCTACTCCTGAGAAATCTAGAAAAAGCACGTTACTTTTGCTGATGACACCATTCTGGTACATACAAGTACAATTCAAGACAACTGCCCTCTTACATGCCCTCCATAAATGTAGGGTTCTTGTATGAGGGCTATGTTATGGACAAGAGCAGCAGTTGCCGCTTTATCCAGATGCAGGTTTATTTGAAGTACCTGCAGCATTTGCGGTTTCTGTACACTTCCCCCTTCCGTGGGATACCCTGAAGGTTAACTACGACAGGCCGAGGTATACCTTTAACCCTCTTCTGTTGATGTTAATGTAATAAATATTTTTTATCAAAATGTATTATTTTTTATCCATATCCGTGGTAAAAATATTGCGAAGATGAAAGGAAAGCTTATGTAGCATCAATCGAATTTGTTCGAGGGAACCGCCGCTAGAGAGCGGTGTTTGATGCATTAAGAATTTCATTAGTTCAAAGGAATTCCGCTAGGGGGCGTTCAGTAAAAATTCCATTAGTTCGATGGAATTCCGCTAGGGGGGCTATCCAGTTCACTAAGAATTTCATTAGTTCGTTGGAAATCCGCTAGGGGGTGTTATCCAATTAACTAGGAATTTCATTAGTTCGTGGGAATTCCGCAAGGGGGCGCTGATTTGTTTGAACGTTTCCCGCTAGATGACGATAGCCTCTCACTATGAATGTGTTAACAGCTCGCAACATCTAACGGAATACCCTGGAACAAATGTCACTTCACGGATATTCCGCTAGATGTTGTCAGCTTTTAAAAAATTCGTAATAAGCAGCTAGCGCCAACTAGCGAGAAACCTCCAAACTAATCAGCGCCTCTTAGCGGAATTCCCTCTAACTAATGAAATTCTTAGTAAACTTACTGCCTCCAAGCGAAATATAGCAAGGGGTGAGGAGTATAGGTAAATTTGGAAGAACATAAGTATATGAGAAATAAGTTTATTCATAATATAGATATATAGAGTTCGTGAAAGGGCATCGCCTATCTACGGGTGTATGTGGATGTAAGCGATTTTGTATAAGCCCAAATTTTAACGATATGATTGGGTGGCGACCATTAGTAATTGGATGCTGCTCGGTGATTTTCGTTAAAACGGCACCCATTTCTTTTGAGCCGTCTTCACAAGATCTCGTTTTTCAAATCACAGTTCGAAACGGATCCCGATTCACATAGCTTCTTTTTAGAATTGCGGTTATTAGAAAATTCAAGACAGGAACGTTCCGCATCCTTCGTGAAAATGAAAGGGACACCTTTACATAATCGCCTTAGGGACGAGTCAGTGTGCAGAATACACCAACTAAAAAGAAGCAAAGCCCGACGCAATTTCTTTGATGTTTTGGTAACAAAAATGTATGACCTTGAGAGACCGAAGTTGATAGATAACTTATGGCGAATTCGACTGGAGAGAACGATATGAGTGCACTCCACCCCACTTCCATTCGCATTTCCTCATCGCCATGTTAAAGTTGCTCCAACTCGGATCCGGTGCAGTTACCAAGTGATACTAAAGAAATGCGAACCACACCAGTACAGTTCTTAAACAGATGTTGATTCTACTGGGATTGTGCCTGTAGAACTGTACTACCAGCACAGTTCTAAAATTTTGCACCGAGTGCAAGCCAGCCAAATTCTCACCAGGACCGCACTAAATTGGTGCATGTCCGAGACGAACATAAATATCTTCAAAGCCAGTGCAAAACTATGTCAGTCAAACAACGAGCACCAAGAGTGAGTGCTTTCAGTGCCGCCACTCGAATTCGCCATTAGTAAATATATCGAGAAAATGATCAAATTTTTGAATATCGGCGATATAATTGGCCGACAAAGAGAAGTATGACAAGTATTTTTTATAAAAATGGCGCCTTTCAAAAAAGGATAGGAAGCTTTGCTTCTTGTTTGCTGGTGTATTTATTCTGTGGTGCAAGGGTTAAACATTGCGATACACTGAAAAACGTCCTTAATCCCTTTTTTTTTCAGAGGACGCCAATGTCATTTTCAAAACTTTTTATCCCACTTATATACATACCAACGCTGCTGCCTTACCAAAACTACAATCTAATGCTAATGCATAATAGTATATTACGTAACGTGTGTGGTAAGAAGCATTACGCACGATGCCGCGTAGCGTAAAATGCTTTACAACACGAGTTACTATACTTTACCTACGACCTACTTGTACTTGTATTTATACTCTCATTATTAATAATACTTGAACAACATCAACATTTTTTAATAATTTTATTGTATAACATTTAATTCCATAATACCTTTTAATTATTATAATAATTGTTTATAGTAACATTACAGTTATTGAACACAAAGGGTAAATCGCTTCCTTTGCTTGTTGAAGCATAAGAAACAATATTTACATTAGAGGTGCTTGGTAAACTTTCATCTCTATTACTTGCACCTGCTATATTTTTTAATCGAACAAAACTTTACACAAATACACAAACCAGTTGTAAGTTATAAGGATAATAAACAAGTTTTTTGACAGTTCGTTCGCAAATCGCTATTGCGGCCTACTTAAGTTTGATGTTTTGACGGCTTATGCCATATTTCTGAATAAAATGGCGACGTCTATTGACAGTTGCTAAGATGTTGCTAGGGAAGCCGTGCGATTTACTTTACAGCTGTGCGTTTTTTTTACCGTGCGTAATAGACGTCATTACATTGATGCCGACGTGTGTTATTGACTGATTACAGGGGGTGTCGTAGGTAAAATATCTTATGAAGTGCGCTCTTTGGAATTGGTTCTACCAACAAGCCTCTCCTATCGGACTTGCGTGGAAATTCCTTCCAGGGTTTTCACGCTTGTGCTTGGAGCTAGGTATACAGCCGGACCGGCGTGATGGTTTTCCCCTACTCGCTGCAATTTGGCCACTGTTTGTCCCATCGACGCAATTGCGGTCTTTTTCTGTGTATTTGGATGTAAATAAAATGAAATATACAAAATTTTGAACGCTGTAGAGCCTTTCATTGAAACTTACCCAAATGACCACATATGTCCACCTTCGGATCAGTACGATAGGTTCAGTTCACAAAAAAACCTGCTCGAATCATAAACGACGTGTCGAAGATCCGTAAGGATTTTCGAGACGCGTCATATATGCTCCATATAGAAGGGTTTCACATTTTGTGCAATAACCACCCTTCAGTTAGTAACACACCAGCGCGCAAACATCCATACACTGGGGGATCCTATAGCCGGTCGGACCGAAAGGAGGCCTTTTACTTAGGACCACACTTCAAAAGGTATTTTAGGCATTGGATTTTCTTTTATTGACAGGAGCGTCCGTATACAAATAAGGAAACGCATGTAATAATGTTGTACCCACGACGTGACGTTTGTTGAAAAAAAAAGGAGTACCCTTTTTGTGTTTTATGGAAGGAAGTTTTGTAGTGTAGCGGTTAACCACAAATCCAATGTTTAATCATTGCGCTACAGCCTCTCCTTAAGCAGTGGGTGGAAAAATAATGTACCGCTTCTATTTTCCACCAAGGATACGGACGTTCCCGTCTTTAAATCGCAGTTTTCACAGATCCGCGTAAGACGCTTGAATTGAATTTGTCCAAATAATTCATAAACAAAACGCATATTAAATTCCAACAAATTTTCTCAATTGATATTGAACTATTTTCTTATAAAAACCATCACTTACATTGCCATGCGAATCAGGATCCGTTGCGAGCTATGATTTGATAAGCGAGACCTTGTGAAGACAGCTCCAAAGAAACGGGTGCCGTTTTAACCATAGATAAAGAATTATATATAACGAGATAGATAGGAAACTACTCACATTATTTTTGAACACTGCTGGCAGCGTCACCTTGCG
Source organism: Lochmaea capreae (assembly GCA_949126875.1). NCBI lineage: Eukaryota > Metazoa > Arthropoda > Insecta > Coleoptera > Chrysomelidae > Lochmaea > Lochmaea capreae. The sequence continues at coordinate 15,093,912 of OX421396.1, forward strand.
GGTTTAGGAAATAACTCCGACTAAAGATTTGGCGGGATGCTTAAAAGTTTCACTTCAAATCAATATTCAGGTTAATTTTTGAACATTTCGATTAAGGAAAGCAAACACTTCTACAATATATTATTTTTATTAACACTAAGTATATAATTACATAGGTAAAATACTTAAATTATATTCAAAAATTTTAGTTTTCTCATGGGTAAGAATGTATATCATGAATGTTAGGTTAAAGTTAATGGAATATTCTTCCGCTTACCACTTGTTCTTTTGGAAAAATATGCATTTGGGCATCCTTGTTATAATTGTTACAACACTTAACGCAACAATTAAAAATCATGTCGAAAAAGTTCTCAATCAATAAGCTTAAGTTTTAAATAACAAAAAAAACTGCGGATTTCAAATGAAAGAATAACACAAAAATTGTAACGCACAAATCAAACTACCGAACACAAATAATGAAATAAAAATAATAATACTTGTTGCTGTACCTCTCAGCTGATCGATTGATAAACGCTGGTACACAATGCGCAATCGCGGAGCTTTGTTTCGCCCTCTGGTGAGTTTAGGAAATAAAAATGTTTAGTGAACTAACACGCTAATTGAAGTTACCAGAGCATGGTTTTAACGAAAATCACCGAGCGGCTTCCAATTACTAATGGTCGCCACCACAGCACACCCCCTGTGCTGTGGCCGCCACCCAATCATATCGTTAAAATTTGGTCTTACGCACAAATGCACACATCCACGTATACCCATAGGTAACATTGGCGATGTCGATGTAAGTACAGTATTATACACAGGGTTAGGAGAAAAAACATAAATTTTCCAATGGCCACCGTCATCTATGTATTCTACTATGTACGTTTTTGTACAAACAATTAACATACAATTTTCGCCCTTAATTCTATAAAATTTTGAGCCCGTTCAAAATTGTGCGATAAAATTCATTTTTTTAAAAACCCCATAAAAATAAATCATTCGGGGGCAAATCCGCTGATCTTGGGGGCCACATTGATTGTACCATATAACGCGGTTAGAAAATGTGGTTTGGAGATATACGGTAACTGCATGAGAATTGTGACTAGGACATGCATCTTGCAAATATCTACAAAATCAATGGGAAGTTGCTGAATTGCCGGAACTATTTGGGTTTGTAGCAGTTCGAGATATTTGGCGCCATTGAGGTTTCCCTCAATATAAATGGTCCTATGATGTAATCCCCTAAAATTCCCGTCCACACATTAAGTTTTTGTGGATATTGCGTACGAACAGGAATACTTAGGTGCTCATTTTCCCGAGACCAATACCGAACGACAGATGGATTGTGCTTTCTGTGAAGAGAAAATGTCGATTCATCCGTAAATAAAATTCCATAGCTCCTCTGTAGTTTGCACCTTATTGCACCGATACCAATTTCTTTTTAAAATACGTCAAACTGTACTTTGATTTAGGTTTACTTCTTCAGCAACTTCCCTGCTCGAACATGGTTATCACTATTTTCAACCACAGCACAAAGATAAATTTCTCTATTTATTCGTTGTTCACTCATTTGCCTTACAGGTAGTTGACCGAGATTACTGCATTTGTTGCAGTTTTGTAAACATCCACATTTACGAAATTTATCAATTATTCGATCAACTGTAGACTGGGAAGGCGCTGGTCGGTTTTCAAAAGCAACAACGAATAAATTTACTATTTCCCCAATCGAGTGACCTCCAAAATCCCACGATAAAATTTGAATTTTTTCGTGAAGGGTGTACAATATGATTTCTCTACGAATTTATTTTATTTTATATAGTTATTGGCTTGAACAATACCCGGATATCGACAGATGTTTACTGACTGTCTGACGCTAATTAAGGACCGCCCATAGCTGAGACTACGGAGTGGTAAGAATAGTACGATATGTTGTAGGTGTCAAAGATCACGGCGAAACAACTAACGCATTAGTGTCGCCATCTTGCGTAGTGGTTGAAATACCGATACCTTCTCCACATCAATTTTCGACTATACCGGGTGTCCCAAAGTATCGTATACATACAATATCTCGCTTATTTGACAAGATAATTTAAAAATTAAAAAACTGTTTTGAATGGTATTAAAGTCCCTTCATAATGACTTATGAAAGAACTTGATTACATTTGACAGGCGTGTGCACCCACCTATCACTTTTTATTTTAAAATGGTACCCACTGTATATTGTCATTAAAAATTGCGTGTTATTATATTAGGAATACGATACAACATACTTGTACTTGGTTTTTATTATTAACAACAAAAAATTAATATTTCTGAAATTTAACTAAAATGCATATGCAATTCAAAAAACTAAAACAAAATTATAGTAAGTGTTCAAAATTATTTCCTGCAGATTCCTTGCACGCTTCAAGACATCTTAAAAGCGTTCTTGTGCAGGCCGCCTGAATCATAGCTGGTGTAACAGTACGACATGTTTCACGAATGCGTTCTTTCAGATCATCTACATCTACAGGTTGCGTTTGATAAACCAATTCTTTAAGGTAACTCCAAAAAAAAAAGTCCAGTGGTGTTAGATCTGGCGAGCGAGGAGGCCAAGCTATAGGTCCATAAGTACCAATCCTCCTGTTGGGAAACAGTCGATCGAGGTGCTCTGCAACAATACCTGCATTATGAGGGGGAGCACCGTCCTGTTGCCAGATAATTGTATTCCGTTGTGCCAAAGGAATGTCTTCCATAAGTTCAGCTAACTCGTGTTCAAGAAAATGTAAATATCTTGCTCCATTCAATGTGCCCTCATAAAAGTATGGCCCAATCAAGTGACCATTGAATAAACCATACATTTATACCCCAAATAGTCTGAAAACGAGATGAAGAAACCCAGTGTGGATTTTCGTTCGACCAATAATGGGCATTATGTGTATTCACTACACCATTGTTGTGGAAGCGGCTTTCATCACTCCAAAATATTTTATTTAAAATCAAGGGATCATCGGTAATCATAACATCAATTAGAGAAATAAATTCTAATCTTCGGTCGAAATCAGTAGGCTTCAGTCCTTGAACTAAATGTAATTTATAAGGGTGATATTTGTGTTTCCTCAAAATTCTCTGTACAGTACTTTTGCTTATTCCGATTTCTTATTTCATTCTTTCCAATGAACGAGTTTTTAAGACTATGGTACACCTTCGACGCATTTTCTATTCTTGTATTTATTTCTATGTCATGGTTCCCTTTATTATTGATGTTAACTCCTAGGTATTTGAAATTTTCTACTTGCTCCAGATGTTTTCCGTTAAGATTTACATTTATTCGGGTATCTTCTTTTCCTATCACCATTACTTTTGTCTTTTCTTCATTTATTTTCAAGTTTTTTTTCCAGCTTCGCATTCCAAATGTCCAAGTTCCTCTGCAGATCCTGTTCGTTTTTTTGCGAATATTGCAAGATCATCTGCAAAAGCGCATTCACGGAGATAAACGGGCTGTAGATGTCTGTGTCCAATATACAATTGTTTAGCATGTTCTCTGGTTTCTTTCATCAAGTTGAATAAAAATGGGCTTAATACTCCTCCTTGTCTTAGACCACTATTGATTTTAAATTCCTTTGACACCATGTTGTCTGTTCTTACATATATTGTATTGTCGCCATGTACGCTCATTGTCGCATTCACCAATTGTTTATCTACGTTTCTTTTGTTTAATACTTCTTTAATTTCATTTCTTGGCACTCTGTCAAACGCCTTTTCTAAATCAACGAACCGCTGATATGTCCAAATGAACGATTGTAATAATCGTGTTTTTAATCTGTTGAACTTGATATTAGTCGACTAGTTCAAAGGCAGTTCTGATACAATACAATTGATAGACTATCATCATCAATATAGCCCAGTCATAATATATACACCATAATTTTTTTTATCAAGATTTCGTTCAGCTCCTTTTGAATTGCAATAATTACAATTAATATTGCAAAACAATATAAAACGAATAAAATACAATTATTCGAGTATTTTTCGTCTTCTCCATTTTTTCAATAAAATTCTTAATTATATCATCTGGGATCCTAAAAAACATAACATGATCAATAAAATCCAGTACCAACAAACAACAAAACAATCAGTGAGGATTTCTCATTAGCAAAACTATGTCTCCCATTTGATAAAACCATACTTTTAAACATTTTCCATAAAAAGAAGCTACTAGTATATAATATAATCAGCAATTTCAAATTACTAATGGTCACCGTCAATTATGCCCTTTTCCAAACCCTATGTAAGCGTAAATTTGGGAAAAATTGAACTGACAAAGATCCATCGATTTTATGGTTAATATTTAGAATATGCATAATTGTGTATACTTACTGTCGAACATTATTGAAACACGCAATAATTAACTTTGAAAAATGTGTTGTGTACTTATTGTACATCTTCATATAAACTCCATCTGCTCTACAATACCCTCTACTGGTCCAATAAAAATTGAAGCTAGTGTAGCGACGACAACTAGCAGAAACTAAAATAAAAAAAAAAAATATTTACAGTTAAAACAAAGAAATCATGTTCTAAGGAGAAATAGCCAATTGGCTTTAACAATTTCCCAAATTAATTGAAAGGTGTGAATAATATATTAACTGCTTTAGTAATATTATATATTGCAGTTTTTATAGAAGAATAAAAAGCTATCAAATTAATATATTAAGTGTCCAAATTAAATTATTCTAGGTTATACAACGATCGATTTTATTTTAGAATTATGGAAAAATTCCACATAGTAAGGGATGGAACTATTAATTTGTTATAACAGTTAAATTCACAATATATCAAGACAGGAAAAAAATTCAATCATTGGAGGAAGAAGATAGAACAAAACAACCATCTATTTTAGATTTAGCCAAGAAAGATTTTGGAAAAATCAACTGCAAAGTTTAAGTACAAAATTATATTCTAATACGAGATGTATTTTTCATTATGCACACTCTATTCACTTAGGTCCATTGTTATTTATATTTCCGAGTAATGTTACAGGGTTCAGACTCTCCAGTTCAAAAAAAATTCCCTGACCTTTCCAGGTTTTCCAGCCACAAAAAATAAAACAAAATATTTTGAAGCTAGATATACATATTACTACAAACCATATTAACAAATTAAAAGAAAACATTTTGTAAAAAAAACGCATTCTATAATTACGAGTACAAAGAAAAACAAAATCGGACTAGAGTAATCTATACTTAGTAATCTATGCACAAAAACTTCAGTCAACAAAAACATTGTACATTGACCTTGTAGGAGTATTCGATAATAATTGCACAAAAAACACCTTAGTCAACAAAAACCCTAAAATTCTAATAAAAAAAAACACTTTGGTATAAATATATTAAAATATGGCTTGCATTATTATAGGTACTTTGTATATCTCTTCTTATATCTTTTTTTAAAGATTTTTTAGCATAACCATTACTTTTCATATTATGTTATCGAGAACTGTTTGTTACTTTGAATTTAATTTTCCAGCCTTATGTTTGAAATTCCCTGAAACTTTACTGATTATTGCAAATTTCCCTGCTCTTTTTGTGCAAAGTATAAATTCCCTGACATTTCCAGCCTTTTGAGTATCATTTTATTTTTCCCTGACTTTTCCAGGTTCTCAAGCCGAGTCCGAACCCCGTGTTAGAATATCAATAATAAATTATGTATACCTACTTACAGTCGAATCTTATTAAAATACAGTTCCTCCATTGCATTGTCCTAATATTTTCATATTCCAACAAAATAAACTTAGATTTACATGCTGTTGTTGTTTTTCCTTCACTTTCCTGAAAAACACAAACATTTGAAAATGACTGTTACTAAGTGTTGTATTCATATGAAATATTTGAACTCGTAAATAAAAAACTTACTGAGCTCACCAAATCAATTAGTAAGTATCTCTCATAATTTACCAGTATTATACACAGAGTTAGAAAAAACATAATTGGAGATTTCCAGTTTCCAATGGCCACTGTCAATCAGTAGGGTAACTTCAAATCCTGGGCCCCCCGCAAGGATTTTAACGGGGTCCATCATACACATGAACAAATAAATCGTATATATGCCTTTACAAATAAGGGGTAAGAGGTAGTAAAATGCAACAAGAATGAATGGGATCCAAATACTATTACCAGACTTAAAAAGAATACCATTCAATGGTACACAGACATCTCAAAAGCAATAGAAGGAACCGAGATAGGATTGTATGGGCCAGGAACCAAACTATCTGAAAGCTAGGGAAAAGCCACAAGTATATTTCAAGCCGACATTCACGCCATAAGACAGTGCGCCCAATTCAATATTGATAAAGGATACAGAAGGCAAAAGATTATCATAATGTTGGATAGTCAAGCAGACTTTAAAGAACTGAGCTCTAATCACTAATCAGTTCCAAAATGGTGTGGGAATGTCTGAGCAAACTTAATGAACTAGGCGAGAACAATGTAGTCACCTTACTGTGGATTTCAGGATACACTGGAATAGAAGGAAATGAAATAGCAGATGAACTAGCATAGAGGGGGGCCGAAAGACCCTTTTGGGTGCCAGAACCTTTTTACGGAATCAGCTCCAATGTAATATTGGAAAAAATAGGTAAATCCGAAAAAAAGAGAAGATCAGACCGTTGGAAGGATCTAGTAGGGCTTACACAATAAAAGATTCTTCTGACTACAGCCTGTTGAGATCAAATGAATGCATAAATCAAAGTAAAACTGCACTAAGAGACGGGACATTGTCACCTGAATGGGCACCTGAAAAAGCTCAAAATAGTGGAGGAAGAAGAATGTAGATTTTGTGGCATGGAGAAATAGGACTAAACAAGCTACTAGTCTCCGAGACTCTTCCCAGAAAATAAGTAGAAGTAAGGGGGCACAATCTTTTAGGTATCAGTGAATATCACCTCAATATACATACATACAAGGGGTAGCAAAATGAAAATGTTTTGTGTGCAGACAAAAACCAAGAAAAAACAATAAATACCTATATCAAATATCTACCTTCAAATAACAAATAGCCCTATCATGTTATCTATTTTGCAACAAAATAAAGAATAACAGCATAGGCGAAATGCGGTGATTGGTGATTTTTCTGAACACTGAATGCACTTCAGACTATCACCGCCTCCAACCAGACGAAAATTATAACTAACAAAAAAATAAACCAAACCACGCCGCGACAGCGATGGGCGAGGGATCCGGAACTCATAATAATATCTCGTAGTGGAAGTGGGTGAAAGTAAATAAGATTTAAAATATTGAGGATTTGGTCTGTAAAAGAACTAGTTTTTTGTTTAGTACTTTTTCGTTGCGCTGCCTCCTGGGGTCCCGTAACTGCGGGCCATTAATTCCGCTACTGCTGTCAATTATACTATTAACTCTCTCATTGAGCTGGTATGTGTGGTTGGCAAACTGTTACATTAAGGTTTGGAATACAAGTTGAGGAATATTGACTGGTTAACTTATAATGAACCCAGTTTGTGTGGTCAAGTTCAAAGAAGAATGGCTTATATGAAATAGATTTTTCAATAAACAACCTCTATTTGCTCCTCAAATTAGGTTTAAAATGCAGTAACTCCATTGACATTTTAAAAGTTTCATATGACAATAATAAACTTCGAAAAATGTTGTTGATTTCTTTTCTTGAAAACAAACAAATATTGAAATGATTTAACTGACAGTATAGTATAGTTCACAGGACCCATATGTTATTATTTTGAAGTACTTACCAATGACTACTAGAACTGAATCAGATAATAGTTCAGACTGGAGGAGCTTCAATTGCTTTTGTACATCTGCATGTAAACTCCATCTGTTCTACAATACCCTCTACTGGTCCATTAAAAATGGTACTCTAATTATTGAAGTAACTGTATCGACGACAACTTGCAGGTAATCATATATCTAAAATAGAAAAAAATATTTACAATCAAAACAAAGAAATCATGTTCTAAGGAGAAATAGGCAATTGGCTTTTTTACAGCTAATAATTTCACCTTATTTCTTCCTACTATATGCTATCTACCATAACATAATGATGAATAATTCTCAAAAAATGATTGAAAGGTTGAATGATTAACTGCTTTAGTAATATTATATATTGTAGTTTTTAAGGAAGAATAAAAAGCTATCAAATTAATATATTAACGTCTATTTCAACATACCGCTTTTGGATCAAGTGTAATTCCGGAACGATAATATTAATAATGTTACCAAAAGTTTCATTTACGGAGAAATTATTTAATATAAATACATATGCACCAAAATAGTAAAAGATAAGCAGCTTTTTTCTCTGTGAAGACCAAAGATTATATACACAGATTAGGTTAGGTTAGTTGGTTTGCGAAAACTACTGAAAATTCCCATTTGTGCAGAAAGAAAGAAATTTACTCATCCACAAAATTTACACAAATTTTAAGAACAAAAAAATGTATAAAATTTGTCAGATTAGTCACATATTATATACATCACAAATGGCAAACTCAAATATAACATTAACATATATATATATCTACTCGAAAGATTGTTTATTGAGATTGTGTTTCGAATTTTATTCCACTAAAAGCGGGCGCATGCTTAGATACTTTTAATCTAGAGAAAGGTTGTAAATTTGATTTACCTTTAGTATCGTGTAAGTGCATGTCCCCATTTCTCTCAAACCAAATATGTGCTTATTATCCTCAATGTACAGGATTAATTGGAAAATTAAAAGGCTAGGAAGTGTTAGGATATTTGATTTCTTAAATAGTAGTTTGCAAGTAGATAAAACATGGAATGCCATACATATTTCTTAAGACTTTCTTTTGAGCTATAAACGCTCTTTCAAAATAAGATGAGCAACCCCAAAATATTAACTCATACCGAAGTACCGACTGGACTAAACCAAAGTAAATCATTCATAGTATTCCAAATGAGACGGTTTCTCTTAGGTTCCTTATTATATAACAACATGTGCTTAACTTTGCAGATACCTGATTTATGTGTGCTTCCCATGTAAGTTTAGAGTCTATGGTTATACCCAAAAATGTTGTAGTAGTATAACTTTCAATAGATTTGCCATCCACATGTAAAAAAGTCATAGTCATATTTCTTGGTAAGAAACGCATAAAATGTGTTTTTGTTACATTAAGTTCAAGTCCATTATTTTTACGGTATGTAGTAAATTCAGCAGAGGCAGCATTGGTATTATCCACCAGTTGAGTGGTTTCACTGTGGGACTTGATAATATTGGTATCATGCAGGAGGGGTAGCATATAATATCCTCCAAAAGACATTGGACGATGTCCACAGTTGGTGTCAGAGGGAACAGATGCCTGTTAACCCTGGTAAAACTGTAATAGTTCCCTTCACTAGGAAAAAAAAGTTGGAGTTGGAGTTCCATCACTTTCCTACAATGGTGAGGTTATTCCATTTGCAGCAGAAGTAAAATATTTGGGATTATCCTAGATATGAAACTCACTTGGAACATCCAATTGGAAAAAGTTATCCATTAAGCCAGACTATCCTTGTGGACATGTCGTAGGATCTGTGGAAAATCTTGGGGCTTGGGACCCAAACAAATCTATTGGATATATGTGATGATCATTGGAACAATGATCACATATGTAGCTATTGCCTGGTGGCTAAAAACTTTACAGCGAACGGCCCAAGCAAAGCTCTCTGTTTTATAGAGACAGGCTTGCCTGGCAATTACTGCCGCGTTTGAAAGCTCTTGAAACACTTCCATATTTATGAATTGTGCTTGAAAGACTTTTAATATTAACAACTAAATTTAATGAGTTAAGAGAATAATAAATTACAACTGCTAAGAGTGTACTGAAAACTAAAATTGCAAAATCTAATACAAACTTATAGCTAAACATTTTGTTAATGTAAAAGATATTCAAAATATGCCTATTCACTTCTTGGCAATAATGAGGGTTATTAAGTTCCTTCCTATTCATCTGACACAATTGATCATGCAAACCTTTAATATGTGGTGAAAACAATGTTTTTTGTTTAGGTCTGTTAACTATTTTACGTTTGAAGAAAGTAATAATATAGAAAAGTGTCATAGAAAATAAAAAAAATTTCCCCAAAACTACAAGCCATACATAGATCGTTCCAATCTATATTAGCTAATATGTTCTGAAAAGTCAGTATATTGGTATCACCTAAATTTCTGGTGAGCATAATTTGAGAATTATTTTCAGTAGATCCAAAATCAAAAACACATAATTTTGCTTGGAGCTTAAATTTACAAGTGGTACAAATTTAGGAGTTGCTTCACTACCCTTACCTTGGTTTGTACAATTTGGTAATAAATCTTCCTTTTTCTGTAGACACTCTTTTATATCATCCGTTAATTTGTTGATTAGATTTGATTGTTTTTCAATAATATCTTGGTATTTCTTGAGAGTGTTTTTTAATTCAGATCCAATTTCGTCTTTTATTGTAGCTAAATGTTTCTTTATGCGATCATCTACCATGTAGTCTTGAAGTTTGTCCTTGCAAATTTGACAAAGTAAGTATAGTTGCCTATTCTTCTTTAATTCCATACATTTTATTTCAGAAGTTGTCAACTTTGTGCAAGGTTGGCATATTTTTGTTTTGCATCCATCGCAATTCCATAATTGTACTTCCTCATCCTTTGCTTTACAGAAAGAGCAATGATGGATATCTGCAGTTTTAAATGTTTTAAATTATATTTTTCAAATCACTCATGACAAAGATTCAAAATTTTTGTGGTCAATTCCTGGCCTATTTATACAAATATCAAAAGGTATGAAGTAATTAGTGTTATCACTATAAAAACTTGTTCTTTAAAGTAGATAAGAGAGTATTTTTAACACTTTTGAAAACTTTGCAGTCAATTTTCACTTCTAATGAAAAACAAAATACCACCAACCTGTAGTACTTTACAATATGAATCAAACCATAATACTTTCAAAATTTTCTATGACGAATTTCACAAGTTTAAACTGAAAATTTGTCTAAGGTCTGTCCCAATGGAGTTGATAGCTTGGATCGGGGGTTCGGACCAAAAAATACTTGTAAACCATAGGCGCGGCGCGACGGAACTATCTACCCCGTAACCTATACAGGTACAACCCAATTTCCTGTTAATATTTAAATCTAAGTACCTGTATAGAATAAAATTTGAAGTAGTTAGTATTCGGCAACTAGCAAGTAACGTCTATTCGTCTAATTAATATGGCTTCAAGTTCAAGTTTTTCTCGTTGAATAGGAATTAGCAAAAGTGCATATTCTTTGAAAGAAAAAACATTAATCCTGAACGTTCATCATGCTCTTGTGCACCAAAACCCCACAAGTTTTCTTCACGACATAATTACGAACTGTGCCAATATGATAGGGGTAAGAGAATCAACGATTCATAGAATTTTACGTGAGAGAAAATGCCGGAACCTCGGTGAACCTATTCCTCACCCGGGGGAGAAACCGTTAGAAATTTACGACGATGTTAAAAACAGCAAAAGAAATGCCAACAAGACAAGACAAGATTGTGCAAGCCGTCCAGAATGACGAAAACCTGCCACAACTATCAAGAACTAGAGTATGGAGAATTCTTCATGGAATGAACTTTCGGAGAAGAAATGACGGCAGACGTTTTTGAGGAATATTTCCAACAAATGATCGAAAACATTCCCCAGAATTCAGTTATTGTAATGGGTAGTGCCAGATATCATTCTCGATTAGTAGAGAAGCTTTCCACAAGTTCATGGATAAAAGCGGCGATAATTTAGCCTTAAATTTCAATGATGCAATGGTGAAAAAAGAACTTTTGCAAATTGTTAGACAGCGTAATGCAAAATTTAAAAAATTTGTAATCAGTGAGATGGCAAAAGGTAGAGGTATTATTGTACATCGCTTACCCCCTTACCATTGTGAGCTGAACCCAATAGAGCTTATATGGGCACAAGTCAAACGTTATGTTGCAAGGAACAACAAAACTTTCAAACTTCAAGAAGTACGGCAACTTTTGATGGATTCATTGGCGAATGTGACTGCCGAAAACTGGCAAAGCGCCATAAAACATGTTATAGCTGAGAAGGGGAAAATGTGGGATCTAGACGACTCAATCGACGAAAGTACAGCTAGAGATCGAACCATTAATTCTTCAGATTTTTCTGATGAAGAATTTAGTTAATAATGTTGTATAATATATTATATTATGTTAAAGTAATGTTCACCTACAATAATTCGTTATAATTTTTTTATGTTTTACAAGAATGTGTGTATATAAATCTTAGCGCACAATTACTTTGTATCTTCATTTTAATATTAATTATAATAAATGTTAAGCAAAAATTAATAACCCTGTTCTACGATCTATTGTTATTTGACCAATTACCGGGTGACCTGGTCACAATTTGTTTCTTCTTAGTCTAGATACATGGTAAAACATAAATAAGAGATAACATTTTTTGAGACACCCGACCTCCGTTTAATATATGCGCTCTGTGCTATCAACTCCTTTGAAATGAACTTTAACTTTATGCCTCAAAATTTTAATGAGAATGTCATAGAAAAAATTTAGTTTTTATTTCTAACCTTGAACTTAACAATTAGGTATATGTTTTGTTATTAAAATTTAATGAGTGGTACTCTGCAATCATATAATGATCACATACTAAAAATTAAGATTATTTTCACAATCACAGGGTACCAATTTTATGATAATTCTCACCAGTCACAGTTCCAACACCAGTCACAGTTCTAACTCTTTTATGTCTGACAAGCTGTCTAGGAGTGGACGGTATTTCCTCAATTAGATCCACATTGACACATGTGGATAGTTCATCCAAAATCTTACTCGAGGAGCTACCTACAAATTATTTAAATACATGTATTACTTTATTGTTTTTATACACTCCTAATCAGGATTAGGTGGAAATGGAAATTTTAATTTCTATAGTTGTTATTTCTAAGTAATATGTTAGGGTCTATCTATGCATAATTATCTTAGCACAGACCCTATCATTTTTCAAAATACTTTCAAGGTCATGTTTTTGTGGTTATGATTGTGGATAAAAACTACAGTTAAATTCACGAAACTTTCTCGTTACGTCATACTTCCCTGAATGTAACAAAGACACTCCAATTTTATGTGGATATCACTGACCGCGTATGTCCGATTAATACAAATGGAAAGGTACATTTGTCTTTTGTGCCTGAATTAAGCCACGCCATTACGTCTTTATCGGTTTGTCATTGTCATTACTTTAAATAGGTAAAGTTCATTTACATTTTTTATTGTGATATTTTTCGACAAAATGCCTGGTAAACGTTTGAACGAAAGTAAACGTGAATGCATATATGAATATTTCCAAAAGGAAGTTTTGTAACAATTTACTTGTAGAATTTCAAATTGCAGTCTAGCTATGATATTATTTAAGCATGTTGCAAATGCGTTGAACATTTGCATGGGCAATGTGCTCACAAAACAATCGTCTTTTGAGCAAACGAGCACTTCCCAATCCAAAAAAGTAAATTACTCTTTCCGTAAGAGACCTAAGACATCTGACCTGCCGACAGGGTGTAAAGAGCGTATAAGTACGACAGCGAACAACTCCACCAAATTTATTTCAACCGTGAGATTCGGACCGCACTAACATTGTTATCAACAAGTGGTACAGAAAACTCCACGTAATTGACGAAGTGCCAAAGGTCATCATTAACGTTGGCGGTGATGAAACTTCAGATGACAACGAAGAAGAATGGGAAGACACAATAAAAATAAGAGATGGTCAACAGTGTTAATAAATTTTGCGTATTTTTTGAATTCCTTTCACTGTTAGAGTTAAGAATGATGACAGATTGAAAAAAATGTTTAATTTGGTTTTTATTTATTTCCCCCCATAATTAGATCACCAGAAATACATGCCAAACCTGCTAACAATGAAGCGCTGCTGGTGAAAAATGTCTGATTGATTTGATTCGGGTGCTTATGAGTTATGACGTAACAAGAAAGATTCGTGAATTTAACTTATATGTGTAAATGCTTCTACTGAAGTGTACAGGTTCAATTTGATTTTGCTATTAGGGCAGTGACAATGTGACTACAACTGTAACAACAATGCATAAATATATGTATTGCCAATGGGTGTTTATACTTACAAGGTTCTTCTTTAACAGCTTGAAGCAATCGCTTGCCTGGATACACCACAATAGGTTTTTTTATTGCTTGTATTGGACTAAGACGAGTACAGATTGTAGCAGAAGAACTAAGTGCTGCAATGGATTCTAAAACATGTTTCTTCTTAGTATCAATAGATGAAAAGGATGGAAATTGAGCATACAAGAATATGTTGTTGCACAACTACATACAGAAATAATACAATAAAATTCACCTTTCAACCAAATTAGTGTTGAAATGTTCTTGAATCTTACTGATTATTTGTTTTGATAATTAAAACCATAATTTTCCTAAATTGTGCCATAGTTCAATAAACAAATATTAATACTGATAACTGATCTATAAAAATGGCTTGAAATTCATTAATACATAACATACTATACCTTTTAGCTTTTTGGGAGTTGAAAATGATGCTTGCTGCTCCTGTACCCAAAAAATATCATCTCCACTTTTCTGGTAACCTAAAAACAGAAATAAACTTTTCATAATTATACCCCAAGGATTTATTGTAGCTCCAAAGAGTATATGATTGCTACATTGTATAAATATAGAGATGAGTAGGTACTTACTAGGTAAATGTAGTGTTGGCAATGAAGGCTTCATTAATTTGCCATTAGGGTTTTTGCAAGTTTCTTCGAAATGAATATCACATATTCTATATGAAGTCAATAATGTACCTTCAGCTGTTAACTTGGGGTTGTTAATTCTTTGCAACCAAACTCCACTAATGACTTCATTGGTAGGTATGCGATGTCTGTAAAAAAGAAATTACGGATAAACCTCTTTCAACACTTTCAATTTTCACATATTTAATTAAAATTTAGGTGCTAATTTTCAATTATTACCCAATAATTCAACAAAATGATTCCCACAATACATAGGTATTAATCAAGTTTGAAAGAAAACAATTAATCCACATTTAAAAAGTTAGATTTAACCTCGGATTTAACTTGAATATGTTAATGAATAATTTGGAATGTACACATTCTAATCCTTTAACTGCTATTAATTACTAATAGTTAATGGCAATTTACATTTAGATAAATACCTATTGTAGCAATAAATGTACACTTACCTTTTCGCCTGCTTATCAGTACACCCTGGCACGCAGCATTTCTTTACTGATTTACTCATATTTTGCTCTAAGCTATTAAACACACACGCAATTGCACAAAAATACAACTAGATGAATTAATAATCTTTGAATTAGATTAAGGAACAATATCAGAGATAATATACACAAGAATAATGTAACGTGATCAAAGTTTGATCATCAAACCCCAATACAAAATGAACGTTGTTGTTGTTTTTAGTTATAAGGTTATCTATGGTTGTTGTTATAAGTATGTTATCTGTGGTTATACCAGAGCCACAGAATACACCAAACATGTATTCTTTGCCAGAGCATAGATAATATAGAGACGGATAGATAGGACACTGCAATGTTAAAGTCTGAACCTGAGTTTCAGCGCCACCTCTTCGTTTGGAAGAAACTAATTTGAAAAAGTGGCGGCAAATTTGAATTTATAGTCCATTATCTACCACGGGCGCGTTATTAAACCGAGTTTAGGTGTATGTATTATGCTAACAAAATTTAAAATACAAAATGAATTCTGAAGATATTTATTGGTGTACCCTCTTTTATTTAGTCATTGGGTGTACCAGAGATAATTATAAACGATTCGTGCTAAGCGATACGCCCTCTTGCGGTTAGTGAGAGAACCGAGCTAAAAGCCATTGTGCGGCCATTGTCTTTGTTGTTGTTTATGGGATAACATAGAGCTTCAGTTGTGATTGTTAATTTTTGTGTGTTTATATATACTGTTGGAGATTTTTGAAATGAACCAGTATTGCTGTGTCCCCCAGTGTTCATCTTGGATAAAGCGAAATCCTGATTTAAGTTTTCATCTTTTCCCGAAAGCAGGAAAATCGAAGGTTTTTGTGGAAACTAAGCTTGGTTCCAAGGAACTAATTGATAGAAGATTGTTGTGGATAAGAACATTGAAAATCGGAAAAGATGTGTCAAATACGATGAAAGTCTGCTCATTACATTTTCTCGAAAGTGATTTTTTACAGAAAGGTAAGTGTACTATGATTTAAATCCTTTATATTCCATTTTTTGTTTTTTTTTAGTTAGAGTAAAACGTCGAACATTAAAATCCTTTGCCGTGCCGTCCCAGAATCTGCCACTAGGATCCTGTGGTACATCTCCTGGACCATCATCCAGAGCTCTTAAAAAAAAACAAGAAGAATGTCCAACAAAAAATAGTGCCATTTGTGAACCAATGGAGGTAAATATTGAGAATCAGCAAGAGGAAATTTTGAATATAGATTTGGAGGACCAAGAAGCAGCAGAAGCCTTACTAAATTTATTTAATTCTGTTAGTTCCCAACCTCTGCAAAAATCTAATGAAGAACCCTGTGCAGGACCAAGTACAAGGGACACAGGAGTGCAAGTGAACACGCCAAAAGTGCTGACATTGTGTGAACTCATTATGGATAGTGACGAAAAACTAAAAAATTTTACAGGGGTAAATAATTTTAAAATATTTGATGCTATAGTAGAGATTTTTAAAAAATATTGTAAGGACAAAAGAAGTCATCGGTTGAGTGTAAAAGAGAGATTAATGTTAGTGTTAACGAAGTTCAAGACAAACTTAACTTATGTAACTTTGGGTACTTTATTTGGAATTTCAGCAGATTTAACAAAAACATACATATATGAAATAGTTCCCCTGTTATCGAAAGTTCTAAGACCATTAATTTATTTCCCATCTAAAAGAGAAATACTTAACAACATGCCTATTTGTTTTGAAAACTTCCAAGATGTTAGAATTGTATTAGATTGTACAGAAATTCATGTTCAAACCCCAAAATGTTTATGTTGTAGAATAAGATTTTATTCCCAATATAAATCTCATATGACTGTAAAATTCATGACTGCCGTGTCTCCAGGGGGTTTAATTACTTATATCAGCAAAGCATATGGAGGAAGAACATCCAACAAAGTTATTTTTGAAGAAAGCAACATCATTGCATTGTTAGATCCTAATAGAGATGCAGTCATGGTTGACAAGGGATTTAGGATTGAAGATATTTGCAACATTCACAAAATAAAATTGATAAGACCTCCATTTTTAAAAGAAAAAAGCCAGCTTTCTACTGAAGAAGCTATGTTAAATGCCAAAATTGCAAGAGCTAGAGTTCACATTGAACATTCTAATGGGCGATTAAAAATTTTTAATATACTGAAAGGAACAATACCCTGGAACATTCTTCCTTTAGTAGATGACATTTTTGTTATTATTTGCGCAATAACCAATCTATCGTCTCCTATTTTGGCAGATGAAAGGTTTCTTTCAAAATAGATAATTTTCTTATTTTTTACATGTTTTCAATACTTTTTGGTTCAATCATTATACAAACAAGAGACAACAAAGTGTCTCTAACAGTACCTGGGAGATTACTGGATAGAAGAGGAACATTTACCTAAGTTGAAGCCTACAGATATCCTAGCTAAAATTCCTTCGGGAAATAGGACTAAAGGAGCTACTAGTTTCAGAGACTCTCCTCAGAAACTAAGTAGAAGTAAGGGGGCACAATAGATCTCTCAGGTCTCAGTGAATGTTACCACAAAAATACATACATACATACAAGTGTCTCTAATATGAGGGGATTGCAAGATTGTAAAAGACACGAAGCTTCTGGAATGGAAGTAGGTAGATAACATGGATATTGGTACAAAGGTTCAGTTCAAGTGCCTGGGCTGTTGATCTTAACCCAAATATATGAATGAATGCAATACAAACACAACTGATGGGAACTTGTCAATTCGAGATAATGGCTGTTGAAGGTTTCTATCTAAAATATGATTTTAGGTAATTTTTAATATAGAACTTCCATAATACCTATCATTCATTGTACCATAAAAGTGCTTTTTGCTCAGCTTAATTCAAAGTTAAGTCTAATAAGGATTAGCAGGTTTTTTTAAGTTTTTCCCCATTGAAACTGACACAGAATTTAGCACCACTGGACAACATCATACCCATATTTTGAAGCACACTATATATCATACATTTTCAATATAATACGATAGTATCAAATTTTGTGGATTACTCATAGACAGTAATTTTTCAGTTGCTTTCTTCAGTTATTATTTTAAAGCAAAACTTTATGGATGAAACAAAAACAAATAAAAATATTTGCTACTTTATTGTTCACAACAAAAATGCAACATTTTTTGGAAATAGTTATTTTTTACAGTGGTTAACATATTTAAAGTAAAATCAAAATCAAACTCGATTTCCATAATTAAAACACTGTCATCATAAGATGCATATATAACAAAATATGTTTTACTCAAATTCAAAATAGCCATGCCCATTTGTATTTGTGCATAGTACTTATGTTTTTTTTTCAATTTATATTCCCCATTTTCTTGAAAAATATATTTAATGTTGGGAATTGTGTCCAAAACAGTTTTTGTTTTCCCTAAAAAAAAACAATATACCTATTTGTATTTCTTAAATAAAAGATCTTACCTTCAAAAACGCATTTTATTTCTAAAAGATATAGAGGCTTATCCCCATCAAAAATAACTCCATCTGGAGAGTAGCCTAGCCATTCATTTGCGGCTGAAATGACAAATCCACACTCCACAACATTCATTTGAGATATAGTGACAAATATTTCTCTGGCAGTACTTTCATATTGTATACCATGTTTTACATATTTATTTGTAAATGGAACTGGACAAAAGTACCTCAATGCCTTAGTTTTCCAGTCTGATTTTGAGTAAGTATAAATCTCATAACAGCGGCTACCAGTTATTCTATACTTCCTCATTTTTTTCCATTCAGCTGAATGCTGTGGAATATTTAAGCATGCTTCTATATCATCGCTACATAAATTAGCCAACACTTGTGCACAACAGTCTTTTTGAAGGATAATACTAACTGACGCCAAGTACATCATTATAATTGATTCATAAGAGTTCCTTAAAATCTCTGTCAAATGATACTTATAAGAAGTTGTATCATTTATTTGGTCAATTTCATGTACATCAACTTCCTCTACATTTCGACGCCCTAGTCTAGAACATAAAATAGTGATTAAATTGAATTTAAAATTTTAAATAATAACAAACCTGTGCATGCCAATAGCTGAATCTGGCAGTAAGTTGAAAAAAGAGTTCCTGACATCATCACCATCTACAGAAACACTGACCTTTTTAATTTTATTTTGAAAACATGGTATTTCATCCACAGGCACTGGTTTGTATTTGTCTTTTGTCACAAATTTTTGCGTTGACCAGATACACTTTTTATCCGTTTTGGATACATATTCCAGTGACTCAACATCCTCCCTAAAACAGAAAAAGGAAAGCAGAAACAAGAAAAACTGAATTAATAAATTATTCATATATTGTTCAAAATTACTCTTGCACGATTGCGCTTTTTTTTGGACCTATATACACCTTATACATTTGATAAGTAAGGCAGACACATGTTTACATCTGCCACTATTTCCAGCTTTGCAGGAACATAACATGGAATCAATTTTGATACCACTGGAAATTGATATTTTTCCTGTTATCTCATGGGGATTAGAATCCAAGGAACTAGATTGCAGACACAGACCATACAAATAAATACTATCACTATTGACTTCCGATTTTCCTGCCAAAATTAAATGTCCTGCATTAATAACATTTTCACCTTCTACCACGCATTTAGAAGTTGTGGAGCCATCCAAATATCTCATATATTCCAAAATGCTTAGCTTCATTTCTAAAAATAAAAAGTATTTTTCAAAAGGAGTTTGGTTTCCACTTTTTATTCAGTCGCTTACCTGACACAACTAAACTACCTACAATAAAATAAAAATGTAAATGTCCTTCAAATTATCTAAATCTAATGAAATAATACAAATGTTACTTAAAAAATATCTAAAAAAAGCACTAAAAGAGACCGATTTTATAACACAACACAAACGTAAACAACACTTCAATGGTACTTAGCTAGCTTTCAGCTATCACCGTCATGGCGCTGCGATCTTAACCCGAGATAATCTGTTTCGGCACGCTTTGGCAGAGGTCGAGAACTATTGATAGCGCTATCGATAGTTATCGATGTTTATGACTATCTAACACAATCGATAGTTTTGAAAAGTTATCGATAGTTTTCGATAGTGGTATATGAGTGGACACACACCATATCCAAACATGTTTTGATATGAACAAAAGAGGAAAAAAGAAGACGAAGTATCTGTTTTCGAGTTTTATCTCTTGTCGTTTTGTGGCATATTTTGTTTTTTAACATTTTAACCTCTCACTAACCGTCACCTGTCATATGTCACCTCACTTGTTATTTAATGAAGTGAATTTTACTTTTACTCTTACTTTTCCAGTTTCCTGTGTTTACGTTCCACTCACTTTTAGAGTTTTAGTGGTTAGTTTTATTTTGCGTACTTTAGTTTTACTGTTCCCGTGTTTTACGTTCCACTCACACTTTAAATTATTTAAAATTAAAATTACCAGTCTTGCAGACTATCGCAAACTATCGATAGTTATCGATGATTATCGATGGTTTAGAAAAAACTCGATAACTATCGATGGTACGGCTATCGATAGTTCTCAACCTCTGTGCTTTGGTACCCAACCAATCGATTTCGTTTAGAAAAACGATGACGTCAATCTAACTTTGGTACCCTTTTTGGTCTGTCAAATCACATACCGATTACCGAGATCTGCAGCACGGTTACTGAAATTGGTAGCTTTCTATCCTTGTCTAAAGTAGTTTTTGTTTCGATTTTTATTTGTAGGTCGTTGGAACGAATTGTATTTTTTGTCAATATTCTAAAATTCTTCCAGTTTTGTCCGTTTTTTTTTTCTTTTTTTGTCTAGTAATGATGGAATGGAGAACATAAATGTAAATTTCATCAATCAGCTGATCTAATTGAGAACCAAACGATTTCGCCTGTAATTGGTACTTTACGTCATACAGTGATGGGTAATGTTATTAACCAGTTTTTAGCGTTAATTGTGTGCTGTGTAGCAGATGTATTTTAGCTTATACATCAGACTTGTGAATAATGAATTCATCATTCATGCACTTAAGCACCAAAGTTTCAAAGCATTTTAATAAAATAACTAAAAAAATGGAGACCGAGAGTGAAAATGAAATTTGTACACCTTCAGATATGCCAAGCTTTCAAGTTTAAAATTGAAATATATATAGAAAACTTAACATGAAACGTTTATGAAATGGAGAATTAACAAAAAAATGTTTTTCTACGCCCATGTCCGTAAACGTCAAAAATCGCACTGACAACATTCCTTGTAATAACATGCACGTAATGAAAATCTCATAACATACATGTGCGTTTAGATTCAAAATCTTAAATTTCTTTGTTGAATCAAATTGCAATAAAATTTTAATTTACGTACTACTTTATTTGGTTTTTTTACATACTTTTGATCAATTGCAAAACATAAAAGCTCTTAGCATTAGTGAAATACATTTTAGATAAAAATAGTGATGCCCCTAAATGTCGGCTACACATTTTACAATTAAAAAAAAAATAATTCGGTTTTTCTTGATATGGGAATAAACGTCATCTCATTTATGCTGTTAATTTTTGTAACAAAGTATAGTATCCGAACATTTTCTCAACTTCACCTACGAATATGTCTGTTAGTAGTGAAAAAGATGAAATTATGAGCACTCAGAAGAAAATATATGGGCGTAGAAAAAGTATAGTACGTTACACGAGTTGTAATCCCATTACGCACTCGCCGCTGCGTAATGGGTTACTTACAACTCTTGTTACGTAATATACTATTTTTGCACACTGTGACTACAAACATTACTAGTGATGCTAATGAATACAATTTTAATGTTCTTATACATTTACAATATTTTCTTTCAATGTTACTTACCCATAAATAGTTTTATAAATAGTATTAGCATTGTATATACAATGGTATTAGTTATGTATTTAATAGTTGTGCATAAAGGGTTTCATTGTGTTACAATTAAAATTATTTTTATACTTCTTAAGATTGAATTGATACAATTATTTAGATGATAGACAAACTGCTATGGTAACATCCTTGATTTCTAGTATCCATCCCTTCCTTCATTACTTATAGGTATTAATTAGACTAGTTATTTTAGGATAATCTCCTAAAATGCCCAACTGAACTGCAGAAAATTTATTCAGTTGTAATGAAAATTGTAACTTTTTATATTATACTTGTTTGGCACTGATGACAATAGAAAAATACATGTTTAATATTTGTTTTTCTAAATAACAAATATACCTATTGTTCATAATTACATTATTTCAAGTAAATTACATAAATATAATCTTAATATAAAATCCATAGATTATTTATAAAAATTGGTTCATGGGATCATCAAAACGTTGTCTCTTTTTGAAATAAATTTCCATTTCTTCTTCCGTAGGCTTTTTAACTTCATACATACTATTGTATGGTCTCTTCCTATCATCTAAAGTAACATTACCCTCAGTATCCTCTATACTATCTGCAACCTTTTTGTCTTTTACTTTTCTTTTGGATTTTTGTTTTGCTTTCTTTTCCTTTTTCTTGGCCTTTTTCTTTAATTTTCTTTCTTTAACTTCAGATTGTTCTTGATCTGATGAGCTACTACTGCTATGAGCTTCTGATTCTTCTTTATCTTCATTCTTTTCACTTAATCCTTTCTGTGAAGTATCTGATGATATTGATATATTGGATGTTTTTCCTGATTCACCTAAGCAATAAGAATTTTTAATAAATGAATGACAGCATCTATATCCCCAGTTTCCACCTCTCCAAAAAGATCCCCAAACTGATGTATGATTATTTATGTAACAATCTTCCTCAAATTTGGATCTTATAATATCTTTTTCAACCCCCTTAATTATTTTTCCAAACCTTGAGTATTCTACATAGTCTTCTGTCTGTGCCAAAAGGAGAGTTTTTGGTGGAGCTTCCAAATATTCATCTCCACCATATCTGTCTAAAACACTACTTTGAATTGTTGACTTGACCTCTTCTTTCCTTTTTTCATACTCTTTTTGAAGCAACTCCAATTTTGTTGGTTCTGCTAAAAGATGAACATCAACACCTTTTTCATGGGCATCCCAAGCAAACAATTGAGCTTTGGCATGATTTGTAGTATCCCCACTAAATCGGACAAAATTTTCTCCATGGTAATTTTCATCTCTACTTGGATTTGGGTCTTCTCTCATTGACCTTGTTTTAGGATCATAATAAGCCGAACCTAAATCAAGATTTCTCAAGTATTTAGCAGTATCTTCTCTAATTCTCAAATTCCTCACAGTAATCCTTTGTTTGCTATCTACTTTGGTTCCTGGCATATCTACTTCATCAACATACTTATCTTCATCTTTTTCCTCATCATCTGATGATTCATTTGCATTTAATTTATCAGCTCTTAATTGCCTTTTGGCTTCTTCTACTTTTTGGAATTCTTCAATTACTGCTTTGTGCTCCAATGGATTATATCCACTCCATCTATCTCTCTTCCCATCAAAGCTGAGTTCAAAGTTCTTTTGAATAAATTCATCGGGAGCAATATTGGCTCCTGAGAATTTAGCACCAACTTTGCGTGGCCTATCCATACAATCTTTCTTTTTATGAGTCAAAGCTCCACAATTTTCACAAGCACCTTTGCGATATTTTGTCACTATCTTTGAAGTATCAACCCCCCTTTTGTACCATTCATCAATATCAGAAAATTCTTTATGTTTTTCATCTTGTGGTCTTTGGTGTTTTAAGGTAGGTCCACTAGTTCCATAATACCATGGTGCAGTAGAAATGTATTGTGGTATGTGAGGATTGATATCTTTACCTTCCTCATCAACTGCAGCAGGTGCTGTACCTGCTTTTCTCGCCTCCTCTAATTCTTTAGCTTTTCTCCAGTCTTCCCTCGACTTTTTTTTGGGTTCATCATCGACTTCAGTTTTTGATTTTAAAATACTAGAAACTGGAAGGCTCTGGTGGTTAGAAGCCATAAGGAATTAATTCCAACCGAGAAAATTATAGATCAACGAAGAAAACACTTGATTTTCTCTACATAACAAATAATTCTGTTTTGATGATTTTACTAGGTTAGAGCTTTCTTCTTCGTTCTTTTTTGGACCACAACCAAAACGTAATAATTAACTAGCCAGCTTCGAATTTTGAAGGGGTGATATAATTTTAAGTGAATGTATTTTTCTGTTGATCGTACATTTTTCAGCTATATTAATGCAGGTACATAACATCCAAAATAATTAACCTATTAATGATGATGATTTCCTATTAATAAACTATATAGGCAACCAAACATACAATAATTCAAAAATGCCGCAAAACTGACTTATAGTAGAGAGTATTTGACATACCAGAGGCACAGCCTAATAAACATATATTATGCATATTATGCTGTGCCAGAGGTGTGTTCTTTTTGACTGAGATCTCAGTTAATCTCAGCTCACATCGGTAGTGTGCGCGCTCTTTTTGATTTACTCACTTCGAAGTGAGCTGAGATTTTTCCTCCCCCTTCACCGATGCTGAATATGTTGTAAGGGGGTATCAGTTGGACTTGAGTCGGAAATAAAGTGGTGGGGATGAAGAATTATTTGATTTTGTTTACATATAAACACACATAACCTAATTTTCTTTCTAATAATGGATTATTAGCCATAATAAAAAACTATTTTCTTTGAAACTTTTTTATACCAGAATCAAAATAAAACGTGGTTAACGGAGATATTCAGATTCCAGATGTTTATATGTTTTATGTCTCTTATTCACGCATGCGTCGGTAGATCGCGCGTTTCAATTGAGTAGTTCGTTCTTTTTAGTGCTTACTCACATCACTTTAACTTAGGTGAGCTGAGATCTCAGTCAAAAAGAACACACCTCAGATCTCAGTTAATCTCAGCTCACACGGGTAATGTGCGCGTTCTTTTTGATTTACTCGGTAATCTATGATTTACTCACTTCGAAGTGAGCTGCGATTTTTCCTCTCCCTTCACCGATGCTGAATGTGTTGTAAGGAGGTATCAGTTGGACTTGAGTCGGAAATGAAGTGGAGAGGATGAAGAATTATTCGATTTTGTTTACATATAAGCACACATAACCTAATTTCCTTTCTAATAATGGATTATTAGCCATAATAAAAAACTATTTTATACCAAAATCAAAATAAAACGTGATTATCGGAGATATCCAAATTCCAGATAGGTTTATGTCTCTTATTCACGCATGCGTCGGCAGATCGCGTTTCAATTGAGTAGTTTGTTCTTTTTGGTGCTTACTCACATCACATCTGAGCCGTATCTTTGAACGTTCGACCAAATGCTCCGACGTATTTCATGTGATGGGAGTGGATTTGTTATATTCGAGCAGTATCTTCGAAATCTCGAATGTTCGACTTGCAAACGAATTAATCTATCAGTCGTATCAGTCCCACATGGGAGTAAGCGAGTAGAGTCTTGCGCAGAACGTCAGAAAAACAAATAAACATTAAACATAACCTGCGTGGATATAGCGAGATAGAAAATCATAGCGATCATTATACAATACTTACTAAGTTTTTCGATAAATAATACTACTGAACAAAAATGAACGCAGATGAAGCTTTTATGCATCAAATAATTGATGATTTGCAAGATGCTAATGAAATGGCGGAAGATACGAGATACGAAAAGAGGGTTTTCTGATACACAAAATGGAAATAAGCACAAACTACATTGTAATCTTCTTCTTGTCACGTACTTTTTACACTACTCTACACTACACTTTACCTAAAAAATGACACATAAGATCTACAAAGTTGTTCGCCACTGGTGTTTGGAAGATATTGCTATTTGAATTTTCGAGTA
Organism: Lochmaea capreae; assembly: GCA_949126875.1. Lineage (NCBI taxonomy): Eukaryota > Metazoa > Arthropoda > Insecta > Coleoptera > Chrysomelidae > Lochmaea > Lochmaea capreae. Next base: position 15,119,946 of record OX421396.1, read on the forward strand.
CCGTTCGATTCGTGTGAACTCATTCGTACGAACAGAATCCAATCGACGTTCTCGCTAATAGTCGAACGTTCAAAGATACGGGTCCTGGACCTTCTCTGTGGATTTTTAGTTTTTAAATATTGAGAAAACAATACAACTTGTACGGTCGACGGAAAAGTTTTCTAACTAACACGAGTATTAAGAGGGCGATTAACAATCTCAAACATTAACGCGAGAGCAAAGCGATCTCGATTGTTAATAGCCCTTATTAACACAGTAGGTGGTTAAATGATTATTTAACTATTACCGTTTTTTGCCTAGTGTGGAGATAGTCTCCACACTGTTAAGCACCAGAGGAAGCGGCCATTGTTTAAATTTGTTTACTCAGCGCTAGGTACGATCTTGCAAACCCAACAACTATATATTATAGATTTGAGTTCTAGACTCGGTTCTAGATGTCTCAACTACTAATATTTGCGGTACTTACATGGAATTCTCATCAAAGGTCATTGTTAGATGAAAAACATACTCCCAGCATCAACGAGTCGATTCTTGCATGTACCGGGCATACTTTGGTTATACGGTTCCTCGACTCTACTACATATGCGTATGACATATTATCTTTCATTCCCTATAATAGTGTAATTTCTCGTCCATCCACATCCACATCCGTTTTTTAAATCACTCTCTACTTTCAGCATAAACAAAAAGCTACATCCTCAATCAACCTGCTAGCAAAGTGGCAACTCGGCACGCGTGCTGCAAAACGGATACCCATCCTCAATCATGTCAATTCAGTCAGCCTGAATGAGATTGCACATGCGCATTTTCTTTGTTATTGCTATTTTATTATTTTGGATGTGGAGTTTACCTTGTGAATTTTCCTGTAAACTGTAAATACAAGTAGTGAAAAATTAGTACTAATATTCCGCTCCATACTTAGATACCAAGTACTTATCAAAGACAACAAATCAATATAATAACGCAATAAGAAAATAATGTATGTTTGTTTACAAAAATAATAAAATAAAATAGGGTACATAAATTATTTTTTCTACGCCCATGTCTGTAAACGTCAAAAATCGCACTGACAACTTTCCTTGTAAGTGACATTTAACAATAACATGCACGTAATGAGAATCTCATAACATACATGTGCGTCACAATGTGCGTTTAGATAGAAAACCTTAAATTTCTTTGTTAAATCAAATTGCAATCAAATTTTTATTTACGTAATACTTTATTTGGTTTATTTACATACTTTTAATCAATTGAAAAACATAAAAGCTCTTACTATTAGTGAAATACATTTTAGATTAAAAGAGTGATGCCCCTAAATGTCGGCAACACATTTTACAATCTCAAAAAAAGTAATTCATATTTTTGGGAAACGTTATCTCATTTATGCTGTCAATTTTGGTAACAAATTATAGTATACGAACATTTTCTCAACTTTAACTACGAATATGTCTGTTAGTAGTGAAAAAGATGAAATTATGAGCACTCAGAAGAAAATAGATGGGCGTAGAAAAAGTATAGTACGTTACACGAGTTGTAATCCCATTACGCACTCGTGAAATTTACGCACTCGCCGCTGTGCGGCTTCGTGCGTAAACTTTTTCACTTCGTGCGTAATGGGTTACTTACAACTCTTGTTACGTAATATACTATTTTCTACGCCCATGTCCGTAAATGTCAAAAATAGCACTGACAACTTTCCTTGTAAGTGACATTTAACAATAACATGCACGTAATGAGAATCTCATAACATACATGTTCGTTTAGATAGAAAACCTTAAATTTCTTTGTTAAATCAAATTGCAATCAAATTTTTATTTACGTAATACTTTATTTGGTTTATTTACATACTTTTAATCAATTGAAAAACTTAAAAGCTCTTAGCATTAGTGAAATACATTTTAGATTAAAAGAGTGATGCCCCTAAATGTCGGCAACACATTTAACAATTTTAAAAAAAGTAATTCATATTTTTGGGATAAGGGAATAAACGTTATCTCATTTATGCTGTCAATTTTGGTAACAAATTATAGTATCCGAACATTTTCTTAACTTTAACTACGAATATGTCTGTTAGTAGTGAAAAAGATGAAATTATGAGCACTCAGAAGAAAATAGATGGGCGTAGAAAAAGTATAGTACGTTACACGAGTTGTAATCCCATAACGCACTCGTGAAATTTACGCACTCGCCGCTGTGCGGCTTCGTGCGTAATGGGTTACTTACAACTCTTGTTACGTAATATACTATTTTTCTACGCCCATGTCTGTAAACGTCAAAAATCGCACTGACAACATTCCTCGTAAGTGACATTTAACAAATAACATGCACGTAATGAAAATCTCATAACATACATGTGCGTTTAGATAGAAAAACTTAGATTTCTTTGTTCAATCAAATTTTCATTTACGTAATACTTTATTTTGGTTTATTTACATACTTTTAATCAATTGAAAAACATAAAAGCTCTTAGCATTAGTGAAATACGTTTTATATTAAAAGAGTTATGCCCCTAAATGTCGGCAACACATTTTACAATTTCAAAAAAAATAATTAGGTGTTTCTTGATATGGGAAAAAACGTCATCTCATTTATGCTATCAATTTTGGTAACAAGTTATAGTATCCGAACATTTTCTCAACTTTACCTATGAATATGACTGTTAGTAATGAAAAATATGAAATTATGAGCACCCAGAAGAAAATAGATGGGCGTAGAAAAAGTATAGTACGTTACACGAGTTGTAATTACTTACAACTCTTGTTACGTAATATACTATTACCATGATAAAATGCGCATGACACAATTCGGCATGCACCGAAAAAGTTTACAGCTTGCACTTCTACTTCGGCGTGGATGTCAGCACGAAATTGTATTGAGGATACTTACGTTTAAACATCATTATCCTAGCACGCGTGCCGAAGTGTCATTGATTGGGGATGTGCCTTAAACGAATAAATCATAGACTACAGGAATACACACGATCGAAATATTTTTGTGGTTATGTACATAGAATACTATAAACGGTTAGGTTATGTAGGATTTAAAACCACGGTAATAAATATTAATTGCAACGTTTAGAAAAATTGAATAAAGATAACAAAAAGAAAGAAGTGTATTCGACTTCGAAGCTGTGTATGCTTTGGTTCTATACTTCTGGTACGGTTTCGCAAGTCGATAACTACAAGTACCCATGCTAGGTATACCAAGAAAAAAAATCACCCCTTGATGAAACCCTGTTCCATAGCTAGTGTTTCTTTGTCGCATATGCGCATTACAGCTGTACATGAACCGATTTGTTACAACCAAAGAATACACCAAACAACTGTTTGGTTACAAAACTTTCTGTTTTATTAGAACTGATTGGATTTTCTAAATTAAAAATCTCGTGCGACACCCGGGAAAAACGAAGTTCCTTTCATTATATTATTAAATAACAATCACGATGAAGGAATGATATTAAAATTGTATTTCTTAGGGTGTGAGGTATAGAATATAATGTTTTCAACATGTTTCCCATTGTCCCCATTACCTGGCTAACCAGTCTTCGTATGTGAAGATTTGTCGTCATTTATCCGAGGAGAGGTTGTAACTTCAACTATGGAGAGAACCAACGCCAGCGCAAATTGCTCGGGGATGGAGAAGGGTAGTTAAATTTTTTTCAATATTTCCCTAGTCCTTATTGCGTTAACTTTCTAGCGAACCAACTCATGCACAGATTTGTTCCTCTCTGTCTACAGATACTAAATGGTTGGTTGGGCACTGTGAATATACTGTAAAAATATCCATTTTGTTGATTTTTTTAGTATAAACAATACGATTATAAAGTCGTAACAGGTTTTTCTAGCCAATTTCAATTCCCAACTATACTTTTAATCGCCACAATATAAAAATACACAACTTTTATTAAGGCAAAAGAAATTACATGAAAGAGAATACTGTAGAGATTTTCAATTTTCTGCCGCCAGGAGAAGTATCGAAACCGAAATCGAAACGAGAATTGTGACATTTGATCGTAATGTGGAAATATACCTACCGGGTCAATCCGAGTTAGAATATCTAATATAAATTAAAGTACCACTTTTTATTACTCTTTATTAAAAATATAATCATCTAGATTATGCCAGAATAGGTAAAATTATATTTACAACTTTCATTATTTCCAAAGTAATAAAAATTATTGTATCCAAAAAATACAAATTCAATGATTATATACAAAATTGTATAATATAATTTCTAACTAGTTTCATCTGCTATTTCAGTAGTTCCATTAACTGGTTTTTCTTGTTCTACTGTACTAGTAGTATCTTCAGTATTATCCTATAAAATATAAAATATCAAATATGTTTTATGTATGGATTGTACTTATATTACCTTTTCGTTTTCTTTTTCCTCAAGGCGATTAAGAAATGCTATACGAGATCCTGAAAAACAGAAATCAATTAAATCTTCCACAAATGTAATTTAGTTTTTCTCATTTTAATATATAAATTGATTATAATTTATAGTCCCGGGACTAGTGGGAAAAAAGTCAGGAGCGTATAATCTGAGCCAAAATAATGTTAGTACTTCATATATACTTTTTCTATGCAGGCACTAGTGTTCCAGTTGTAGGCCTCCAAAGTTTTAATTTTGAATTTGCTTTTTATTTTTTGTACTAGTTATTTGATCTTTATAAAATTTACTGCAAAGGTATAATGTACGTGTATGTTTATTTTGGAAAGGTAAGCAGTAGTAGTCCGTCCCTGCCTTGAAGCCATGGACGGACTACTCGCAATGGTTAGTGATCCAAAAATGTTACAGGGATGGCACACCCTGTATGAAATTATCGAAGTTGACTTCCCCACACATTAAGCTAACGAAAAAGTGGTCTTGTTGGAATTCGATGAAATAAGCCGTTTGGATAATATTTAGTTTTATTAATGCACTACGTACCAATTTACATATTCACCATTTTTTAAGTACACAATGAGGTAAAACTAACTTATTAATACGATGTCCAAGATTTACCTCTTTACGGACGAATCCGGTTTCACCAGAGATGGAGTCAATTAATTCTGATAATATGCATTTATGGGATGATGTGAATCCACGTGGCATTATCCAAACTAGGAACCCGCATATATTCATGGTTAATGTTTGGGCAGGAATAGTTGGCAATCATTTGATAGGGCCATACTTTATTGATGGTACTTTCACCGGTCAGAAATATTTGGAGTTTTTGCAAAATGAGTTATGGAACCTGTTTTATGATGTGCCACTACAAACTCGTAGGAATTTATGGTTTTTGCATGATGGGGCCCCTCCTCATTTCAGTTTAGATGTACGACAGCATTTACACACAAGGTTTCCTAATAGATGGATTGGTCGTGGAGGCCCTTTTCAATGGCCACCGCGATCAGGAGACGTTAATCCTATGGATTTCTTTCTCTGGGATTATCTCAAAAGTAAGATATACGCAACACCCGTGTAAACAAGGCAAGATTTAATAGACAGAATTGTGTTACACTGCAATGTTATTAGAAATAATATGGGATTGCTTTTTCAAGTGCAAAGAAACAACCTTCGTAGAATGTGCGTGGAAGTGGGAGGAGCTCATATTGAACATTTATTAGAATAACATTAGTTTTTGTTGTTGTTTGGGAATCAGTTTTAGTCTAATGTTTTATAACTTGTGTTTTTTGAGGTTTTCATAATGGTTTAATAATGTTGTGTTCGTAATTTTGATTAAAAGCAACTAATTACGTTGTTTGCGTACCTATTTAATTCCCATGAAATAAGTTCTTAATGTTTTTATCATCTGCTATCATCAAATTATTTTTTTGTAGTACTGTAGGTAATAAGTTAGTTTTACCTCGTTGTGTCGCAGTAGATGTGACATAGTGTGACGAAAAAGGTAAAATTTTATGTGACTTATTTTATGAACGGCTCCTAACGTGTATCTTCTACCAACACGAATGACTGCCTGATATCTTCGTGACACGCTTCGTACATGCCTGCAGATATCCCATTAGAGCATCTAATAGTTGTTGAAGGATCTGGATGTGAACGCCTCCGAACAGGTCAATTTAACAAATCTCAAATGTGTTCATTGGGGTTTAGGTTGGAAGTTAGTGGAGACCAATCTATGGTTTGGATACCATAGTGTCGCAGAATGCGCCGTCGCTTTATCTTGCATAAAAACAAAATTTGAGTCTATACTCCTCCAGGAGGATACATATGTAACATTGAACGTTTAATCTTTCTGTAACTAAGACAAGATCTGTTCTTTCATATAGACCTAGAATAACTCATCCAAAAACCACAACCAGATCAACCTCCAAATTTTTCAACTTGTATGGTTCCTGCAGAATGGAGTACATGTGAGCGTCAGTATACACGTATTCGACCATCACTACTAATACAACGAAATCTGTGAAGTAAAATTGTCAAATTTCTGAACTTTGGGAACTCTAAGTAGTATACTTATCAATCAATCATCAGTATACTGGACACTCCACTAAAAGAACGTCGGCCACTTTGTTAGCGAATACTGAAGTTGATGTCTTAACTCTCAAAAGGGAGTTGTAAATAAAATTTTATACAATATAACGAGGCCAGAAGTCTCCTGCAGTACTTCAAGAGTAACAGAAAACTTGGTTAGAGATGGAGAAATTATTGAGTCGGAACGAGAAAACGTTTATTCAAATTTTGTAAATAATGTTCGTAATTTTACTATTAACATTCATATAAATAAATAAGATACACGTTTTTATGGCATAAATTATTACTACCCAATGGTGGCAAGTTGACTTACAACCCGTCGTCAAGGGTACTCGATACCTTTTTGGTAATTGTTACTTACGTCCTTCAAAACAGTGTAAAACTGCGTTATTTACAATATAGGGAGGAGATAAAATCTTTTTGCACATATATATTCATAGAAAATGCATGATTATTGCGTTATAAATCATATGGGATTTTTTTAGATAAAAAAAACATCAAAAAATGGAAAAGGAAAGTTTTATTTGATCACAAATTTACTATAAGCCAATAATGCTTATATACGACGTGTCTTCATGAGGCTGATATTTGTTTTAAACCTACCTATTTTATTGCAATTATTAGGTCCGGTAGTACATGTCACAGGTGAACGTTGGTTCAACTGAACTGTCAGTCAAATTTAAACAGAGTTCATTTTGGTTTTCGTTGTAGAGTGCAAGATCACTATTAGTTTAGTTGAACACCGATCGTGTAAAATTTTGTCATTGATATTTTGAATATCTGAATGGAATGCTTGTCTGTCATTATTTGTACTGGAGCTGTATTATATTATACATTTGAGAAGATATTCACAATTATGATTTCGTATATATAAATGTTGTAGATGGTGGTTGAAAACAAAAAGCTGGTTGTTGGTGATGGAAAACTCTAATGAAAAACGATCTACAAATTTTTGTTTGAAAGTAGAAAATATTTCAATATCCTTGGTGAAGAAATATATAAACTAAATTGAATGCAGAAAAAATGATACAAACACCAATAAAATTAAATTAATTGCTTGGAAACGAGTTACAAATGAATGTAATAGTATGTCTGGGGAAAATTATGGAGAATTGCAGGTATTGAGGAATGAATATAAAGAAGCGAAGCAAACAGAAAGCAGATGAAAAATCATATTTAAGAAAGAAAGGAGGTGGACCACCTAAAGTGACTGGGTCTGTTTCTGAAGAGTTGTGGTCATCTAGGATGCACAAAACCTTTAAAAAATTGCAAAAAATCTTCATCATCTGTCAATTGTTCGATTAAAGGGTTCATTTTGAATTAAAACTAGTTTAAATACTAAACAAAAACTCTAATAACAACACAACGACAAATTTCAAAACTATCTTGAACCGTCTTAGAACGTTATTCAAGTACCGTTCAAATGAACTTCGCTTTGAACCACAGATCAAGAGTGACTGACGTATCTACAACAGAATTTTTCTATTGAACTTAGTCCAACACAGAACCGCAGTTGAACTGTGTAACTACAACCGGCCCTTATGGCGGGTGTTATAAACATGTTACCTTTGAATTTAACAAAGTTAGATTAGATTAGATTAGAAATGGAGTGGCTCTCTGTCCTATCCCACTGCGACCTTTGCAGATCTATTGTGGTCCCCCCTATCCTTAGAGCTCGATATCTAGCTTTATTCTTTTTGTTAGACTTATTAGCCTGGATACCACCTCCCGTGCATAGCTCTCTGCCCTCGGTTTTTCTTCTCCGAATAGGTGAAACCGCACCCTCACTAGGCATTCGCACTCACAAAGTATGTGCTCCGCGGTTTCGTCTTCTTCCTGGCAAAACCTACATAGGCTGTCATCTGCTAGGCCAATTGCGTGCATATGCTTCCTCAGCCTACAATGTCCGGTCAGCAATCCCACAATCATCCTCGTCGTTTCTCGACTTTGACATAGTAGGTCGCGTGACAGTTTGGCCGAAGGGCTTTTAAGGAATAGTTTAGCGTGCCTTTGTCCTGGGGTTTCATGCCACCAGCACAGCGCCAGATTGTTTATCCATTGGTGGATACTCTCGTTAGTGAGGTTTTTTGCAATTCCACAGGAAGGTTCTGGCCCTATCATGACCTCAGTAGCTCCCTGCTTGGCTAATTCATCAGCCTTTTCATTGCCTTTTATTCCTTGGTGACCTGGTACCCAAGCTAGGGTCACTCTATTATGACTACCTAGTCTGTTGAGTGCCTTTCGACACTCCCACACCAGATTTGACGTTGTCCGATATGAGCTTATAGCCTTTAGTGCCACCTGGCTGTCGGAGAAGATGACGATTCTTTGGTTATCCACCTTCCGTCTCATCAACTCTTCTGCACAGCATTGCACTGCCATTACCTCTGCCTAAAAGACAGTGGCATGTTTCCCTAGGCTTAGAGAGATCGTGAACTTCTCTTGTACACCATATATTCCGGCTCCTACTCCAGAGTCTGTCAGTCAAGTTAACTTTAGGTTTTAAAATGTCAGTTTTATAAAAGTTTCATTTTTAAAATAAAAAGAAGAATAGCCTAGAGTTTTGGCATTTTGATTTCTATGGTCCAGTTTTGTTTTGTTATGTGTGTTTGGTGTATTCGTTCCCGGTGTCGAATTTTTATATTATTTGTTCCTAAATTTAATAGTCTGAATGGATAAATGAGCCATAAACTTTTCTAATGAGGAAATTGAATCTCTTCTATCATTGGTGGAAGAATTTAAAGACGTGGTGGAGTGCAAAAGAAGTAATACTGTTTTGTGGAAAGATAAAGAAACTGCTTGGGATGAAATCTCAAAAAAATGTCTTGGATATCGTTTGCTAACATTGCAAAATTCAAAGAAAACAAAGTAAAAACAATCAATATATGCACAATATAACAAATTGTTGACAGAACCGACAGAATAGAGCAACTATCAAAACACGAAAACCTGGTTTTTCCACAAAGTTAACTTTATACGATATCTCTTCCACCCGACAAAGTTAACTCCGCCATTTTGAAGTTAACTATAACGTGTGACGTCATTCTACAAGTTAACTTTTAGTTATATGTCAAAATAGTTTTATAATATAGTCAAAAGCGCTCTAATCGTGCGGGTTCAAAGGACACTAACCATACGTATCAAATCAGAAAACACAGAGGTTACCAAAATATGAGACTACAGATATATCCGGAGAAAAGATTGATGGTTTTATTATTTTAATGAATATAAACGTACCTGGTATTTTTATTTTTGCAAAAATTCTGTAGTAAGTACATGTGTTGATCAAAGATTACAAACACTATACAGCGTATCTTCGGAAGTTCTTACAGAATGGCAAACTTTTTTATACTTGATTTCTCAGAAAATTTCAATGTTGATAAATGTTTTTGTACCTTGAGAAAATTATTTTGACGTATTTAGATTTTGGGTGGTGTATGTCGGGTGAAAATAAAGCACAAAAGCATGACGATAGTAAATCAAATTTTTCTAAAAATATAGAATCTAAGTCAGCCGTATTGAAGGACTTATAAATCTGAGATAAAAAGTTGAGTAAAGTTTTTTCCAATGCTAATATTTTCTAAGAAATGCAGAAAATTCGAGTTTTGTCAGTTGTTGAATTTTTCTGTTTCGGATTCTATATTTTTAATAAACTTTGATTTACTATAGTCATATTTTTGTGCTTCGTTTTCACCCGGTATATACCAAAGAAAATCTGAATACGTCAAAATAATTTTCTCAAGATACACATACATTTATCAAGATTAAAATTTTCATCCGGTAAGAACTTCCAAAAACACCCTGTATATAATCGTTATTCTGATATCCTAATCAATAGAATATCAATTGAAACTCTTTATTTAAAACGAAAATAATAAACAGATCAATTTTTTATTTTATTTTATTACCAGAACCAAAAAATACGTATTTAATCTGATTAACTATTTCAAGAAATATAAAGAGAAAGTAGAAATTCGCCAACCAATAAACAGAAAACAGTAGCGAAAGCCCTAGAAATTAGTTTATTGGCTAATTTGTGAATAAAAAAATCATAATATACTACGCACCGAAGAATAACCAGAAATGTAAATGAAGAAAACCGTTTGTAGACTAAAAACTTTCATCGTCACTTTTAAAGTCCGAGAATGGAGCAATGATCACCGGCGCTACTTCATCATCCAGTACTTGTTCTCGATCCCACCAATCTCTTATTAATTTTTCTGTATGCTCCACCGATTTCCTCCAGTACTCCTGCGTAATATGATCCAACGAATCTTGCCAAATTTTTTCTACTTGATCAGATTTAAGACCATCACCTACATGTTTTTCATAATAAGATTTTGCCCCAGCCCATATTAGTTCTATTGCGTTAAACTGGCAATGATATGGCGGAAGTCGTAGAACCTCATGCCCATGTTCACGCAATATTTCATCTACGGCGTATACAGGGTGATTGATTAGTGTGATAAAGTTCAGTGCCTCCTTTGTCCTTTGAGATATCAATTTGAAAATTTGAGGGTTTATGGTCATCATCAGTCTTCACATTTTTAAATTATTTACAATCTTACAGGGTGTTCCAGAATGCTGCGCCATATCAAAGTTACATTTTTTTAAATGAAACACCCTATATTTCATCGCATATTTGGAATCAGGCTGACCTCCCCATCACAATAATATAGGGTTGTGATGTCTACTACGTGGTATTTAAGAAATTATAATCAATTTTCCATAAAAATCGTAACAAGTTCAATACCCTGTACATTGTTAGAGAAATTCAAGAATGAAAATCTGTTGCGGTTAAAGTGTTCGAATAGTAGTAAAAATTCTAGAAAATTATTTATTTCGTTAATATTCATTGAATCTAATACAGGGTGAATCAAAATACGAATACATTATTTTCTCAAATGGATCACCCTGTATTTTATGAGAGTATCGAAAAGTACTATCAACATACTTCTTTTTTTATAAAGCATTCCCTATACCTTAAATTGTTAGTTCTTGAGATATTTTGATTTTTCTATGCAAAACATTGATTATATCTAATTATTTAATAATTAACTGTGAGTTGGGTGTGATTGATTTGTCAAAAACTGATATTTGACAATAACATGACATGGCAGTAGGTACATTAGTGTTTTTTGATTAAGCGGTTTGGTACATTTTTTGGTGTTTTGAAGAATTTGAACTAGGGCAAAAATGAATTTCACTAGTGATGAAATGATTGATATGATCTGGATATTGGGAGAATGCAATAAAAACGCCTTACTATCAGCAAGAGAATGCCATGAACGTTTTCCTGAAAGGCGGTAACCTACAAAACAAAAACTTGTGACAGAAGAAAATGAAATTAATGTTTTGCTGGCAGTTATTGAAAACCCACTCACAAGTGTAAGGAGCCACGTTTCATAAAAATGGTTGTGTTAATAGGCACAACTTTCACTATTATTCATAAACTAATCCATATCACATAGAGACACACAGTCAAACTAGATGGTCGTTGAGTGTGTGGGAAGGTATTGTTGGTGAATATATAGTAGGACCATATTTTTTTGATATAATCAATGTTTTGCATAAAAAAATCAAAATATCTCAAGAACTAATAATTTTAGGTATAGGGAATGCTATATAAAAAAATAAGTATGTTGGTAGTGTTTTTCGATTCTTACATAAAATACAGGGTGATCCATTTGAAAAAACCGAGAATATAATGTATTCTTATTTTGATTCACCCTGTATCAGATTCAAAGAATATTAACGAAATAAATAATTTTCCAGGATTTTTACCACTATTCAAATGCTTTGGCCGCAACAGATTTTTATTCTTGAATTTCTCTTACATTGTACAGGGTATTGAACTTGTTACGATTTTTATGGAAAATTGGTTATAACTTTTTAAATACTCCGTAGAACACATCACAACCCTATATTATTGTAATGGTTAGGTCAAGCTGTTTCCAAATATGCGATAAAATATAGGGTGTTTCATTTAAAAAAATGTAACTTTGATATGGCACAGCATTCTGCAACATCCTGTAAGATTGTAAATAATTTTAAAATGTGGAGATTGATGATGGCTATGAACCCTCAATTTTTCAAATTGATATCTCAAAGGACAAAGGAGGCACTGAACTTTATCACACTAATCAATCACCCTGTATTTTGGGTTTTTCGAGTGTTTTTGCTATTGATAGGAGTTCCGATTTAAGCATATTTGGTGAAGGATTTTTGTTACATTTTTCAAGCCATTCATAAATATCACTTTTCCGCCAAGATGAAGTAGGTTGTTTATTTAAAATTTTTGAATGATATGAAGCATTGCCCAACACAAATTTGGTATTAACTGATCTTTTATCCATTTTTCAAACATTTCGCAATTCATATTGTCATGATAGTCAGAACTTTTTGATGTTGAAGAAAAAATTAAGCTTGCACCTGGAACAAATCCTGTTACAGAACCGGCATGCAAAATAATAAAACGCTTTCCCGTGCCACATCCTTTTTTTTTTTTAACCCTTTTTACAGACTCATCTTGCCAAGATTTTGAGCCACTTCCATTTGAAAATTATGCTTTTTTTCATCCACAATTCTCTGCAGTTCTTAAACTAATTCCTAGTGCTTTTGCTACTGTTTCCTGCACACTGGTTGACGAATTTCCACTTTTTCTTTCATTATCGAAATAATCTCATTAATCAGATTAAGTACCATTTTTTTTTGCTTGAGAATGGAAAAAACCGGAAAATTGCTTTATTATTCATATTGTCACTTTGAATTGTCAAAGTCACAAAACTGACATATTTAAAGAAAACTTAGCTGGTGAAAAACTTTTTAGAATCGCTGAAAACTAAATAAATATCCTTTTTTCCGTCAAAATTGCATAAGTCTGTCTTATTCATCTTACGGATTTTATTTGGAAGTTATGATTAAACGCATTAAAAGAAAACAAAAACTATGAGTATGTCTTTGTTTAATTGAATGACCCGCATGATACAACTGCATTTGACTATACCCACCCTTAGTCAATCTTTAAACTCCAAATTTATTGACGTCACACTCAAAATTTGTATGAACTATACCATTGGCGGAGATGAACTTACTTTAGGTCGTGCATGGATGATGTGTGCATCACATTACTGACATTCATTGGAGATATAAACTCCTGGAACTAGAGCATCCAAGGAAGGATTTTTTCAAGAATGTTCTTGTGAGCATAAGTTTGCCTCCAGTAGTATATTATACTTTTGTACGTTATTTCCGACGATTATACTTTATAAGAAAAATTAAGTACGCAAAAATACTTTGCAACATACATTGATATGACATCCGAAAAAGGTTAGCTGTAAGTATTTTAGAGTAAAACGAAACGCGTCCTCCATGAGCTCAAGTTTCAAATCAATCTACGCTGAAACATTGAGTTCTGAAGGTTGTGAAAAAGTATAGGAAAATTAATTTATAAAAAAGTTTACTTTCAATTAACGTGAAAAGCTATTTATACCAAGAAATGCAAAAACAGATTATAAAAAATTGATCTACGCCAAGATTGCAATTTGCCCCAAGAAGGGACTGCTCTTTTCAGTAATGTTCAGTTACCAAATATAAAAATAACGTACTTTGCAAACATATCAGGAAAGCAAAAGTAAAAAATGATATATTATTGCAAAAAATAAACTCGTATCCATTTATAATTAATATTTTATAAATAAATGAAGCTTCATTATTTTACGTGAAATATTGCAACTGAAATAACTTACGTGGTTCGGCACATAATACAAAAATTTCCGTTTCAGTCAATTCTAATTCCTTGCAATCTGCTCTAAATTGATTTACAAGTTCCGTAAATCCTTCGAAAAAGCTTGAGCAATGTTTAGGTGATTCAACAGTTTTCTGAAAACGAATATAAATCTAAGCCCAATTTTATTATTAAAAAGAACCAATAACTTACTTTAAACTTTCCATATACTTTTTCAGCCATCTCTCTAACTGTTTCGGCTTGTTTAGTGAATTCATTTAGTGATTCATCATTCATCTTCCATTCTCTAGTATTCCCAACGTATTTTCGCAACCTCCTCACCATTTCTACTATGTGAAGGTGTTTTTTCAGTACAATATCATCAAAATTAATTTTACACATCTCTTCAAGATAGCCGATAGCTTCTTTAGGATCTGCCTAAAATGAAAAAAGTATTTGTTGAATTACTTTTACAGAAATGCTTACATCTAGCAGAAAAAACAATGCATTACTAAATTGAGTAAACTTAAAAATGATTAGAGTTATAGACCCGTTTCAGAAAGGACTGATGATCAGGTTCAGGAGTGGATCAAGTCCTATTTTTTATTTTTTTAGTATTACTTTCTTAAAAGGCATATAAAACATGGTTTATGTCCATAGAGGAAGGAATCAAGTCGCATCTCACTTAGCAAGCCGCAAGAGACTATTTTCATTATGTTTATGAAAACTTTACTTATTCCTTCCAGATGAGAAATTTATCAAGCTGATACAATAGGTATGATGAAAGTCACTAAGAATCACTAAAATATTGATATGATATAATTATATATGATGCAGAGATTCTAAAAAAATTACCTATTTTTATTTTACATGTGTGATGACCAATATTTTAGTAAAAATATAAGCACAAAATTTAACAATCCGCCATCTTAGCTCAAACACCAATCAGAAGAGAGTGACGTCGTACTTTCGCAAATGTGACCTTGATATTTTGACTTTTGTCCGAACCATCTATGGTCCGAACATCTGTTCTGTTTTGAATTTCCTTTGTTTGTGTGATTCAAATTATGTATCAAAATAAACATCTAACCTGCAAGCTGTCAAGTGTTTAAAGTTTTACGACTTTACCAACGACATAAAACAGTCTGTTTTATGTTCTAAGAATGACACAGATCACCTATAAATGGTATTTACGAATTAATGATGTCACAGACAGACGCCATTAAAATGCATTTTTAAAAGGTAAACTTCTCCTTTAGAATGTTTTTCTCAGAGAAATAACATTTATTGTAGATAAAGTGTATACAGATTGCGTAAATTACTTTGGAACCCATGCCTCGGATTACACAAGTACGACAAGGATATATGAAAGAGAGAGAAAGAATAATTGTGCGCGGTCATCACTCTGTTTCATCTTAGGGGTGTATACTTATTTCCCGAGACTGGCCAAATGGTCCTTTACAGAGAGAATTCACTAGTTGGTGATATTCAGTATGCTCCCAACATGGAAGGAGTGAGGGTGTTAAAGAAATAAAAAAATACAATCGTAAATCTTAAAATTCATTTTTGTCAACATGATCATTTCAGATCAAGTTGACAATTTCTAACAATAGGATATTATTTTAGCCATTGTAACTTGAAAATAAAACAGCATTTCTTGAGAGAACCATAATTAATAAACTAAAAATCCCTTCCATTAATAAATTAAATTGAAAAAATAAAATAAGTAGGTAGGTACCTACACCTATTCTAAACATAAAATATAAACTTCCTGAAAAAATAAAAATCCATTCTAAAGGTAAACATAATTTTAATGAATTAAGTGTTCAAATAAACCACCTGCCTGTGCCAGACAATAACCAAATCTGTGATAAAGATTTGATCTCATATCTCTAAGATTATTTGGCGTAATGCTGGCACAAACGTGCTGTATTTTCGCCCTCGAAAAAAAGTCAACGATAACGAGACAAAAATATCATTTGTACAAATTAATCTGCGTTTCTGGCAACAGCGGTTAAAATAGAGGGGCAATGAGCATTCGGCCAGTCTCGGGAAATAAGTATACACCCCTAAGGTGAAACAAAGTACACGCCTTAATGACCACGCATAATTATTCTTTCTCCCTCTTTCAGCTGTTTTTCTGTCGTACTTGTGTAATCCCGACGGTTCGTATGTACTTTACGCAATCTGTATGTGAAAACATCGTGGAGCAGTTTTTCAAAATCAGTCATCATGCCTATTTTCCTTTTTGCCCGATGTTTTAATAATAATTAAATTATAAGATTCAAAAACAGTATTATGTTCATATTTTTATTAATTTTATAATACTGCCATTTGGTAATAAATCTTTAACTAACTAATAGAGCCCATGACACATGTAGGCTTTATTATTTCGAAGCTATTTTCAGCATCCAGTTCATCCGAATACAGCATGACATACATGACAAGCAATGGTTAAAAATTGATAAAAAGGTGAAAAAAAAGCAATTAAATTATGTATGTCGAAGAGTTTAGATTTTGTTATCTTAGTAGATGTTAAAAACATTAGTGGCATACATTTTGCGGCGATACTTCATTTGTTAATAATTTTACAAATAATATGTAATAGTTATTTACGTAATTAGTGGGATATGGACATTATTAAAGCACGCATGTGAAGTTTACACGACGAGTCGTGTATTCACATAAGCGCGTTAATAATTCCTATCCCATATATTACGTACTAAATTATATCTACAACTGTTTATTAGTATTATTAACAGTATATCATAAAATTTTATTAAAAATAAATATTTCAACCCAACGTATTGTTAATAATATTGGCTGCAAACATAAGGTACTGTAGATCATATTTTGTGACCATAGCAACAAAGACAAACAAAGCTGTGGGAATAAAATAAATCAGTTATGTCTACAAATTGTCAAAGTTGAATGAACAAAAATCTATAAAAATGAGTTCAAGCGAAGACAATCTCCCTTCGGATATTGAAAATGCAGCTTCCAGTGTTTTTAAATCCTGTGCCAGAGAAATCGCGAGAAAAATACCAGCTGGCTTATGATCGTTACGAGAAATGGTGTCGAGAAAAGAAGGTTGGAAACATGATTCTTATTATCGCACTAGTGCGGTAAATGACACTGAAAATAGTGTCAAATCGTACCCGTTTCATGACAGTTGTAGATAATAGTATATTACGTAACAAGAGTTGTAAGTAACCCATTACGCACGAAGTGAAAAAGTTTACGCACGAAGCCGCGCATCGGCGAGTGCATAATGGGATTACAACTCGTGTAACGTACTATACTTTTTCTACGCCCATCTATTTTCTTCTGAGTGCTCATAATTTCATATTTTTCATTACTAACAGTCATATTCATACGTAAAGTTGAGAAAATGTTCGGATACTATAATTTGTTACCAAAATTGACAGCATAAATGAGATGACGTTTTTTCCCATATCAAGAAACACCGAATTATTTTTTTTGAAATTGTAAAATGTGTTGCCGACATTTAGGGGCATCACTCTTTTAATCTAAAATGTATTTCACTAATGCTAAGAGCTTTTATGTTTTTCAATTGATTAAAAGTATGTAAATAAACCAAATAAAGTATTACGTAAATGAAAATTTCTTATGGATGCCGTTAGATATGCAGGGTGAGTCATGAGGAACTGTACATACTCCTACCTCATATGGAGAACCCTATGGGGAATGTCAAATGGCCCTTGAAAAGTGTCTGCACCCATATTTTAATAATATACAGGGGGAGTTGTAAATTTTGTCTGATATTTCTTTTGATCGTAACTTGTGAACGGTAATTTCGAATCGCCTCATATTTTGGTAAAACGTTACACTACTATTATGACCTAATTAAATTATATATTCAAACTAGAATAAAATCAGGGAAGGTCTTAAAAGAAATAAGTTCGTTTTGTTCATATAAAAAATGTCACCCTTTATTTTTCAAATATTTCTGTATGTCAGAGGAAAAGTTTTATGAGCCTCTTGGTTTAATAAAGGATTTGCCGCCAACTTTAGCACCATTTCCTATGAAATACTGCTGAAAACTGAAATATGCGACATAAGAATTAACAAATATTTTAATCTTCAAGAGGAACGACTCCTAGTTGGTCCGAAGAGAATTCGCGCGTCCACCGAGGCGTCTTTTCGCTTCGCGCCGCCATAGTGTGCGGGCTGCCATATAACTTAAATGTCTTGAAAATTTGACCTTTTCTTCAACGTATGCCACCTAGTAGGAACTTTGCAAAACGTATGCCGATTATATTGTGTGGCAAATCGTATCATATTATATGACATATTACAAGGGCAATACCCTTCCAATCCATACAGCTGTCAATATACTTAGGCGCGATAGAACCGTATGCCCTTCGACATCTGTGCACTTTAGGCCAAAAAATGGCCAATTGCAAAAGGGCATACGTAATAATATGATTTAGTAATAATAGAATTTGTTACACTTGTAAGGGTGTGTGCCAACCCTTAAATCGCACGCTGCACGTATGCCGATCATTTTGCGATGGATTTTTTTCATAAACTAACGTTTGGTGTCTCGGCATACGTGAAACTATAATTGAAAAATGCAATTTTTCATTGCAATAAACAATTAAATTATCTGTCGGTTCCCCCCACGGGCAAATATTTATTTCGCTTGATTGTTGATGAAAATGAGCATAATTACTGAATCTCAAGGAGGCATACGTTTAACTATCATCACGCTTTTTTGCAGCGGGCTGACGGACTATACAGGGGGTTACGAAGGTCTGCCTGCGCAGATGCTATTAATATATATTTCAACGGACAGCTCGGCTG
The DNA here is from genome assembly GCA_949126875.1 of Lochmaea capreae. Taxonomy (NCBI): domain Eukaryota; kingdom Metazoa; phylum Arthropoda; class Insecta; order Coleoptera; family Chrysomelidae; genus Lochmaea; species Lochmaea capreae. The sequence continues at coordinate 15,138,979 of OX421396.1, forward strand.
CTCCATTCCAAAACACAGTATGTGAAAATAATTAAATTGTGAGGGAGACGAGATTTAGTGTTTTTGTTTGGCCCTAAGACGTATTTAATGCTATGTTATTTGATTTTACGGTTAGGTGTTACAGTTCGTCGTATAATTTTTTATACATACTTAAATTGTGCGTATTTTCAGTTGTAGCTATAGATTTGGCACATGCTTGGTTTTGGCATCGAATATGAATATGACATTTTTTCATATTCCAAAACAGAGTATCTACATTAAAATTCAGTTTCAGAATGTAGTAACATTATACTGAATTCAAGATAACAAAACAGTACAATTATGTCCAAAGTTTATTAGTTTAGAAATACAACGGTTGGTTAAAATGTCCTACAGGTAGTGAACGAATATTTCCAATCAAAGAAACTACTACATACTATCATCTAAATTAATGTTATCATACTCCTCGACCAAATCTGGAGCAGAATCGCTTTCATGAAGATTTTTCCAAAACTTCAACCTGTTTATCGGCATTAACGGTCCCAATACTCTTATGATTTCGTTTTTCTTTGATGTCAGTATTCCACGTATTGGTAGAACTTCTGGAATACTCTGAAAATTGAATTTCTTCTGCAAAAAGTCTAGAGATATATACTCTTCTTGGTCGAAATCAGTTTTATATTCCAAGCTTCTTTTCCCTTTCTTGAAGCATACTTCAACTATAGGACTTAACAAAAAACCTCTCAAGGAATCGGATTCTTTGGCATTTTTTCGGACTTGCCTTCTCTTCTTTTCCCGCTTGTGGAAAACATTAACATCTAGAACTTGAAGACCTTTTCTGGAAGACATTACGGCCTCTGTGAGATCATTGTAATCATATATATTACCAATCTTGTTAATTTTGGTTTCGATATTCCCGTGAATGCCATCGGCGCTCATATGAGTGTGACCCTTTGTAAGATAACGGAAAGTCACACAATCAGGTCCGTTTTCTTGATTCACCAACCAAACTAACCATGTATAAAGTATCCAATTTTTATTCTGTCCTGTACAATTATCTGACCAAATGATGAACTCTTTGACGTCTCGTTCTTCCTCGAAAACTCTGAAAATGGCATCAACAATATGGTTACCATCACGTCCTGCCAAACCATCATGCCACATGGAGCAATAATTTTTGAACGAAGACTTTTTTTTCAACGAAGCAAATGTCAAATTGAATGCAGGGTAATAACAACTGACACAACACTGCATCTTAAAAATGGTAAACACTGAAACGTTTGAATTTTTTATTCACCCTTGAATCCTCAAAACACAGTAACTGTTCAAATACTGTGTTTACTATTTGCTGACCGACGTAATCTTATATCTTTCAAATTTCCAAAACGGAGCATCTGGTATATACAGTGTTTTGGTCTGGAAAAAGCATATACTTTGTTTTGGAATGTGGAATGGATACAATTTGTGCAGATACTAGGTTATGGGTATGTGATAACTCTGAATCTATTGCAGCTATCAGCAAACAGGCCAGGTTGAAAGATGCGTCCAAACACAGTATATCCATATATATAGAAAAATCAATTTTTGAAAAAATGTTGGTTACTGTGTTTTGGAATGGAGCAGCCGAGCTTATTATACACTTTCACAGCTCTGAATTCAGCACCTTTATCAAAAAACGCTGTTCTGTGTGAATATATTCTTAATTCATTAGCAGACCTTGTAATTTTTGTGAGGTTTATCAGAAAAATAGTTATTGGTTATTTTACGGACATACTATAGCCATTGTTATTTAATAAGAACATACCTTATCCAAGCCCAAACAATTTTTAATTTTAACATCAAGACTAAGTAAATCAGCTTCCAAATTAAGCCGCGCTATTCTAGTCTTTTTAGCTTCGATGTCTTTTGCATAAAGTAATTGTTTAATTTCATCTTCCGTTCTTTCTACATCTGGAATGACTATTTCAGTATTATCAATGATAGTACTATCTCCTGATTCAATCTTCTGCTTTGTTTCTAAAACTCTATTAGCCACCGATTCATCATAAATAGCACATTCGTATTCGTTTTCAAATGATAACGGCCATTTTAAGTGAAGTTTTATTGCTCCCATTGTACCAGATGGCAATTTCACAGTTAATACTTGATTTGGATGGTTATCTCTTCTTTCCATCGGTATTCCTGAAAAAATAGTTGATCACATTCAAATGTTATAAATTTAGAAAAGATATTTTTGTAAGTACGAGAATATTTAACTGTATGCAATGCGCTTTCAACTACTAAATGACAACAAGTAATTTTAAGAAAATTTACAAGCATAACATGTCAAAAGGTATATTCAATATTAGTACCTCTATAGAAGAATCGTAAGCGTATGACCTTGTTATCATGGCAAGAACCGCGTCAGGAAGGGTAGCCTATAATATCCTCAAAAAAATGTAGGACGATGTTTACAGTTGGCGCAAAAGGAAACAGCACCGGCAAAACTGTAAAAGGCACACTCCTTTGCAAGAGACAAGAACCTTCCAGAAAAACATTAAATACCTGGACTACAAAAACAGTTTTAGACTTCCGTCATAACTTACCAAAATTGTTTCCTTCAAAGGCTTTTATACACCCTTTGAAGAATGTCACCAAACAAGTGTTAGTATACATTGTCTAATAGGCGTTTTAACATGCCACTGTCATCTGAATAATCATATAGTAAATGGAATATGAAACAACAAATAATACTTTATGCCTGCTCCACCGTCGCTTAAATTAAGGATCTGATGTTTGGTAAGATCTAATAGACTGAATTTATTTGGTGAAACTTGAATAGGAATGAGACAGTGTCAGAAAAGACTCGAAGGACAACAAGAAGAAGCTGAATCTACTAAGAAACTACGTTAGTCCAGTCGTTTTTGAGTCCATTAGTGAGTGTACAACGTATGAAGATGCCATAAAAATCCTTGAAAGCCTCTACGTAAAGCCCAAAAATGAAATATTTTCTCGACATTCTCTCACATCAAGAAGACAGCTAGCAGGTGAGTTAATCGACCAATATTTACAAATTTTGAAGCAGATGAGCAAAGACTGCAACTTTAAAGCTGTTCACCACAAATTAGACAGCGGCTTCTAGAGCACTCTTCTTTGAGCTTAACTCAGCGTTTGATACTGCGGGAGCGTTAGAAATAGCCAAGCAACATGCTGAATCATATTTATCAACTTTTGTTTCAAGTGTTGCCATTTTACAAAACGCAGATCTATATTTGGCTCTCCGTCATATGTTCATTCTGACCAAGGTACCTCTTTTATGTCTCGTGAACTCAAGTCATTTTTAGAGTCTCACAGTATTGCTTCAAGTCACACAACTCCCTATAATCCTCAGGGTAATGGTAAGTGCGAACGATGTAATGGAATTATATAGCAAACCATCCAGTTGGCTTTAAAATCTAAAAAACTGAAAATCAACCAGTGGGAGCAGGTTCTAGTGGATTCTCTTCACTCTATTAGATTTCTTTTACGCACTGCTATCAACTCAACCCCACAGGAACGCAAGTTTAACTATGTGAGGCGCTCAACTTATGCATCGTCGGTTCCTACATGGCTAGCTGCACCAGGACCAGTGCTATTAAAGAGATTCGTCCGTTTCAATAAATACGAACCTTCAGTTGATGAAGTTCAACTCCTAGAAGCCAACTCGGAATACGCCCATATCCGACTGGAAAAGACAGTTTCCACTAGGCATTTAGCTCGTCGAGGAGACAAATCATTAATTCATTGCGATGAAAATTCTGTCAATCAAGATCAAGACCATCAAAATCAAGACCAAACGGATCAAGCCACAGCATTCAAGAAAAACAAGACCATCTCATTCAAGACCACTCCATTCAAGAGCAACACAATCAAGACACAGTACTGAATATCAATAGGCCAGTTAGGACACGAAGGCGTCCTCAATATTTAGAACACTTCCTCGAGAAATAAGAAGGCTGGAAGAATGTCATGGTATTACTCTTTTGGTTAGATTCATGACATTATCACTTATGTTATAAAGTTGTCAATAATTGTATGTCAGTTGTTTTCTGTAGAATAAAGCCTTATTCTAGAGGTAATCCTTCGTATTCATAACAATATCATTTATCAATTTTATGGACAGTAAAAATTATATTATCGAAAAATATATTACCCTTGTAATAAGATTCCGATTTCTTCACGTGACTTGCCTGAAACAAAAATAAGTTTTCCTATAAATTTTCATATTCGCTTTATGTATACAGGCTGTCCAAAAATGCTCAACAAAGAAAAAATTTGAAATCTACATTTTATTTTGTCGTTTTTTAGTTATATAAATCGCCTTATATAAAAATGATTTCTGAGGGAGTTGGAGCTCTTTAATTAAATATGGAGTCAATTCAATTAACTTCAAAAAGGATGGGTACCCATTATATGATATTCTGTATATTTATTCCTTAGAATGTGCCCAATAAAATTACATAAATACGATTTATTAATTGTTGACATAAACAGCTCGTTTGAGTGAGATATTAGGTATTTTTATTGATAATTTTAGAGTCTCTCATAATGACGCCATATAAGAAAACCGTAATAATGCATCTCAAAAATGACATCAATTTTTAGACACCTGAGATAATATAATAAAAATGTATAATGACATCGAGAGATTTGTGATTCTTACTAAGAATTACCTTCCAAAAATCTACGTTGATATTTTGGGATGTACCAAACAAAAAAAATCATAGAAATGTACCTGTAGCTTGGCAACGCTGCATTATTCTTGTTTTATATCGCCCACACAATAGTTATTATTTTAATTTCAATTTTCAAAAATGTCCAAAATATTATTAATTTCTATGAATTTGCTCCGGAATCAACTAATTTAAGATCAATTTAAATTTCAATTAATTAAAATTTACTCCCTTCGTTCTTCTTCCTATCGCAAGAATTTTAATTCTTTATATCATGAAGCTCCTTGTCACTTGGTCTATTTCTTTTTATTCTGATGAAAATATTTAAATATTGAATTGTTTCTACCATTTTATATTTTCCATATTGCTAATTCCATATTTCCATTTATAATTTTGATTTATTTCATTTATATAATTTTTATTTTAAAAATCAACTACCTTATTTATCTCGCAACACCACTTAATTTTTTTTAGATAACCCTTTTTCCAAATTTTTAATGTTTCAATTAGTTTATCCTAAATTTGACAAGTATTACAGTGCGAATTTACCACTGGGCCGACTAAGCCACGGCCTAATGGGATGTATGTGCTTTGGGTATCAATCTACTCTCTGATTTTATGTCCATCTAACCTAATTAATCCCCTATTTAAAAGTTGCTCCCAAAGGAGCTAGTGCCATTTGAAGATGACGTTGTTTTGTTAGTTTTTTAAGCATATCTTAAAAAAACTGCTATCTACAAGATTGGTACATTATATAACTCTGCATTGATAAACTGTTAACTACAAATCCGCATTTTTTGTTGTCATCAACGTCGGAGGGGCAACAGATATATTTGTTAAAATTTACATTAAATTCAAAAACTATATAGTTTGGCAAGTTTATCTGAAGCTACGCGGCATTGGTAAGGGGCGAAGAAACATGGCGGATATCTGTCATAACGTACCAATGGCGTACGGTACCTATTTTTATAAAAGTATTAAAAATAATAATTATATATAGAAACTGATTTGTGCTTTGCTTTAAAGGTAAGGTATTTTTCAAAACACGGTATTTGTTAAAAACAAATAATGTTAAGAATCGTACTTGAATTCAATATGGATACGAAATAGTTCAAAATCTGACGCTGACAATACCAACGCCACTGGATAATCAATGTCAGTCAATTGACAAAGTGAGAGGGAAGAACACACGCACGCGCTTGCCAATAGGCGCTAAGCAACGAAGGCCTTTCGATAAATTTCACCAATTGAGTTAGTTCGGAAGGCGTTAAAATTATGGTTTTCGCACAACGCTGCCAGAGCTTGAAGAAACCCGTAACAAATTTGGAAGTGTTCATCTTTTAAGATTCATAAATTGAAAAAATAATGTTGATAGATAAAATCCAAGCAAACAAGCACATAAAAGAATTAACGTTTAATCATATTGTTAATAATAAAAAGTCCATTTTCTAATTATTATCACTACATACTTAGCACTCTACCTTTTTCATAGTTAAACGTGGCAATATCGAATGTTTTCGACTGTATTCATTTCACGGCTTCAGATAAACTTGCCAAGCTATACACTGAACGATTTTACTAAAATATGTGTACAGTGACTATTTAAAAAAAATGTATTTTCTATAAATATACGGAAAACATTGTTGACGAAAATAACATACTGTTTGAATTCTTCATGTTTATATTAAACTATTGTCCATTTAAATAACATGGAAACAAAATTGTCTTGTGCTTTGGAATTTTATAACTCATGTAGAGACCAGTACTTCGGAATGACTAAGATATATTCTTGTAGGAAATTTGACGCTGTATGACATGTTATAAGAAATTTAATTTCAAATTGTCGAGGCACACTATTCTTATAAGAATGTTATTAATTCAAAAATTATACACTTACATATGCTAAATTATATCGAAGTACTTTTTCAGCAACTATTTCTAATTTTGAATCTTTCACTTCGGGCTTTTGTTCCTTCACATCTTCAGTCTCATCATTTTTATCGACACTTTCAGGTTCTTCTTTAACCTCTTCTTTTACAGTTTCTTTTTCAACTCTAAAATATTAATATAATTTTCATCGATTAGCTTAAAACTCTTAAAACAACTGCAATGTTGTACATGCGATATTAGGTGAACTTAAATCTTACTGTTTAGGTGGGTCAACTTTTTCATCTTCAGCTTCTGAAGTGTCCATCTTTAAATTAGTTTTTTTCTCCTTTTTTACTTCAATTGATTTAGATTTAGGAGACTTTTTAGATACTGGTTTCTCCAACTCTTCCTCTTCTTCAGGGTTCTCGATTTTTTTAGTTTCTAATAAAATGCAATAAAAATTAATAGTATGAATAAATATCCTTATAGCCAACAACCCGCGACGATCAGATCTTCGTTATTTGATAAAAGTCGAAAGT